>QJPP01003426.1:0-177133 GCA_003996215.1 Jaltomata sinuosa
AACTGTTCTGGGCTACGGGGATTGGTTCACCTACCAGGGGTTGTAGGTGCCATCATGATCGAGAAATTGGGTCGTGACAACTTGGTATCAGAGCTTTAGGTTCACCGGTGTCATTGGTATAGGAGCCAATGTCTAGTAGAGTCCTGTGGATCGGGGCGGAGATGTCCGTACTCAATCTTTGGGAGGTTACAGTGGCATTTTTGGAAATTTGACTCTTTCATTGCTTTTGTGTCATGCGTAGAACCCTTGAAGTTTCTAGAAATCTCATTTATTCTACTTCATTCTTCCGCAGATGGTTCGTACGATATCATCGGCATCACGCGGGGATGAGCCTCCCATTCCAGCACCAGCTCCAGCACAACTCCAGCACCAGCTCTAGCTCCAGTGCCAGCTCCAGCGCCAGCTCCAGTACCAGCTCCAGTGCCCACTTATGTGCCAGCTCCAGCTGCAGCTTAGTCTCCAGATATTCGGGGATTACTATTACAGCTTTTGGGTGTGATTGGAGAGCGGCCTTCTGAGGTAGCGTAGACATCCGCTCAGGGGGCAGCCCTAGATGTACAGAGCTCAGGAGCGCAGCCTGCTACTATTGCTCCCCGTGCAGAGGTCATTCCGATTCCATCCATTGCACAGCCTCTTGCTCCTCGCCCAGTTATGACAGAGTAAGAGCAGAAGGCGTTGGGTAGGTTTTATGAGGTTAGCACCTCCGAGGTTTGCTGGTACTTCTGGACAGGATCCACATGACTTTATTATTACCTGTGAGGAGATGTTGCATCATTTGGGTTTGTTGGAGACTCACGGGGTTGGTTATACTACCTACCAGTTGGAGGGCCCAGCGAAGTTATGGTGGAGGGCTTAGGTTGCTTGTAGACCACCGTCGTCACCTCCTTTGACCTGGTCTGAGTTTTATGATGCCTTTATGGCAAAGTTCCTACCCCAGAGTGATCGGGAGCGTCGCAGGGAGCAGTTTACTCACCTTGTGCAGGGATCTACGACTATCTCGGAGTATGTGACCCGTTTCCATCAGCTAGCACCGTTCGAAGCTATGATCATTCCTACCGAGGCAGATAGGATTCGCAGATTTGTATGGGGTTTGAGTCCTGAGATCAGGAAGCCAGCCTAGATATTGATTGCCAGTGGTCGGTCATTCCAGGCTATTGTAGACTATGCCCGCACTGTGGAGGACTTACAGCGACATGATCAGGGGTCCAGAGATAAGAGGCCTCGGCATCAGGGTGTCTACAGTGGTTCCAGATATGGTGGTAGGGGTCCTGGCCAGTGGAGCCGGAGTTATCAGCCACAGCAGTACCAGGGTCAGTCCAACTGACCGGTTCAGGCTTCCCTTCAGACTTTCGGTAGTACCCAGTTCAAGCAGGGTCAGAGCAGCCATCAGGGTTATGGCGGCCAGTCTTCGAGGTGTACAGTTTCTGGGGCATCAGGCCGTGGTGGTTATGCGGGATTTGCTGGTTCATCTCAACTGAGTAGGCCGTCAGGGGCTTGTTTTACTTGTGGTGCGATTGGTCATTTTGCTAGTGATTGCCCTCAGCAGGGTACAGTTCAGTTGGCCGAGCATTTACGGGCAGTTCAGCCTTCGGCTAGAGGGGGTGGTCGTCAGAGTAGAGGTAGTGCTCTGCATGGCAGAGCAGGTGGTAGGGATGGCGGTCGGGAAGGTGGAGGTCGTCGTCAGTTTTACGCGGTCCCTAGGAGACCAGAGGCAGAGGCCTCAGATGCTATGATTACAGGTACGATTTCTGTGTTCCATCAGTCTGCTATGGCTTTATTTGATCCTGGATCCACTTGTTCATATATATCTGCCTACTTTGTGCCTTGCTTGGGGTTGGCTAGTGAGCCATTATCTGTTCCTGTTTCTGTTTCGACCCCAGTAGGAGATTCTTTAGTAGTGGATCGGATTGGGAGATCCTGTATGTTATCTGTTGGAGATTCAGAGACTTGGGGTGATTTGATGATTCTTGATATGCTAGATTTTGATGTGATACTGGGCATGGACTGGTTATCCCCTCACCGTGTGGTTTTGGATTGTTATGCCAAGACCATTACCATAGCTGTGCCCGGTGTTTCCCCGGTTGTGTGGCAGGGTTCTGTTAGCCATGCACCATCTGGGATCATCTCTTATCTTCAAGCTAGGAAGTTTATTTACCGTGGGTGTTTAGCTTATCTAGCATATGTCCGAGATGTTAGTGCTGACCCTACTTCTCTTGAGTCCATTCATGTGGTTAGAGACTTCCTCGATGTGTTTCCTACCGACCTGCCAGGCCTTCCACCTGAGAGAGATATTGATTTCGCTATGGAGCTAGAGTCGGGCACTAGGCCCATTTCTATTTCTCCTTACCATATGGCTCCTGCTGAGTTGAGGGAGCTTAAGGAGCAGCTCCAGGATCTGGTAGCTAAGGGGTTTATTAGACCTAGTGTGTCACCATGGGTGCCCTGTTCTCTTTCGTGAAGAAAGAAGGATGGGTCGATGCGTAATGTGTAATGATTATCGACAGCTGAATAGAGGTGACAAGTGAAAGATAGGTCATCCGTGCCGCAGGAACGATGATTGTTTGACCAAGCTTCAGGGTTCAGTCGGTTTCGAAGATTGATTTGAGGCCGCTACCATCAGTTTGAGGATTAGGCGCGGAGGACATGCCCTAAGACAGCATTCAGGGAACACGTTATGGCCATGTATGAGTTCCTGGTGAAATGTCTTTTTTGGGGCTACTAATGCCCGCGCAGCCTTTATGAACTTGATGCACATGGTTCCTTGGCCCGAGTTTGGAACTCATTTTGGGTGAGTAGTTTTATAGACGACAATCTGTGGTATAACCCTCGCATAGTAAGTAGAGATGAGCATGAGCAGCACTTGAGGGTTATCCTCCAGACTTTGAGAGATCATCGGCTTTATGCCAAGTTCTCAAAGTGCGAGTTTTGGCTTGAGTCAGTTGCATTCCTAGGGCACGTGGTGTCTAAGGATGGGATTAGGGTTGATCCGGGAAAGATTTCAGCGGTTTGGGAGTGGCCTAGACCTACTACTGTTACTGAGGTTCGCAACTTTATTGGGTTAGTAGGTTACTATCGACGGTTCGTTGAGGGATTTTCTTCCATAGCAGCACCCTTGACTATGCTGACTAGGAAGGATGTCTCATTTTAGTGGTCGGACCAGTGTGAGGATAGCTTCCAGAGGCTTAAGGCCTTATTGACTTCAGCTCCAGTTTTGACTTTGCCGGTTGGGGGTCAGAGCTTCTCCGTGGATTGTGATGCTTCTGGGGTTGGTCTTGGTTGTGTGTTGATGCAGCATGGTCGAGTAATAGCATATGCATCGAGGCAGCTGAAGGTTCACGAGCGCAACTACCCAACTCATGACTTAGAGTGGGCGGCGGTAGTTTTCGCACTTAAGATCTGGAGGCATTACCTATATGGAGTTCACTGTAAGATCTTAACCGATAACCGTAGTCTTCAGTATATCACAAGTCAGCGAGAGTTGAACTCGAGACAGAGGAAATGGGTCGAGTTACTGAAGGACTATGACTTCACTATTCTGTATCATCCTGGCAAGGCAAACGTGATAGCGGATGCCTTGAGTCGGAAGACAGTGAGTATGGGTAGCCTATCTTCTCTTTTAGTTTCAGAGCGACCGTTGGCCTTGGACATCCAGTCCTTGGCTAACCGTTTTGTTAGGCTTGACTTATCGGTGACTTGGTGTTTCTCCGTGTATCTCCCATGAAGGGTGTGATGAGATTTGGTAGGCGGGGCAATCTTAGCCCCAGGTACATTGGGCCGTTTGAGATTCTTCAGAGGGTTGGTAGTGTTGCCTATCAGCTAGCCTTGCCTCTGATGTTTTCAGCTATACATCTTGTATTTCATGTTTCGATGTTGCGTCGGTATGTCCCAGATGAGTCTCATGTGTTGCAGTGGGATTCAGTTCAGTTGGGTGAGGGTTTAGCCTTTGTTGAGGAGCCGGCAGCTATTTTGGCCAGAGATGTCAGGAGATTGAGGTCGCGAGAGATCCCGGTTGTTAAGGTTCAGTGGAGGCACCGTCCAGTCGAGGAGGCTACCTGGGAGATCGAGAGAGATATGCGGGCCCAGTATCCACAGCTTCTTGAGCCTTCAGGTACCCCCTTGACCTTGACTTTCGAGGACGAAAGTCTTTTTTAGTAGTGGATGATGTAATGACCCTTCCGGTTATTTCCACGAATACATTTTCCTTGTGCCGTTAGAGCGTGTTTGTAGCGGCCCCAAGTCGTTTCAGGCTTGTCGAGACCGGTATTTCAGCGCCGGGTCCATTTGTTTGATCGTACGTTTCTTTAACAAATTTCCTGAACTTTGGGTAAAATGTCTCGGAGATTTTCTCTCAATATATAAAGAGTTAGAAGTCCCCCAAAATACCAAATCGAAGGTATACCAGTCTAGTTTCCAACGCACAAAACCTCACATCCAACTGATCTCGGAGTAAAAAGTTATGACTGTTTTACCGCGGACTGTCTGGCAGAAAATGGGTTACGTACCGGGTCGCGAACCGGGTCGGGTTAAACTCGATTTAAGCCTCAACTTCACGTTTTAAAACGCCATTTCAGTTCTGAAATAGTGATAAAACATCAGGGAGGATTCCGAAAGAATTCTTGAGTATCAAAATCGTGCGTTGGTGAATTACGAGCCTAAGCTTAAGAATTTTATTAGCATCATGCGTGTATTTGAAAATATTTTATTTAAAAGTTGAATTTGGTAAAAATTATATTATTATTGCCCTTTCAAAATATTTTAAAGGTTTATGAAAAATATTTTTTTACGATATAATTGTATATGTATTTATTTTATAAAGTGTTTATACATTGTAATATTTTAACGGAGATATTAAATTTAGTGATGTTGAAATTTATTATTATAATATAGTAGGTTTTATTCAAAATAATTTTCTATGAATTCTGGTATATTTTAAAAGTTATATTTATTATACCACGAATTTATGCAATACCCGAATATATAAATAACGGGATAAGAATTTCTTTTTGTCCCTTGTAATTGCCACCTCCACTCCACGTGTAGGTGGAGGGAGTGGCCAGCAAATGTTAGCTAAAGGTGGAAGCATGTTGAGATTACATTGAAATGGTTGTTGCCTAACTTATATTTGCTTTACATTATATAATTAAGGATTGAACATGAGCACTGGGGGCATTTGCATACTACTGTGCACGTTAATTCTACATAAGCTAAGGGAGATTTCTGAGGGAATATTATATTGACGCAATATTCGGTCATCGAAAGAAAATCAATTACGTACGTCAAGTTATTCCATCCCAAATCCGATTCCGATTTAGTTTTGGATTTTCTTGGAGTGGTTCGAGCTTGGACATCATTGTTCTAGCAGCTTGTCGTCGGACGACAGGTAGTTTACGGTTTATTTTCCCTAGACTCCGCATATATAGAATAAAATTTTATTAATGGGCATCCTTGGGTTGGTTTATTAGGTTGGTACCACAGACCTCGACCGCTTTATTCAAGTCCGCCTACTTTTGTTCCTCCGTTGCTTGTAGTATTTGCCGATATATTTTATTTACCCTTGTGGTCCTGTGAGACCTTGTTGACTTTGGAACATAGAAGGTGGGATTTTGAGGAATGTCCGCGAGTCCCGAGCATAGAATTATCCTTCTAGGCTGGTTATACTTGCTGAGTAGCTGTGGGCCTGTGCAGGGTCGATAGGTTGATTGTGAGCTGCTGGGCAGCTATTGTGTTTGATCATACAATTTTCATGCATAAAGAGAGATTTTATACAGGTTTTACTATGGTTTGGGCTTCGGGCCTACTAGCACCATTTTCTAAACCTTGCATGGCCCGGGGGGTCCGTTTTTTATGGAAATAATTTGGAAATGGTTTAATTTAACTTGTGAATATTTCTGGATAAAGGAAAGTAAAATTATGTTTAAAATCATCAGTTTTACGATTATCGCTAGACTCGGCAGGGCCGGGGTGCTAGTTGAGTTTTCTTTTTACTTGAGATGATTTTTAGCCTCGGTCGGACCGAGCACCTGAGATGACTTTTTACGGTTTAGACCCGGTTATTCCCGGGTACCCTTGGAGGGGTTTTTGAGATATTTTCCTACTACTTTAGTCCTGGACAGGGTCTGGGCATGCATATTCGAGACTGGGTCTCTATCTTGATACCGGACTTGCTTCCAGGTGACATGCTTTGATACTGAGTTTTAGTATGGGGTATGGGACCTCCATGGACCTTGCCATCCGGGCCAGGGGCTACAGGCTGCGTGTGCCGGAGGAAGGGTATACGGTGGAGTAGAGGTATACGGGCAGTGTCCTTCCATGGAACCTACCTGCTGGGCCGGATCGGCACCGGAGGAGGTACATACAGAGATACCATTTCACTTGAGATCTTCATGCATCATATCATTCATTGTTGAGGCTCCACCCTTGTTTGTTGTTTGTTGATTGTACGCTCCGGTAGTATGGGATGCTGGAGGGTTTGTTTTCACTTGTTTGTGTTCCTCGGTTGTATGGGCGGCCGAGGGACTGTAGGTAGACTTTTGCTATTTACTTACAGAATTGTTCTCTATTATGGATAAGTATGAGGTTGGTTACTGCTAGACTGTTAGTTTCTGGATTTGAGATTGATATGATTAGTTGAGTTTGATTCATATCTCTGAGCATGCCTATCGTTACTTTTTCTCTCTTCTTCTTACACTTGAGGTTACCGGTATACCGTCTATTTCGTAAACTTATTTTGTATACACTGTTGTTGCAAGGACCCCAGGTGCGTTGTTTCTTACTTTCACATGTGCCTATGGTGTGTATATTCTGCTTACTAGCCTCACATGTGGTTCTGTTGATTTCCCTCTGGGCTAGTTCCTGTGTACCCTTCGTTGATTTCTGTGACTGCTTGCTTCTATTCTGTCTGTTACTACGCTTTTATCTTATATGTGCCCAGTCGGCCTATGATACCTAATGGGTACCTTATGCTTCGCATTTGGTGCTCACCCCTACCCCCTGCATCTTTGGGTGCAGATCCTAGTGTGGGCCATCGCCGTTAGATCGCTGTGATTCGTGCTTGGAGATCTGTTGGGGACCACTTCAGACTGAGGGTGAGCTCTTGGCGATCGGAGCTTAGCTTTAGTTTATCTTTTGCTTCATGTACTCTATTATCATTCAGAGACATCTGTATATATAGTTTTGGTTTATTTGCACTCCATGTATGTAGTTTGGCTCTATACTATGATGCCAGGTTTTGGGGTTTGGTTTAGTTTCCGCATATGCATATATTTATAGTCCTTTTATCTGTTCTCTTCGTCTTGTTCTCTTATTTGTTAGATAGTAGCCCATTACAAACTGTTCTGGGCTACGGGGATTGGTTCACCTACCGGGGGTTGTAGGTGCCATCATGACCGAGAAATTGGGTCGTGACAATGTACCTCCTCCGGTGCCGATCCGGCCTAGCAGGTAGGTTCTATGGAAGGACACTGCCCGTATACCTCTACTCCGTTGTATACCCTTCCTCCGGCACACGCAGCCCGAAGCCCCAGGCCCGTCTGGCAAGGTCCATGGAGGTCCCCGACCACATACTAAAACTCAGTATCAAAACATGTCATCCGGAAGCAAGTTCGGTTTCAAGATAGAGACCCAGTCTCGAATATGCATGCCCAGACCCTGTACAGGACTAAAGTAGTAGGAAAATATCTCAAAAACCCCTCCAAGGGTGCCCGGGCATAACCGGGTCTAAACAGTAGAAAGTCATCTCGGGTGCTCGGTCCGACCGAGGCTAAAATTATCTTAGGTAGCAAGAAAACTCAACTAGCACCCCGCCACTGCCGAGTCTAGCGTTAATCGTAAAAATGGTGATATAAATCATAATTTTACCTTCTTTTACCCAAAAATATTCACAAGTTAAATCAAACCATTTCCAATTCATTTCCATAAAAAAAGGGCCCCCGGGGCCATGCAAGGTTTAAAAAATAGTGTCAGTAGGCTCGAAGCCAAAACCATAGTAAAACATGGATAAAACCTCTTTATATGCATGGAAATGGTATGATCAAACACAATAGCTGCCCAGCAGCTCACAATCAACCTATCGACCCTGCACAGGCCCATAGCTACTCAATAAGCATAACCAGCCTAGACGGATAATTCTATGCCCGGGACTCGCGGACATTCCCAATATCCCACCTTCTATGTTCCAGAGTCAACAAGGCCTCACAGGACCACAAGGGTAAATAACACATATCGGCAAGTACTACAAGCAACAGAGGAACAAAAGTAGGCGGACATGAATAAAGCGGTCAAGGTCTGTGGTATCAACCTAATAATCCAACCCAAGGATGCCAGCTAGTACAATTTTATCCGATATATGCTAAGTCTAGGGAGTTTAAACCATAATCCACCTGTCGTCCGATGACAAGCTGCTAGAACGACAATGTCCAAGCTCGAACCACTCCGAGAAAATCCAAAACTAAATCAGAATCGGATTTGGGCTTGAATAACTTGATGTAGATAATTGATTTTCCTTTAAATAACCAAATTGTAAAGTAAATATTTTTCTCCCAAAAATTCTCTTCAACGTGAATTTCTAAAAACGTGAACTCCTTTTGAGAAACAAACGTTGAACTATTATCATTGAAGAATGAAAAGTGTGTAAAAAATGTGCAGGGGAAGATTTGGATATAAATAGAATTAACTTACTATACTACATAAATTAATCAAATGATGTGTAAGTGGCCAAGTGGCAGCCTCTCAATTGATTTAGCAAGGTGTTGTCTACCCACAATACCTCCACGTGGAGTAGAGGTATTCTTATCCCAAATATTGTTATCCCATTATGTACACAATTGGGTATTGCATAAATTCATGATAAAATAAATATAACTTTTTGAATATATCATAATAAATAGGAAATTATTTCAAATAAAACCTACTATATTATAATAATAATTTTCAACATAAATAAATTTACTATTTCCGTTAAAATATTACAATGTATAAAAATATTATAAAATAAATACATACACAATTATGTCATAACAAAAGTATTTTTCATACACATTTAAAATACTTTAAAATGGTAATAAAAATATAACTCTTTACCACATTCAACTTTTAAAATAACATATTTTCAAATACGCGCGATGTAAATAAAATTCTTAACTTTAGGCTCGCAAGCCTTTGATACGGAACGAAGGTTAAGGTCGTATGGTCGCAATTCACCATCACACAAATTTGATACTCAGCTTCTAAGACAGGGAATTGATCATAACGACTAATCGAATGGCCAGGGCACCGAACCACCGGTCCCAGCAAATCACAAATGACTTGGGGCCGCTACAGGAAAGCTCTAACAGTACAAGGAAAATGTATACGTGGAAATGATCGGAAGAGTCATTACATCATCCACTACTAAAAAGGACTTTCGTCCTCGAAAGTCAAGGTCAAGGGCGTACCTGAAGTCTCGAACAGCTGCGGATACTAAGCCCGCATATCTCTCTCGATCTCCCAGGTAGCTTCAACTGGACGGTGCCTTCACTGAACATTGATAACCGGAATCTCCCGAGACCTCAATCTCCTGACAACTCTGGTCAAAATAGCTACCGGCTCCTCAACAAGGCTAAACTCTCATCCAGCTTAACCGTCTCCCACTGCAACACATGAGACTCATCTGGAACATACCGCCGCAATACATGAAAAATTGGGTGCATAGATGAAAACATCGGAGGCAAAGCTAACTGATAGGAAACACTACCAACCCTCTGGAGAATCTCGAATGGCCCAATATACCTGAGGCTAAGCTTGCCCCGCCTACCAAATCTCATCGCGCCCCTCATGGGTGATACACGGATAAATACTGAATCACCAGCACTGAACTCTAAGGCATGAAGTCTACGATCAGCGTAGCTCTTCTGCCTACTCTGGGATGCCCGAAGTCTATCCTGAATCACTCAGACTCGGTCTAAGGAATCTCGAAGCAAATCTGTACTCTGTGGCCTAGATTCAAAACCATCAAACCAACCAATCGGTGATCTGCAACGCCTACCATACAAGGCCTCAAAAGCTGCCATGCCAATGCTCGAATGGAAACTATTATTATAAGCAAACTCAGCCAAAGGCACAAACTGATCCCACGAACCTCCAAAGTCAAGAACACAGGCCCGAAGCATGTCCTCCAGGACTTGAATGGTCCTCTCAGACTGGCCATCTGTCTGAGGGTGTAAAGCAGTACTAAGTTGAACCTCTGTACCCAAATCTCTCTGAATAGCCCTCCAGAACCCAGATGTGAACTGAGTGCCGTGGTCTGAAATGACAGAAGCTGGGACCCGGTGCAACTGAACAATCTCACAAAGGTAGATCTGAGCTAACCTCTCTGCACCATAGGAATTCTGAACCGGCAAGAAATGTGCTGACTTAGTCAGCCTATCAACAATCACCCATATGGAATCAAACCTATGAGAAGTACGAGGCAAACCAACAACGAAGTCCATAGTAATCTCTTCCCACTTCCACTCAGGAATGGGTAGTCGCTGCATCAACCCACCAGGTCTCATGTGCTCGAACTTAACCTGCTGACAGTTCAAGCACCGAGATACGAACTTTGATATGTCCCGCTTCATACCACTCCACCAGTAAAGCTGTCTCAAGTCTCTATACATCTTTGCTGTGCCAGGGTGAATGGAGTATCTAGTACAATCTGCCTAATGAATTATCAACTGAATCAAATCACTAATCCTCAGAACACAAAGGCAACTATCAAACCTCAGAACCCCATCTGAATCTAGAGTAGCCCGACTGGTCTCACCCTAAAAAATCTGATCACGAAGGTCACACAATTGTTGA
The DNA here is from genome assembly GCA_003996215.1 of Jaltomata sinuosa. Lineage (NCBI taxonomy): Eukaryota > Viridiplantae > Streptophyta > Magnoliopsida > Solanales > Solanaceae > Jaltomata > Jaltomata sinuosa. The sequence goes on from QJPP01003426.1 coordinate 10,819, forward strand.
TCCACAAACTGACGGCTCAGAATCTGATCAATCAAAGTAGAACGAACCTCAACACTGGTGAGAACTCTGCTAGGATCCGACAAGTCAAGCCTAACGAAATGGTTAGCCAAGGAATGGATGTCCAAGGCCAACGGTCACTCTGAAACTGAAAGAGAAGCTAGGCTACCCATACTCACTGCCTTCCGGCTCAAGGTATCTGCCACTATGTTTGCCTTGCCCGGATAATACAGAATAGTAAAGTCATAGTCCTTCAGTAGCTCAACCCACCTCCTCTACCTCGAGTTCAGCTCTCGCTGACTTGTGATATACTTAAGACTACGGTGATCAGTGAAGATCTCACAGTGAACTCCATATAGGTAATGCCTCCAGATCTTGAGCGCGAAAACTACCGCCGCCAACTCTAAGTCATGAGTGGGGTAGTTGCGCTCATGAACCTTAAGCTGCATCAATGCATATGCTATTACTCGACCCTGCTGCATCAACACACAACAAATACCAACCCCAGAAGCATCACAATACACGGAGAAGCTCTGACCTTCAACCGGCAAAGTCAAAACTGGAGCTGAAGTCAATAAGGCCTTAAGCTTGTAGAAGCTATCCTCGCACTGATCCGACAACTGAAATAAGACATCCTTCCTAGTCAGTATAGTCAAGGGTACTACTATGGAAGAAAATCCCTCAATGAACCATCTGTAGTAACCTGCTAAGCCAATAAAGCTGCGGACCTCAATAGTAGTAGTAGGTCTAGGCCAATCACAAACCACATAAATCTTTCCCGGGTCAACCCTAATACCATCCTTAGACACCACGTGCCCTAGGAATGCAACTAACTCAAGCCAAAACTCGCACTTTGAGAACTTGGCATAAAGTCGATGATCTCTCAATGTCTGGAGTATAACCCTCAAGTGCTGCTCATGCTCATATCTACTATGCGAGTATACCAAGATGTCGTCTATAAGAACTATCATAAATGAGTCCAAATACGGGCCCAGAACCCTGTGCATCAAGTTCATAAAGGCTGCAGGGGCATTAGTCAACCCAAAAGACATCCCCAGGACTCATAATGGCCATAACGTGTCCTGAATGCTGTCTTAGGGATGTCCTCCACCCTAATCCTCAACTGTTGGTAGTCGGATGTCAAATTAATATTCCGAGCCTGGGCACATCCCTTTGATAGCTTTGTTTAGCCTCCTTTACTATGTCAATCCCTCCGTATTGGTTATGGCTGAAGCCGATCCTCTCCAGCCGGATCTCAAATCAATCTTCGAAAACACAGCTGAACCCTGAAGCTGGTCAAACAAGTCATCAATCCATGGCATCGGATACCTATTCTTCACTGTCACCTTATTCATCTTCCGATAATCAATACATATGCGCATCGACCCATCCTTCTTCTTCACAAAGAGAACAGGAGTACCCCAAGGTGACACACTCGGTCTAATAAATCCCTTAGCTAATAGATCCTGGAGCTGATCCTTCAGCTCCCTCAACTCAGCCGGATCCATACGGTAAGGGGAAATAGAAATGGGCCTTGTGCTCGGCTCTAGCTCAATAGTGAAATCAATATCTCTCTCAGGTTGAAGGCCTGGCAGGTCGGTAGGAAACACATCATGGAAGTCTCTAACCACAGGAACAGACTCAAGAGAAGTAGGGTCAACACTAACATCTCGTACATATGCTAGATAAGGCAAACACCCACGGAAAATCAACTTCCTAGCTCGAAGATAAGAGACGATCCCAGATGGTGCATGGCTAACAGAACCTTGCCACATAACCGGGGATAAACCGGGCACAACTATAGTAATGGTCTTGGCATAACAATCCAAAACCACACGGTGAGGGGATAACTAATCCATGCCCAGTATCACATCAAAATCTAGCATATCAAGGATCATAAAATCACCCCAAGTCTCTGAATCACCAATAGATATCATACAAGATCTCACAATCTGATCCACTACTAAAGAATCTCCTACTGGGGTCGAAACAGAAACAGGAACAGATAATGGCTCACTAGAAAACCCAAAACAAGGCACAAAGTAGGCAGATACATATGAACAAGTGGATCCAGGATCAAATAAAGCCATAGCAGACTGATGGCACACAGAAATCGTACCTGTAATCACAGCATCTGAGGCCTCTGCCTCTGGTCTCCTAGGGACCGCGTAAAACTGACGACGACCTCCACCTGACCGACCGCCATCCCTACCCCCTGCTCTACCACGCAGAGCACCACCTCTACTCTGACAACCACCCCTTCTAGCCGGAGGCTAAACTGCTCGTAAAGGCTCGGCCAACTGAACTGTACCCTGCTGAGAGAAATTTCTAGCAAAATGACCAATCACACCACAAGTAAAACAAGCCCCTAACGGCCTACTCAGTCAAGATGAACCAGTAGATCCCATATGACCACCACGACCTGATGCCCCAGAAACTGTACCCCTCGAAGACTGGCCGCTATAGCCCTGATGGCTGCTCTGACCCTGCTCGAACTGGGTACTACCGAAAGTCTGAAGGGAAGCCTGAACCGGTCGGCTGGACTGACCTTGGTACTGCTGTGGCTAATAACCCCGGCTCCACTGGCCAGAACCTCTACCACCATATCTGGAACTACTGTAGCCACCCTGATGTCGAGGCCTCTTATCTCTGGACCTCATACCATGTCGCTGTAAGTCCTCCGCAGTACGGGCATAGTCTGCAATAGCCTGGAATGACCGACCACCAGCAATCAGTATCTCAGCTGGCTGCCTGATCTCTGGCCTCAAACCCCATACAAATTTGTGAATCCTATCTGCCTCGGTAGGAATGATCATAGCTCCAAATGGTGCTAGCTGATGAAAACGAGTCTCATACTCCAAGACAGTCGTAGACTCCTGCATAAGGTGAGTAAACTGCTCCCTGCAATGCTCACGATCACTCTGAGGTAGGAACTTGGCCATAAAGGCCTTATAAAACTCAGACCAGGTCAAAGGAGGTGACGATGATGGTCTACAAGCAACATGGGCCCTCCACCATAACTTCGCTGGGCCCTCCAACTGATAGGTAGTATAACCAACCTCGTGAGTCTCTAACAAACCCAAATGATGCAACATCTCCTCACAGGTAGTAATAAAGTCATGTGGATCCTGTCTAAAAGTACCAGCAAACCTCGAAGGTGCTAACCTCAAAAACCTACCCAACGCCTTCTGCTTTGACTCTGTCATAGCTGGGCGAGGAGCAAGAGGCTTATCAACTGATGGAACCGGAATGACCTCCGTACGGGGAGCCGCAGTAGCAAGTTGCGCTCCTAATCTCTGTGCACCAAGGGCTGCCTCCTGAGCGGATATTTGTGCTACCTCAGAAGGCCGCTCTCCAATCATACCCAAAAGTTGTAATAGTAATCCCCAAATATCTGGAGGCTGAGCTACAACTGCAGATGGCACAAAAGTGGGCACTGGAGCTGGTACTGGAGCTGGTGGTACCTGGGCTGCCCCCCGATCCATATGCTGCTCGGGCTCTGTCTCAACTCTAGCAGCTCTAGCAGGTGCCGTTGCTCGAGGGCGTCCTCGACCCTTAGCGGGAGGGGAGGCTCATCTCCGCTAGATGCCGATGATCTCGTACGAACCATCTGCACAAGAATAAAGTAGAACAAATGAGATTTACAGAAACTTCAAGGGTCCTACGCACGACACAGAAGCAATGAAAGAGTCAAATTTCCTAAAATGTCACTGTAGCCTCCCAAAGATTGAGTACGGACGTCTCTGCCCCGATCTACAGGACACTACTAGACATTGGCTCATATACCGATGACACCGGTGAACCTAAAGCTCTGATACCAAGCTGTCACGACCCGATTTCTCGGTCATGATGGCACCTACAACCCCCCAGTAGGCGAACCAATTCCCGTAGCCCAGAACAGTTAGTAATGGGCTACTATCTAACAAATAAGCGGGAGAATAGTTTAATAAGCAAAAGTAAGGGAACAAGATGAAGATAATAGATAACAGGAATATATATATACATATGCGGAAACTAAACCAAACCCCAAGACCTGGTATCATAGTATAGAGCAAGAACTACATATAAGGAATATAAACCATCCAAAATAACGTATACAGATGTCTCCGAATGGTAATAGAGTACATAAAGCAAAAGATAAACTAGAGCTAAGCTTCGATCGCCTAGAGCTCACCCTCAGTCTGAAGTAGTTCCCAACAGATCTCCAAGCACGAATCACAGCAATCTAATGGCGATGGCCCATGCTAGGATCTGCACCAAAAGATGCAGAGGGTAGGGTGAGCAACAAATGCGAAGCATAAGGTACCCAGTAGGTATCATAGGCCGACTGGGAAAATATAAGATAAAAGCATAGTAACAGACAGAATAGAAACAAGTAGTCACAAAAATCAACGAACGGTACAAAAGAACTAGCCTAGAGGGAAATCGACAGAACCACATGTGAGGCCAGCAAGAAGAATATATAGACCATAGGCACAGGTGGAAGTAAGAAATAATGCACCTGGGGTCATTGTAATAACAGTTTATACATAATAAGTTTACGAAATGGATGGTATACCGGTAACCTCAAGTGTAAGAAGAAGAGAGAAAAAGTAATGATAGGCATGCTCAGAGATAAGAATCAAACTCCACTAATCATATCAATCTCAAATCCAGAAACTGACAGCCTAGCAGTAGCCAATTTCATACTTAACCGTAACAAGGAACAATTCTGTAAGTAAATAGCAAGAGTCTACCTACAATCCCCCGGCCGCCCATACAACCGAGGAACACAAACAAGTGAAAACAAACCCTCCGGCATCCCATACTACCAAAGCGTACAATAAACAAACAACAAACAAGGGTGGAGCCTCAAACAATGAATGATATGATGCATGATGATCTCAAGTGAAATGGTATCTCTGTATGTACCTCCTCCGGTGCCGATCCGACCCAGCAGGTAGGTTTCATGGAAGGACACTGCCAGTATACCTCTACTCCGCCGTATACCCTTCCTCCGACAGACGCAACTCGAAGCCCCAGGCTCGGATGGCAAGGTCCATGGAGGTCCCCGACTCCATACTAAAACTCAGTATCAATACATGTCATCCGGAAGCAAGTCCGATTTCAAGATAGAGACCCAGTCTCGAATATGTATTCCCAGACCCTGTCCAGGACTAAAGTAGTAGGAATATATCTCAAAAACCCCTCCAAGGGTGCCCGAGCATAACCGGGTCTAAACAGTAGAAAGTCATCTCGGGTGCTCAGTTCGACCGAGGCTAAAATTATCTCAGGTAGCAAGAAAACTCAACGAGCACCCCGGCCCTGTCGAGTCTAGCGTTAATCGTAAAATTGGTGATATAAATCATAATTTTACCTTTTTTTACCGAAGAATATTCACAAGTTAAATCAAACCATTTCCAATTCATTTCCATCAAAAAAGGGGCCCCCGGGGCCATGCAAAGTTTAGAAAATAGTGCCAGTAGGCTCGAAGCCAAAACCATAGTAAAACATGGATAAAACCTCTTTATATGCATGGAAATGGTATGATCAAACACAATAGCTGCCCAGCAGCTCAGAATCAACATATCGACCCTGCACAGGCCCATAGCTACTCAGCAAGCATAACCAGCCTAGAAGAATAATTCTATGCCCGCGACTCGCGGACTTTCCCAATATCCCACCTTATATGTTCCAGAGTCAACAAGGCCTCACAGGACCACAAGGGTAAATAACACATATCGGCAAGTACTACAAGCAACGGAGGAACAAAAGTAGGCGGACATGAATAAAATGGTCAAGGTCTGTGGTACCAACCTAATAACCCAACCCAAGGATGCCTGCTAGTACAATTTATCCGATATATGCTAAGTCTAGGGATTTTAAGCCATAACCTACCTTTCGTCCGACGACAAGCTGCTAGAACGACGATGTCCAAGCTCGAACCACTATGAGAAAATCTAAAACTAAATCAGAATCGGATTTGGGCTTGAATAACTTGACGTACATAATTGATTTTCCTTTAAATAACCAAATTGTAAAGTAAATATTTTTCTCCCAAAAATTCTCTTTAACATGAATTTCTTAAAACGTGAACCACTCCTTTTGAGAAACAAACGTTCAACTATTAACATTGAAGAATGAAAAGTGAGTAAAAAGTGTGCAGGGGAAGATTTGGATATAAATAGAATTAACTTACTATACTACATAAATTAATCAAATGATGTGTAAGTGGCCAAGTGGCAGCCTCTCAATTGATTTAGCAAGGTGTTGTCCACCCACAATACCTCCACGTGGAGTAGAGGTATTCTTATCCCAAATATTGTTATCCCATTATGTACACAATTGGGTATTGCATAAATTCATGATAAAATAAATATAACTTTTTGAATATATCATAATAAATAGGAAAGTATTTCAAATTAAACCTACTATATTATAATAATAATTTTCAACATAAATAAATTTACTATTTCCGTTAAAATATTACAATGTATAAAAATATTATAAAATAAATACATACACAATTATGTCATAACAAAAGTATTTTTCATACACATTTAAAATACTTTAAAACGGTAATAAAAATATAACTCTTTACCACATTCAACTTTTAAAATAACATATTTTCAAATACGCGCGATGTAAATAAAATTCTTAACTTTAGGCTCGCAAGCCTTTGATACGGAACGAAGGTTAAGGTCGTATGGTCGCAATTCACCATCACACAAATTTGATACTCAGCTTCTAAGACAGGGAATTGATCATAACGACTAATCGAACGGCCAGGGCACCAAATCACTGGTCCCAACAAGTCATAAATGACTTGGGGCCGCTACAAGAAAGCTCTAATAGTACAAGGAAAACGTATACGTGGAAATGACCGGAAGAGTCATTACAGTTTGGTTGCCAAAAACTCCCATATAAGAGTTGGGGTTAGAGATAACCCAACTCACCCAAGTTATTTGCTTGGTTTATTGCTTACTCGTGGTGGTTCGAGAGAACACATGAGATATAAGTTGCTTGGATTCTCTATTAGCTCGATCGCGACTACATTATTCCTTGGGTACGACCCTGACACTCATTGGGAATTATAAATTTTATTTTGCTCTGACGATTTCCATGACCTCCAACTTTAGAGAGCATGATTTGAGCGTTATCAAAAATGGCACTGTTGCCGGGGAACAATTTGGCATATTGAGTACTTTAGAATTTGAGTTTACCTACTCTAGTTCAATTTTGTTAATATTTATTTTTCTTTGTTTAGTTTAGTTTGTTGATGGTATCATGACTTATTTGAATGCTAAAAATGTTGATAGTTGCATCCCAATTTATATTCCCGACTATTGTGTTTATTGTGGAGCACCCCACCTTTGACGAAGGTATAGAATTGGCCCTAGGAGAGGAAAGTATTATCCTTCTCGCTCCTACGATAGGTGCAATTGCTATTTGTATGGTGGTCGTGATGGACATTGGAGTGAATGCCCCAATGATGATCGTCCCCCTCCCCCTTCTTGTGCTAACAATGTTTTACTAGTGGTGCTCGTGACCTCAACAGGGTCTATGAATTTGCAAGCAAAGAAGGCATATGTGTCAAGCTCCAAACCCTCTGGGCCTCGCTAGAAGCCCAAGAGGAGAGTGTGAAATCTATAAAGAAATGCTTTGTGGACGCAAGGTTAAACAAGAGGAAAACACAAAGGAGGATCATGAATTGAAAGTGGTGTTGCAACCAACTACCCCATATATGGGTCATGATGTCATATCATCTCTAAGTGAGAATGATATGAATGAGGCAAGCTTGAAGGTGGAGACGCCCAAATCCCACTTCAACCTTTGTTCGACCTTATGTTTGATTGAATGGATGAGAGTCGAAATAATCAAGCTTTTCAAAGACCTTGAAAGAAGGGTGGATAAAGGTCTATCCGGTTTTGAGTTTGTGGTGGAAAGAAGGCAAAGTGTCCTTCCTCACTTGAAGGCCAAAAAGTGTGAAATGCGAAATCAAGAGAATGGCCTTCTCACGTTCAAATTTCACCCCGAGATTGTCACCGGAAACTCGATTCAAGTTTGGGTCAAAGTTTCAAATCCTCCAAATTGAGATCCAAATGGTGAGGTAGCTTGCATCATGCCGCGATGATAAATTGTGCACTTGATTGGAGGCAACCCATCATTTTTATGCATTACATCACTTTTTATTTCTTTTTGGTTTGTTTTTAGGTGCCCAAAGGAACGAGAAGAGTAACCAAGTGTTGAGAAACACCAAAAATACCTCTGAAAAACATGCTTTTCGCACCTGGAAGAGGGCCTATCGCACATGCCATTTCACAATCAAACAGTGAACTGATCAAAAACATTGGCATGTGCGAACGTGGTGCGTTTCACACCTCACAAAGTTCCCGTCGCACCAAGCATCACACATCACAGGCAATAAGCTGGAGAAAAATTGAAAAATCTGTGTAAGCACTCCTTCTTCGCGAATGCAGTGGACCAGTCGCAAACGCGAAGGCCAGATAAATGTCAAGCCTTCACGAACGCACCGACCTGTGAATGCGAAGCATCCAGGCAATTCAGGTAAGCTTAAAAAATGTTCAATAATCACAAGCCCCAAACATTTATCTTCTCAAAACAAGAATACTCCCTCTCCTTTGGCACACAATAATTCCATCAAGTCCTTCCATTCATCGCTTCACAACTTCCATCTTCCTCAACTTGATGTGTAGTAAATTGGTAATGGCATTCTTGGTTGATCTCCCCTTGCTTTAAATCAACTTCTAATTGTGTTTAATTGTTAAATTGTTGGGAGAAATTGATTGAGATGGGTAAAGTGTGTGCAAGAGTGCAATAATGTAGTGATTGGCATGAGCAATAAGCATAAAAGTTACTAAACAAAGTGTGCCTGCCAAGTGTTTGAGAAAATGCCTCAAAGAGGCACTGATAAGGGAAAACTCGATGGCATTCGCGTTCACAGTTACCTGGCTGCGTTCGTGAATGAGAAATTTTTTGAAAAATAAAAATACTTCTTCGCGAACGCAGCCACCTGGCCGCTAATGCGAAGAAGTGATGCCTGGTAGTGTCAAAATAATAGCTCTGCACAACCGATCTCATAATTTTTCCCAGCTATTTCTTTGGCCTAAGTGCTTCATAATAGATTGTTTTAAGTGTCCCTAAATTTTTTTAACATAATGGTGTGTTTTGTAGGTACTTTAATAAAAAAGATGGCCTCTGACGGTAGTGACAATGAAGTTGAAAATGCTCCGGATGTGGAAATGGAGAAGAACTACGATCAAGATAGGTTCATATCGGTATCATGTGAGCACCGGTATGATGAGCTATTGTCCAAGCCCTTTGTTAGGGAGAAAGGAATCAATATGGACAAAGTTGATCAGAAAATGCCAGAATTCTACAAGAGGTTGGTGGAGCGGGGGTGGATATTCTTTGCCCCTCCATCCATCATGGCTAACCACACAGTGGTCACTAAGTTATATGCTAATGCTTCGATCATTGATTTCAATGGCGCTCTAGTCACTACCGATTACGGAGTCCAAGTGAGTTTTAACTTTGAGATCATCAATGCACTATAAAACCCTCCAGATGCTGATAATGAGGTTTATATTGCAAAATCCAATGTTGAAGGACACCAGTAGTTGTTAGATAAGTTGCATGATGGAGTGACTCTAGATTGGTTGACTTCGCAAAAAGTAGTTGATTCACATGAGTTCACTGCAGAAGCCAAGACTTGGCTTTCAATTATCTGTGTGAGGATCATACCATCCTCTCATGACACCGATGTGACCTCTGATCGAGCATTGGTGGTGGGAGCCCTCATTGATGGCATCGATGTGAATGTTGGGCTCCTTATTGTGGCTCAAATGGCTGAGGTAGCTAGTGGAAGGTCCAAAATCCTTTTATCTCCTTCAGTGGTGACTCAATTATGCTATGAAGCTGGGGTATTGCCAAATCCGACTGACATTAAAAAGAAGCCAGCAACTCTGATCCACCTATTGTTGAAGAGGGCCCAAGAAGCAAAGCAAAAAAAAAGAAAGATTGATGTAGCTTCTCCATCCTTCGGACAATTTCCAGAGTCTTTGACTGAATCCACTGGCCCTTCGGGAGTTTCATCTGGATCATCTCAGTATATGGGAGCTCTATAGTCTGGGACCTATCTCATACGTCACCTCTCTAGTCAGATTCAGGGAGTAGATGCACATGTTTAACAGTTGTTGGCTGGATTATCTACTGGCTCAGCTGGAGCCGACACACTACCAGGTTCTGAGTCCCTCCCATCTCTTGCCAAGGTGGTGAATGAGCAGAAATTGATTAATGGGAGCTTGAGTGCAATAAATACCCATTTGGAGCACATGAGTCGCAGGTAGGGTAAGGTTGAAAAGTGACAAAGGAAGTTCAGTGAGCACGAGAAGAAGAAGAGCAAGTTCTTGAATAAGATGATGGATAAATTAAAGTATTTTTGTGGATCGGGTACACCGGAGGATGATGATGAGGAGGATCAACTTGAGTTTCTCTCTTCCTCCAGTTCAGATTGATACATCTCAGGGAGCCCCCTCAAACTTATTCCTTACATTGATGCAGTGAGGGCCCTGCACTGTCTTAGTTGGGGGTGGCGTGTTGATCCGCACACTATCTTTCTAGCTTAGCTTGCTTTACTTATGGATATTATTGTGCCCTTTCCAAGTTTGTTTTATCATTTTGGATACTATTGTGCCCTTGCAGGGCTTGTTTTTTTTGTTTATATACTGTGATGCCCTTGTCGGGTGTACTTTGTGGATTTGCACCCTCGTCGGGTTTTGATGTTGTGTGGAAGAAGTTTATGGTTTAGCCTTTTTGTTTTCTTTACTTTTTAGCTTCTTTTGTTACTTTTTAGTTGATATGCTGGTTGATGTGGGCTAGGGGAAGTCTGAGTACCCGTTAGGCTAGATGGAACTTGTCTGAGCAGGAGGGATATTTGTGTCGCACATCGCACATGTCAATCTGCGAACCACATGAGCTTCGCACATTCCCACTAATTGGCTTGTACGTTGCACTTGCGACACACAATTTAACTTGTGTGAATCGCAAATTCCCGGAAAATGTGATATTTGTGTTGATCTAACCAGTGTAGCCATACTGATTTAGATAGATGAATTGGCCCAATGATAGACTGAGTGACATCATTCTTAAGGGAAAATCATCATCTTTTAAGGTTTTGGTTGCAAATTGACTTGTTTGATACTACTGAAGTAGTCTTGCATGCTAAATGAAATAGACATACCCTTCCAAAATTTTGTGAAAAATGCATGGCGAAGAATGACGCTTATGACAACCTTTTTATCTTTTTGTGACACTTAGCTCATTAGCGGTGATAATATAGATGGCTCCTCTTGGTTCTTGATTAGGAAATTAAAAATTGATCCTTCTTGAATAATTCGCATGACATGTGTGGTGAGGTTTAGTCGAATAATTCTCGGGCATGCGTGTCATCTAGAACTTGCCCCGAATGTGATTCAAGGGGAAATTGTAGGTGTAACCAAGCTTGGAAAATGACTTTAGGCCCTTTTTGATAGCCACTTCACCCAAATGACTTCCCATGACATCAACCCTAGTGAGCCCCTTTTGAGCTTGTGACCATTCTTTGGCACCTTGTAACACCTTGACCTTTTTGGAACCTCTATTTTGGCACACATCCTCCCTAATTGCTTGAAAATGAAATGTAGGCTAAAAGCCTAAGTTTGGGGCGGGGGAGGGGGGGAATGAAATATAACATAGGCAAATGCCTATGTTTGGGGGTGCATGTGATTAAATAAGGAGAAGAAAAGAAGTGCACTTCAAGTGCAAGGTGGCACCTTAATTTTTAATTGAAAATTTCTCCAAAAGATCAACCCAATGAGCAAATTGAAAAGCAAAAATAGGTGCTACCAAGTGAAGGTGTTATAAGGAGTTGAATGATTATGAGTTAAAAAAGAGAATCTTGTGTTGTGTGAGGGAGAAATAAGGTGAAGTGGAAATTGAAAATGCGAGCGGTGTTCAAAATGAGAACAAAGAGCATTAGGGAGGTGTAGTCACTTGAACCAGATGATATCCTCACCTTAAACCTAGCCAACATCATAACCCGCAAGTCCTTGGTGATTCCGAGCTTGGCTACCCTACATTAGTGACGATTTACATTAAGGGCAAGCCTATGGTTTGACGTGAGTTCACTTGAACTTCCTTGTGAGTGTGAGTGTTTGTATTTGCCCCTTGTGATTTTTCTTTGTACATAATGTGTTTTTGGGACATTCGTTCTTGTGAGGACATGCGAATTAGGATAGTTAGTGACATTGATAAACTCCAAAAAGGTGTCAAATGAGCATGTTTTTGTAAGCTAGTAGTTTGAGTCACACCTTGAGGATTGGTTATTGTCACTTGCTTGTTCTTATTATTGCCATGGCATAATTGAATTGTGTTTTGAATTGAAGGGAATGTTTAGAGTAAGTATCATGTGATTGACTAATCGTTAGTTCCCATTGAAGTCATGCTTGGTATTTGAAATGGGTTTCCCTTGGCTTGTGGTATTGTCATTTGCACTTGTGTTGTATGCCTCTTGAGTTATAATCTCTGAGTTGCTTGAGGACAAGCAATAGTTCAAGTTTGGGGGTTTGATAAGTTGGTATTCTACCTACTTATTTAGCCTTTAAACTTATGCTTTTGCTAAGAATAAGTGAAAAAATAGTGCAATTGACACAGATTACATCTATTTTGCAGGTTCCTGTGTTTTTGAAGTGTTCGGGAAGAATTCTCATGAAAACAAGTCAAAAGGGAGCTATTTGTAGAAGCAAGTAGCTGGCAGCAGTATATGCCTTCACGAATGCGGTATCCCACACGCGTACGCAAAGGCCAACTGAAGCAAAGCTCCACGAATACGACCCCTTGACCGCGTATGCGAAGGTCAACCAGACAAGGACACTTCACGTACGCGGCCGACCTTCCGCGTAGGCGAAGAAGGAAATAGGAGGCAGCTGGGGTAGTTTTGGAATTTCACATATTTTGAAACCTCAATCCACATAAAAGTCTTCTCAGCCGATTGGAAACACATATTTGGCTGAATCTTTGGCTAATTCTCACATATTTTGGAAAGCTTGGAGAGGAAGTTCATCAACCAACACCATAGGAGTGAATATTTTCATGCCTTGTATTGTAAAATCTTAAGTTCCATTCTTCAAACTCTTGTTCTTAATTGCTATTTTATTGGTGTAATTGTTGAATTGAGATTTGGGTTTTGTGTAAGAGATAATACTTGTTTGGGTATTGAATTCATATATAAAGATTTTGCTCTTGTTTGATTATTTGGGTCTATTGAATCCTCCATGCTTGAATTTATAGTCAATGGTTGCAAACATTGACTTAGCCTTCTAATTTGGGTTTTTACTTGAGAGAGAATTTTCCTAGTTCAGGAAGATTTAATAGTGGGGATTTGGGGTTTCCACTCTAGGACAAGGCTAGAGATAGTTTGGTTACCGAAAACTCCCATCTAAGAGTTGGGTTAGAGATAACCCAACTCACCCAAGGTATTTGGTTGGTTTATTGCTTACTCGTGGTGGTTCGAGAGAACACATGAGATATATGTTTGATTGGTCAAAAAATGGTTAGGCATACTTTCAACAAAGACTACCTAGGTGTTAATCGGGTGCAAGTCTTGTGAATTGAATTCCCATTCCTAATTCTCCCTTGTAGTCCTTGCTTGGCGAAAGCAAGGTGAAAGCCATTGATCATTTTATCTTTGATTTGATTTTCTTTTATCTTTAGTTGTAGTCTAAAACCCCCCTTTAGATATCTTTTTCCCCTTTTTGTTAATTGAACTTCAATAAGTTGCTTGGATTCTCTATCAGCTCGATCGCGACTACATTGTTCCCTTGGGTATGACCCACACTCATTGGGAATTATTAATTTTGTTTTGCTCTGACGATCGCCATGACCTCCAACTTTGGGGAGCATGATTTGAGCATTATCAAATATCTCAGCTTAAAAAGCAGCCCTCGGATGAAAAGGCCCCTGTCAATAGCTCTAGAAAGAAAACAACTACTCCCAATAGTTTATATAAAGTAATAAGCAGGTAGCACATAAATCTTGTTTGGACTGTCAAGGCCGCCATGATATCTAAGAAAGTATAAATGCTATGCGGGCCATCAAGGCCACCATGATCTCTATATAAAAACTAAAAACATGTATATACAATGTAAACTAGGCCAATGAGCCTCTAAACTGCCAACAAAACAACAACAAGCCCCAATTGGATTACAAGCTATAACTAATAAACATACAAGGCCAAAATGACAACCGTCGTAGCTATGTAACCTAACTGACTAATCTGCAAGCCTCTATGAATAGAATACATGGTGGGATAGGGACCTAACCTACCCCAAAACTATAAATAGCAAAAAGGCAAACCTCTGAGACTCTGGATACCCCTGAAAGGAAAGGAGTCAACCAATCTGCTAAAAGCTTGACTATGCTATCTGACAGGCCTTTCTGGTCATCATCTCAGAACCTATAGGTATGAATATAGCACCCCCAGGAAATGGCGTGTCAGTACAAAATAATATAACAAGCATGTAAGGAAAACTTAAAATTGAAACTTAAGTGTAAGGACTGAACAAAAGGGCAGGAGTAAAACAGAAATACAATAACTTACCTTCCTACAATAAGATACCATCTAAAGCACATAGCAAACAATAACCTTACCTAGCCCCCATAAGCCCCGCCCCGCAAGTACAAATAGTATACAATTGCCATAATTCCTAGTAGGCGCAAACAGTCGCTAAATACCCATACTGACCCTTTACCTGGACCCCGATGATAATCAAATCTGAATTGTCTGAATGTACATGTGTCATGAATAAGAACAACTCTAAGGCTTTTTGGTACCATGTATGTGCTGCCCCGTAGGTACAGCCTTCCCATCTCGTAGGTATGGTCTGCCCGACCTGAAGGCACGGTAATGTAATGTAACTATTGGCCCATAGGTATAGCCTGCTCAGCCCGTAGGTACGGTCTGCCTATCCCAAAGGCACGATAATATAATGTAACTTCTGCCCCGTAGCTACAGCCTGCCCATCCTGTAGGTACAGTCTGCCCGGCTTGAAGGCACGGTAATAGTAACTAGAATATAGGCTCCAAAACCATGTAGTGTCAGTGTCTGCTAAGGACAAAACAAGCTCATAGGCGGCAACAAGACGATAAAAAACAACACAATAACATCATGCAATCACAGGTGACCTCAATACAATCATAACATGCTTTTCTAGGCTGCTAGGTAAGGAATATAGTGCTACTGATACTCTCTATATAATGATGTGGGGAAAAACTCAATACTATAAGGCCACTAGTCAAATAATGATGTCACACATGCTATACATGCTTTTGGCCTTAATGGTCATGCCAGAAAGTGAAAAGGGAACCTTAACATACCTTTTAACCGAAGCCCCAAAAGTGTTGCTATGAATGTTGGCCAACCAAATGTAAGGCAACAAATATGAGAATTAACAAGGCTGCAAGACGAGCCATAACCAATCGATAAGGCATCAATGTCACACTCACGACCAGCCAAGTACAAATTGTAAAATGAGTCTACTAATAATAATAAACATCAGCTAAATCCAACAACAACATGCTAACCACATCTCGAAGGACCGACAAGCTCCCGAGGCACTATATTAAGGCGTACTCCATGTTGTTCAATCCAAAAACTATCATATGTGACCCGAATAAGAATCACACAAACTCCCCAATCCCTCCAGAACCTTACCACCATCAGTACACCACAACAATAACGAAATATAATAAGGTAAAGGGGTTGTCCAAAGCCACAATATCCAAAACACCACTTCGTGGCTCTGAAAGCTGTATAAACGATACTAGAAAATGTAACTACAAAGGAGAGTCGTAGAGGAGAGATTTCCTTGACAAAAATATTCAATATCCCAAGCTAAGCAACCTGCCTCCTTGCAGGAACAACAAACAGACCCATACTCAACAAGAAACTACTACAAGTTATCGACAACAATAACTTTTCATAATTTAGAAGCTTAAAATCTCGATTCAACAAGTAGATAAGTTTACAAGATCCTTACCTTACCAATACAACTCCATAGCTTCTTACCAATATCAATAATCTCCTGGAACTCTCGTTGTCCAAACCCCAAAAGAGAAGCACCACACAAAACAAAGAGAAAACTATGTCAAGACGATGAGCTCGACGTGTAAAACAACTTTGGTGAAGCCCTTAAGCTCTAATAGGAAATATTTAGAGAGTATTTTGTTCTAGGGAGTATTTCAGATATTTTTTAAGGCTTAGGACGAAGTTATTTGAAGATAAAGTGATTTTTCAAAGCTGAAATCTCAATATATATCCATTCCACCGACTTGGGCCCACCTTGACATGCCTGCTTGTGTAGTCTTACAAAAATGCAAATATCGCTCTATTCTGAAGTTGTATGGACAAAAAGTTTAGTACGTTGGAAACTAGACTCGTAGACTTTTGATTTGTTATATTGGGATCCCAATAACTCTTTATATATTGGACGAAATACCCTAACACATTTAACCCAAATTCTAAGAGAATTCCTTAAAGGAAAGCAACCATAACTTTTTCCGACTTTTATTTTGCAACTTGCCTGACTTCAAAACTTAACATACAATCATTATACAATTAAAATAACTCATAAACATCATCCCTAACATATTAACCTCTTAGTCTTACCCCGAAAGTATGAGTTAGTCTAACATTTGAACAAGCGGGGTGTTACATGTAGGTTGCCCTTGTTTATTCACTTTGAGTCAATCCGGGCTTGGCATGGTTTAGTGAGGTTGATTTTATTATATAGTTGGGAGGCTCTATGTTGACACAGTGTGTTCATGCATGCCTTTTCGAACCCTGGTGTGTGAGTTTCAGTCGAGTTCTGATGGTTGGTTCAGATGGGTTCATGTAACGAGGTTGGTCTTAGCAAAAGTGTTCATCCGTTGGTTGATGGTCAGTCGGCGTAAACCTACTACAGTATTTGAAGATATGCTTTGGGTTAGTACTTCGGATGTCAAGGATAGTAGGCTATAGCTTGGCTTGGATAGAATTTGAGTATAAAGATGGCTCCATTCGAGGTCGTGTGCGAACGAGAACTACGGATCTTTGATGGGCTTATTGATGGTTCGAGGGTGGCTCATCAATATGGGGAGCCACAACAACATGCTGTTCTCTCGCACCCTAAATACCCAAAGCTGGAGTCTATGGCATACCTCCTAATACACTTAATAATTGAGCAAGGGCGACCTGAAGTGCCTGTGAAGTTGTAATCTCGAGTGGAGGCTGGGCTGGTCCCTTCCCTACTAGCTGCTGAAATAGTAGATCTTGTGGTACTAGTTTTGGAGCAATCTCAGGATCCTGATCATATATAGGCTCTAGTGACGGCTCTTTGGCCTGGCCCCCAGCTGGTGCAACAGCTCATGCTTGACCTTGACCTCGGGATCGACCTCTACCTATGCCCCTGGCTGGGGCCCTAGCTGCTGACATAAGGGTCTTGCCCATGGCCACTGTAGCCCTCGTCCTAACCATATGAGAAAGAATGAATCAAATGAAAGTTAGAAGTTGATAGGAGCCAAGAACGCATGATAGAGAAATCAAAGGATGGGATTTTCTAAGAATTCCCTGTAGCCTCCCGAAGATAGGATCCATCTTTCAAAATCACATGGCCTAAGAAGTATACCAAAGATAAATAGAACTCGCACTTTGCAAACTTTGCATATAATTCCTTCTCCTTCAGCAGTCCCAACATAATTCTAAGGTGATCCTCATGCTCCTAATTATGCATAGATTACACCAGGATGTCATCAATGTAAACTACGATGAAGGAGTCCAAATAGAGCTTGAATATTTCATTTATCAAATCAATGAAGGCAGTTGGGCCATTGGTCAGCCCAAATGATATTACCAGAAACTCAGAGTGCTCGTAACGAGTTTGAAATGTAGTCTTAGGGATGTCAGAAGACTGGATTTTCAGTTGATGGTAACAAGATCATAAGTCAATCTTAGAGAACATTGCAGCTCCTTATAACTGATTAGATAGATCATCCATGCGAGGGAGAGGGTACTGGTTACAGATAGTAAACTTGTTCAATTATCTATAATTTATACACACGCGCAGACTTCCATCCTTCTTTTTAACAAAGAGCACTGGAGCACCCCACGAGGAGGCTGATAAGTCGGTAATCTACCAACTTATTGAGTCTTTATTCATAAATTGATGCCATGTTTTGATAAGATTAAGAGGTACTTATTTCATTTATTGATGCATTTGCAGGTACTCATAGTCAAAAGTAGAAACAAGGATTTAGACCCAAAAGAGCTCAAAAAAAGTTAAAGTGTGAAGGTGATCAAAAGAGAAGAAGAATCTGCCAAAAGGTGCAGCCACCGTGCGATGTGCACAATGACTGATGCGCTTAGCACCTCCCTTCGCATGTCACTCGACAACAACTGAAGTCACTGGTTGGCAAGAATGAAGATGTGTGACACATACAACATGTGGTATGATCGCATGTTGTGTCGCATATCACATCGCACCATGCCCGAGGGGTAATTTTGTCAACTTTTAAGTGATGTTTTGGAAAGCTTCTAAAACCCTTTTTGGGGTGTGTACCTTAGAGTTTTTGACACAATATTTAATACTTTTCTATAGAGAGAGTTTCCCAAGGAAGATAGGGAGTGTACTTGATATTTATGATCTTCTACCTTGAGATTCCACCATTATTGTACCAAATTGAGCTTGGATTTGGATATTGTCACAACTATGAATGGAAATTTGAATTACCCAATTGGTATAATCTCTTATTTCCTTAGCATGAGGGGATAATTTCCTTATTTAGTGGTATGTATATGATGGGTATTTGGATTTGGGTATGGATCTTGCTAATTGTGTTTATAATTGCTAAATTGATATGGGTCTATTGAATTCTCCATGTTTTAATTATAAAATTGATGGTCGCAAATATTGATTGAGTATAATTGGTTGTGTTATTGCTTGAAAGAGGAGTTCATGATTTTGGATGAGAATTCGATAGTGGGAACTTGGGATTTCCATCTAGATTGAGCCTAGAAATAGATCAATTGTCGGAAAATACCTATTTAAGAGTCTAAGCTAGAAATAGTATGATTTCCCCAAGAATGAATTGGTTGGTTCAGGTTGAACCCATGGTACTTGAATAAAGACCGTTGGATAAATGTTTGGAAGATCAAAAGATTGACATTCATGACTCAAACCAACGCTACCCATATCATTTGTTAAGAATATGCATAATTGAGCAAGTACCCTAGCCCACGCTTGAGTCCCACCGAAAATATACCCCTATTCGTCCTCTCATTTGATTACAAATCCCCTGTTACTTTGCTTTCTTGTTTGAATTGCAATTTCCTTAAATCCCCAATTCCTTATTCCCTCCAATTTTTATTTCTAGTTATTTGAACAATTACTCTCTTATTAATTGACATACGACAGCTTCTTAGCGATTCATCATAACCATTCTTTATGAGATCGACTCTGATATTTATTGGGAATATAAATTTTATTTTGGTTCGACGATCGCTACCACCTTCTATTAGAGAGGATTTTTGAGCATTATCAGAGGAACTCAGATGGATGAAACCCTTACCCAACAACTCTTGCAACTGAGACTTAAGGTCCCTCAATTTAGCCGATGCCATTCTATTGGGATGAATGGAGATAGTACGAGTGTTTGGCTCTAAGTCTATGCAAAAATAAATAACCTGGTCAGGTGGCATACCATGCAAATTTGCAGGAAACACCTCCTCGAACTTACACACTATCGGAACTGACTCAATAGATGGGACCTCTTACTGGTGTCTTGAAGATGAGCTAGGAATGACAAACATCCCCTCCCCATAAGACGCTGAACAAAAAGAAAGGACAAGAATTTCATAGGTGTCAGACTATACTTACCCTCTAGCTCTTACCTATCCAACCTAGGCATAGCCATAGCCAATGTCTTAGCATGTCAATCCAAAATAACATGTTGCAGAGACAACCAACTCATTCCCAAGACGATATCAAAGTCTACCATGTCAAGAATAACTAAGTTAGCTAAGGTCTCTCTCCCTGAAAATATGACAGGACAAGCCCAAAAGAGTCTATCCACCACCATAGAATCCCCTACCAGAGTAGATAACAATAATAGGAATGTCAAGGGATTCACATAACGTATCAAAACTCTCAGCAAAACTAGTAGACACATAAGAAAAGGTAGACCTAGGGTCAGACAAAACTGAAGCCATACGATCACAGACAAGAATGGTACCTGTGATCACTGCATTTGAAGCCTCTGCCTCTAGTCTACCCAGGAAAGAATAAAAGTGATTCTTGTCTCTTGTTTGTGCACCACCCCTATTTGGTTGATTACCTCTTCTACCACCATCCTGATTGGGCTGAGTGCCACCCCTTTCTACCGTGTGATCGCCCGGCCTACCCCGCAGAGAATATCTATCATAACTAATATCTCTACCAGCTAGGACAAAAGCTCTAGGAGCCAGCTACTATGATGCCTGTCAAAGCCGAGGATAGTTCCTCCTCAAGTGACCATATTCACCATATTCAAAGCTATCCCAGTCAAATTTAGGTTGTTGTGCTGAAGTCAATGGAGCTAAATATCTACTATAGTCTGGTGTAGGAAAGACCCCCAACAGAAATTGAAGCTGACAAACGAATGGGGCATGCAAGCTATCCCTACAAACCCTGACCCTTAAAAAATTGACAATTGTAACCACCTCCAAACCGAGGCTTCTTCAAAGCTATACTTTACTGACTCTCCTGATTCACCCTCTCAGCATTTTTTATGAACCCAACCACTTCCTGAAATAACCTACCTGAAGATGCTACCTGCAAGGCGGTAATCTGCAATATTATATTTAGACCTTTCACAAAGTAGTGGATCCACTCTTCTTTTGTATTAATCAGCTAAGAAGAATAATGATCTAAGGCATGAAAATGGGTCTCATAAGCAACCACCAAAGAATTTCCTTGCAAAATATTTGCAAACTCATCTTTCTTCCTATCCCTCAAGGTTTAGGGAATATGCCTCTCTAGGAATACCTGATAGAAGTGACTCCAAGTCAAAAAGAGTGCCCCATTAGGCCTGCAGTCCATAAATGTCCTCCACTACATCCTGGAGTCCCTTTGAAACTGAAATGACATAAAGTCTACCCCATGCCTCTCGACGATACCCATTCTATGCAGCCTCTTGTGACCGTATATGATGAACTCATAGGCATTCTCAGATTCTATTCCATAAAACAGAGGAGGTTTCATCTTCATGAACTTTAAGAAGAGTTCATGCTCACTACCAGTCATTACAAGGCATGTTACTGGTCTAGGATATATGCCTATCTTAGAAGCAGTGTCTCATCGTGGTGCCACATCTTAGCATGCTCGGTCACTGGATAATGAATAATAAAGACCGCAAGAGTAGCTCTATCCCCTGCCAAACCACTAAGAATGTTCAAATCCTTCTAGATTACCTCAGATGACCAAGGGACCTGCACTACACCTCCCTGAATTGGGTTCACACCTATCCTCTTGACTGGCTTTGCCACCTCATTCTGCTCAACTCTCACCTCTTCCTCTACTACCACTTCAGGAGAATTCTCTTGTGAAGGAGGAGATGCTGACCTTTCATGAGTTAGAGTTGCAGCTTGAGCTCCACCCCTAGCAGGCGCACCTTTTCTCTTTTCTCTGGCTCTTCCTATGACACATACCCTACTACAAATCACAACATCAATAACCGGCTTAGGTGCTACTGCTCTAGGTTCATATGAATGTATCCTCACCATCTGCAAGAACAAGAGTGGAAGGGTTAGATACCAATTTAGATCACCAAAGACCAATGTTATAGCATCAATAATGCAAGAAGTTGAGGTTTCCTAAAGTCCTATAGCCTCTTGCTGAGAAGTATATACATTTTCATACCATTTCGCAAGACTTTACTAGAATCATTCTGGTACAATGAGATCAATGAACCTGGGTGTAGTGAACGAGTCTGTCATTATGGGCAAACCTTTCATGCCAAGTTTCGGGTTAGAAAATTTCCATCTTTAGGAGTTGGAAATTTTGGGCTAGGCTAGTCTCAAATGGTTTTTGAGTGAGGTATAGTCTGGGATAATCTGTGTGAGGATTGGGTATTGTATCTTTTGATGAGCTTGTTTTTCTATTATCTAAAGAGTTAAAGAGTCCGGGGGACTTTTCCGAAATGAATTTTGGTAAGTAGAACTCCTGGTATTAAGGTTGACGTGAAGGGGTTGTTCCAGAACGTCAGGATTTAAGGTGTGTTGTAAAATAGGCACTTTTGGGGTTTTTTACAAGGTTCTGTCCCATTTTAACCACTATAGCGGTTGACACTATGCTATAGTGGTTTCTGTAATAGCACATAAATTCCTGGTATAGCGGAAGTCAATGATGGTCACCATTGCCATAACAGTCGATTCCACTATGGTGGCACTGCTATAGCGGTGTACAAACCACGATAGTGGAATAAGTTGGGTTTTAATATAGAAACATCCCTAAAACATTCAATTTTTCCCCAAGAACTTTTTGGAGAAGGGCAAGGGCGATTTGGACGATCTCAACTTTATTTTTCACCAAATTTCATCCCAAAGGTAAGGATTTTACTCCCCTAACTTAGTACTATATTTCTTACGCAGTAGAATAGTTAATTTCAAGTTTGAGGGAAGGTTTGGGTTAACCTAAGAATGTGAAATCCTGGGAAAAAGGGGAATTCTAGGGTGTTAAGTTTTTGGGTCCTGAATATTATTATTGGGTTATGATTTGTTCGCCATAATTCGCCTAATGTATCCATAAAAATGGAAGTTTAAGTTGAATTAGTGTTGGAAAATATCGAGAAGGGGTGGAATGATCATAGGTTGGCCTGGGAATAAGGATTTGAGTATAATCTGAGTAATTATTAGGCCATATGGACTGATTTAGTATATCTTGTAAACATTTTTAGACCAAGAACAAGCAAAGGCATCAGGAAAGGGGAAGGCTCCGATACAGTAGAGCTTTTGAGTTATTCAAGGTAGGTGATGATTATTATTTTCCCCAAATGCGATATGTGTTTATGTACTGTTAATTAGTATTGTATGTGGTTGCATGCTTAGGGAATAGAATTATGAATGTCTAGCTATCATGTGTCAATTATGTGAATTGAACTTGGTATGGCTGCTTGTTGGTTTACAAGTGTGATATTGTTCATTCATTATTGGCTTGTTGGATTGTGTGTGACATTCAGTTGGCTCGGGTACCATGCCTTGTACAACTTACATATTAGTTGTCTCGGGTACCACGCCTGGTACGAGATAAGTATCGGTTGACTCAGGTACCACGCTTGGTACAAGTTCAATATTGGTGGGCTCGGGTACCACGCCTGGTACGTGATTGAATTTTACTTGTATTGATTGCATTCAATTAATGGTTCCATGAGTGGACCAGGTCATATTTTTGAATTATAATTATTGCATAATGGTCCATGAGAGGCCGGGTGATTGTATTTAAATGTGGGGTTGGTCTTAGTGTAGATCGGGATTGCATGTTGATCACATAGGTGTTGTCCTAGGATCCTTGGTTAGTCCGGATTGTGTGGAAAGGATATATGTTTATTGTCACTATGTATTGTTTAGTGGTTTTTAACTTGTTACATGTGGTTGGTAAGCTAGAGTAAAGACTTAAAGTCTAGATATATTGATGGCTTGTATTCATGGTTGCCCTACTTTACTCAACTTTGGTTTATGTCCATACATTGTTTATTGGGGCTAGCCGATGATCCTACCAGTACACGGTGGTTGTGTACTGATTCTGCACTTGCTTTTCTCTTTGTGAGCACATGATATATTTCGACCGCTGATGTGTGACCTCAGTTGTAGTTTCGACGATTTCAGATTCCAAGGGTGAGCTACTCATTCAGCTACCATGTTTCATCCAATATATTTCTAGTCCATTGTTTTGGACTCGAATTCTCATGTTTTATTTGGGGTTGCATCCCCGTTTCTTAGACAGTAGTAGATGTTTTGGTACGGTGACTTTCAAATTCTAGGAGAATTTTTCGTAGATAATTATGGTAGTTTGTTTTTAGATATGGATGATAGTTATTTTATTGCATTTGGTTTTGAGCTGTTAGATTCATTAAGTGTTGAGTTGGATGGTTGGTTCGCTCACCCGGGGGTTAGGTGGGTGCCACTCGCGGCCAGTTGGGTTGTGACACTGGGGCTCTGATACCAACTTTGTCACGACCCAGATGGGGCCATGATTGGCACCCACACTAACCCTCTAGTGGGAGAACTAAACACCCAAGAACCAATCCTAGACTTAACCAATCTCAAGAAAATAGATAGACAATCCACTTAAACCATAAATGAATCAATGTTTATAAAACAAATGAAAGAATATACGGAAAACATTCAACTAAACATATCCCCAAAAACTAAAAGTCATTGTCCAGAACTACTGTTACAACCTAAATCGACATGAGTGGAACCCACACTAAACCCCTAGTGGGATAAACAATTACCCAAGCCAACACTTAAACAAATAAGCAGCTAAAAACCAATTTGCATTAATTAAAGCCAAGATTCATAAGAAAAATAGTTAACAGAAAAACTTGCGGAAATAATCCCCCTAGCATCTTAAGGTCGTGTACCAATACATCTAACATAATCTAGAATATGGGGATCCAACCCAAAACAAAAGGAATCTACGTCCGAACAATCGACTAGAAGGGGTAGATGAATCAAAGGCAGCCTAGAAGAAGTTGCTCACCCTTA
The DNA here is from genome assembly GCA_003996215.1 of Jaltomata sinuosa. Classification (NCBI taxonomy): domain Eukaryota; kingdom Viridiplantae; phylum Streptophyta; class Magnoliopsida; order Solanales; family Solanaceae; genus Jaltomata; species Jaltomata sinuosa. The sequence continues at coordinate 35,630 of QJPP01003426.1, forward strand.
AATTCAGGAAACGCCCGTGTCACAACTGAGGTCACACAACCGCAGCCGAAATATGCCCTATACTCAATAAAAGAAGGCAAGTGCAGTATCAATACATAAAAATAATAGTGTACTGGTAGGATCATCGGCCAACTCCAAACATAAAAAATATGAACATATAACTATAACTTAGTAAAACTTGATAAAACATGTATAACCCAAGTCAATGATATAAACAAGACTCTCAATCATCAACCTGATTTAACAACCGCATGAGACATGTCCAAAATCACAACAACAATAATATATGCGATTCCACGTACTTTTCAAGTAACTCGGACCATCCAAGGATCCCTAAGACATTAACTACAGTGTTTAACATGCAATCCCGGTCCACATAAGAACCATCCCAGCATTTAAACACAATAATTCGGCCACTGATGGACCAATATGTAATAATTACATCACAAGAAATGAACCCTGGTCACTCATGGAATTGACACACAGAAGTGGTACTAACCATGTACTAGGTATGGTACCCGAGCCAACCATAATAGAACCTGTACCAGGTGTGGTACCCGAGCCAACCGGTAGATATCCTATACTAGGAGTTGTACCCGAGCCAACCAATGAACTATACAAGGCGTGATACCCGAGACAACTGAAAGTCACAGACATCACAACAATCACAACCATAATGTAACAACCCACACTTGTAAAACCAACAAGTATTTAAGACAAGTTCATTACATGAGATTGACAATCAGACATCATTAACATTCATTATCTTATTCCCTAAAACACGTAATGTACATGCAATACTAATGTAATAGTTAACATGCATACATAACGTAAAAGTTAACATGCATATATAACGTAATAGTTAACATGCATACATAACGTAATTGGAAAATAATTCAACCATCACCTACCTCGAATCAAGCCTGAATCCTCTACTGGACCTGATCCTTCCCCTTTCGTGAAGCTTTAGCTTGATCTTGGTCTAAAAATAATAGCATAAACACAAAATCAACCCCAAATGGCCGAAAGAATTATATCTTAATCCCAAACCCCAAGCCAATCTCATGATCATTCCACCCAACCCAGGGCTTTCCCACTAATAATTCACCTAGAACTACCAATTTTATGGTTACACTAGAGAATTACAGTAATATAATCATGAATAAACAGTTTATAAACAAAACCCAACGTTTTTACACCCAACAATCCTTATTACACCATATTTTCCATCTTAGGTCGAGCCAAACCCTCCTCAAGTCCCGTATATATCGATTCTAAGGTATAAAAATCGAAGTACTAGATTAGGGGTAAAATTACTTACCTTTACGAAGAATCTTGGTGAAAACTGATGGAAATTCGCCCATATCGCCTCTACCCTTCCCCAAAATGTTCTTGAGAAATAATGAACATTTTTGGGGAAGTTTATGCATTTACAACTACTTATCCCGCTATAGAGTCCCAATCTCGCTATAGCAGCACCACCGTAGCAGAAACCGCCCGATATCGCCGATATGACTGCCCTTGACTCCTGCTATAGTGGAAATTTCTCTGCTATAACAGCTTCAGTGTAGAGGCGTGTTACCCGCTATAGTAGCTGACATGGGATAGAAACTCGAGAATCCTCCCAGTTTTCCCATTTTAGAACACACCTTCAAACCTTGATGTTCCAGACTAACCCCTTTATGTCAAGTTTGATATTGAGAGTTCTACTCACCCGAATTCACTTTCGAAAAGTTCTACGAACTCCTTAATGCCTTAGCTAATAGAAAATCTAGCTCGAAGTTAAATATTTCACCCAATCTTTTCCCGGATTGCCCTAGACTTCACCTTGCTCAGATTTTGTCCAAGCCTAGCCTAACCTAAAATTTTCAACTCCCCAACCCAGAAGTTTTCTTACCCGATTTATTTATGTTTAGCTCACCCATAATGACAGGAAGCGTCATTAAAACTACTGAACCAACATAGTCTAAGAATCCAATATAAGCTAAGAACAGTAAGGATATAGAGTTCCATTGTCCAAAAAAGACAACAACTCATGGAGGATCCATGGCAGCCTGGAAGATAGTCCTCACCCTTGGATCTGTAGTTGATTGATCTACTCTAGATGAGGTCACATCTCATCCTCTGGAATATGGTTTGCACTCAACAAAAGAAGAGCACAGGGTAGTATCAGTACAATACACTATGTACTGGTACGTTTCATAGGCCGACCCAACAATATAGCATGTGAATAGCCATATCATGGATAATCTTTCAAGTCAAATTCAACAACAACTAAGTCAAGCTCATAATTCATGGAGGCAATATCATGATACGAAACAAGCAAAAGGTGTACACATATGCTATGGGTCTTATGGATGCCTACTAGCTATGACGTACAAGAGACCCTATATTGTCCATGTACCATACTGGTGGTATCCACTCCATATCAACATATCAATAACAATATCGGGATAACCGGGTTCCAAGACCCATATTCTCACAAAACATTCAGTACCCAAGGCAATATTCATACTTAGCACTTTCAGCTTACTTATTACTTTCTGTTCATTTAGCCTATTCATACAAGCATAATAGGAAAAGTATACATAATACAATCATGTCCGAAGACTAATCACAGATCTTATAATTTCACTACAAACATGCAATAAAGTGAGTCTTAACTTCAAGTCAAACCATAACCTACCTCGAGTGAAGATATATCTCTCGCAAGCTAGTTAACCACTGCCTTGTCCTTTTTTTACCTCTCTGGAATGCACAAGATCTAGAAATAACAAATATATAAGAGTAATTAGCCAATTACCCATTATTTCAAGCCTGGGGAATCAAACCCAACCATTCTACCCATTACCCTAGGTTTCTAGCATTCCCCAAGGGCTTAATAAGTCATAAATCAGCCCTATTGTATTCATAAAATTAATATTCAAGGTTTCTAACCAAGTTCATAACCTTTTCACCATTTTTAAGCCTAAATATTTCACATTTATGAAACCAAGGTTCCCTACTAGCCTTAAATATGCTAAGAATCAATAGTTTCATTGTAGAACTCATAGAAACATAATTCAAGATCAATTCTAGATGACTTTACACCCACCCATAGGGTTCTTCCCCAAGTTCATACTTCTAGGGCTTAATTAAAATAAACTCACCATTAATTCTCCCTCCAAGGTCTAAGAAAGATAATTAATCAATAAAATAAGGGTTCTACGGATTACTTATCTCAAACGATAGAGTTGCCCTAGTTTTCTTGGGAACCACTTTTAAGAGCTCTAGAATGATGTTGATTTATGAAAGAAATAACTTAAAAACTGTAGAACACCAAGGTATACTGCTCGTAATCTCATCGCGATGAATGGATCTCTGTTGCAATTGATCATCGCAATAAGAAATGGCTCATTATGATGGATTATCGCGATGAGGCACCCTCCGTCACTACGAGCGATAATTTCCAAAACACGATGTTCTCACTCCCAGACCCCTATTTTTCAACACACGTTATTTCACAAACACCACAAATTATTCCCAACATAGCAACTATCATATCCAAAGTTCTATGACTCCGATTCTCGTCCTGAAACTTCCTACGGGATCCTACGAAAGTTGTCTATCAAACAATAGGTACCACACTACCAAATGGTGAAACACAAAGCACGAAATGCCCCTAAGATACAAAATACTATATTTTAATTCAAGCTCACCTTATCCCGAGATTTTCAATTCTCACCCAGAGACTTTTTTAGCCGGGTAATTATGCCTTAATTCAGCGTAACGATGGAACATGTTATTACAAATATTTTGCGGTCTTATTATCTCCTATTCGTTTGATATATAACATTGACCCCCTTAAAATGTTTGACCAAAAAAATAAAGACCCACTTATACAAAATGAGAGAGAAAGAGATATTATTATACAGTCTCCTAAGGGAGAGAGAAAGGAAAATAATGTCTCCCTCTTTACTATTCTTCCCATTCACTGTTACTTGTCCATTATATTCAAAATATATTTTCATTTAACTTTTAACTTTTAGCTTATTAAGAGAAAAAACAGTTTTTTTCTTCATATTTTACCGTCAATATTAATTACTTATTCCACAAGTTATTTCCTAAAACCTAAGATGAAGCATCAATTAATATGGGTAATATAATAAAATACTCATATTAATTATTGTTTCTTAAGGATCGTAGTAAAATCATTGTATTTAGCTTAGTTCACTTTTTTATTTGAAAATAATTTAACTTAAATATATCATTTTATCCTTGATAAAATAATTTATAATCATATAACTATTTATGAATTATTTTAAAGGGATAATTTTTAAAAAATTTCAGTTAACTAACTTACACTTCATTTGAAAAAATACGACCCAAAACCTACCCTGCAAATTTTTAGCTCAAAACATAATAGCCCATTCCTGTATATAAATGTTTTTGCCGTTATAACAGCTTGCACAAAATCACATTTTAGGTAATCTTCCTTCAATTATTTCATACAGGAGTGTTTAACAGAATTTGATATACAATATTATACATCGATGTATAACAATATTCAAAATATTATATTTTTACAACAATATTTAAAAAATTGATGTGCAATATTATACAACAAATATACAATATTATAAAAAATTATATGAGGTATTTATACCCCCATATACAATACTATATAATATTATATACTATTAAACAAAAAACTTACTCCTTTTTCTTCCTTAAATCCAAGCACCAAATTATTCCAAAAACATCTTAAAAACTACACCAAATCACCCAAAATTTTGGATTTAGTCTCCTCGATACGTAATCGATATTTTATAATAATACCCATTCGAAATGAAGCTTATTTGAATAAATTAAAAAATTTAAACTTTGAAGTTTCGAGCTTCATCAATTGTTGAACACCAATTTTTACTTATAATTATATCAACGTTTCAATATAGATTAGGTTAGTCTGATAGATCTTTTTATTAGTTTCTCGTACAATAGCAGTAACATTAGTTTATCGAATAAACTGCATGCAAAAAACAATCTGCACAGTTTTGTTTCAAAAAAGAAACTCCACAACTCAACAGATCTAAGCCCTACAATTTAGAGCTATCATGAAATTGGATCAATTTAGTTATGTATTGAAAACCTTGGCTAAATTATATAAAGTAACTTTATGGGTTGCACTATAGTGTAATTATCTTTATTTTAAATAATATTTTTTTTTTAAAATTCTTTCTTAAACCTGTCCGATCAATCATAACATATATAAATTGGGACGAAAGAAGTAAAAGTTAATATTTACATTTATAGTGTTCTCTATTTGTATATATTTTTTTACTTTTTTTCTTTTCTTAACTTTTATTTTTTTTCTTCTTCTTGCCTACGTCACCCCCCCCCCCCCCCGCATTCCAAAAAAAACCTCAACAATATACCGTTGGAAAGTATGTTCAATCACCGACGATCGTAAGTGTTAATTTCAGATCACAAGAAATTATTTGTACTTTTGACTTAATCATTAAGGGTTGAGATTTTAGGATTATGAGGATTACAGATAGGCAATCAATCCTCTTGAATGTCCTCTTCAATTTACTGGTTAGATTATCTTCTTCTTTTTTAAAACGAATACCACTAAGAAGCAAGATTAGTGAAAATTTTTATTGAATAATCAACAAAAGTACCATGTCTCTTACATAAGGTAAAAAAGTAGATTTTGCACCACATAGAAATACCTAGAATCAACTTTAAGAAAAATAATTGCATAAAATTATTTTTTCTAAGATATAAACTAGATAATGAAAATAGGTACATAAAATAGGAACTTCGACACGAAAAAGTGACTAAGAGCTATGCCAATACCATTTTATCACATCTCTACAATCAGGTGTCACAATTCGATTTCTCAGGTCATAATGGCACCTAAATCTCCTTGTAGGTGTACCAATCCACGTGGCCTATAACGGTTAGTAATGAGCCACTAATGAAGCAAAGCACATACAAGAAAGAATAATAAGCATAAGAATATAAAGAGGACATAAAAAGAGGAGACAACCTGAACTCTCTCTCTCTATATATATACATAGAATCTAAACCATCCCATGACCTGGTATTATAGAATAGAAGTCACTACTAAAAAGTACACAGTAAAAGAGAGTACAAAATAAGAATACACAACTGTCGCTGAATAGAAAAAAGAGTACATAGAGCCAAAGAAGAGATAAAAGCCAAGCCCCGACCATCAAGAGCTCACCCTAAGTCTCGGATATCCAAAAGCACTACACTAGCTCTGCACATCAACGTTGATAGATCACATTCAAATCTGCACCAGAAGATGCAGAAGTATAGTATGATCACCAATTACAAAGCAATGGGTACCCAGTAGGCATCATAGGTGTAATGACCCTTCCGGTTATTTATGCGTGTTTTCCTTTCTTGTATCATTAGAGCTTTTCTGTAGCATCTCCAAGTAATTTATGGCTTGCTGGGATCGGTGGTTTGGTGCTCAGGCCGTTTATTTGGTCTTTTTGGCTGTTCGTTGATTTAAAGCTTTAAGCTTTTGAAATCATTGACTTCAGTCAACATTCTTGGAGAACGTGCTCATAATCAAATTCTAACAGTTCCATTAGCTTTGGAGCATGGACTTTAGTGTAGTGGGACCTTTGCTTGGGATCTGCGAGCTTTTCAACTTGGAATTCTCTCTCATTCGGTGTTTTTCAAGCCAGTAGGTCTTGTTTGGTTGACTTTGGCCAACATTCTGAGAAGACAACCTCAGATGAAAATTCCAGCTGTGTTGTTAGCTCCAAAATATTGAGTTTGTGTTAGGTAGTTTGTTGGTTTGGATCCCGGGTGAGCCGAGCTCATTTTGGATGTTCGGTTGGCATTAGTTAGTGTTGACTTTGGTCAACATTCCTCTGAGATGACCTCGTATGGAAGTTTCATCAACTCCATTGAGTCCGAAACAATGTTTCCACTCTGTTAGCATTATTAGTTGGTTAGTATTTGTTTCCAATTGTACCCAGAATGCCCCGTTGAGTTTTTAAAAAGTTGCAAAGTTTTCTATTGCAGGTGCAGGCCTCAGCCTTAATCGCGATCATGATCCCTTTTCCTCGCAATCGTGATGAGGTGCCTGGTCTCTTGCTCTTCCCGATCATGATGTTCCTTGTCATATCTACGATGAATCTTTCTCTCCATTGTTCTTCACGATGGCATGGTTAGTCCTCGCGATGATGATGGTCTAGCCAGTGTGGTCCTCACAATCGCAAGGGGTCCCTTTACGATCGCGATGAAGGACCCCTGGGCAGTATATAAGCTCCCAACTTCATCTTTTTCAATTTAAAACTGATTTCTCCATTGATAATAGCTCCAAGCTTATTTAAGCACTACATTGACTCAATTCTTGGTGTTGGGATACAAATTCCTCAGCCTTGATTGTTCCTCTGTCATTATTGGTGAGTTTTATCTGTTTAAATGCATTAAATTCATCCTCTTTGATTCTTAATTTGTTCTTGAAGTGGCTGGCTATTTTGAGCCATTTCCCCTAGTTAAATTTCTTCATATTCTGAGCATGCACACTTAGGAGTGTGATGATCATGGTGAGCTCTTCCGTTTTCAATTTCAATTTGTGGGACCCACAGGCCCGCTGGTGATGTGAATTTTGACCCAGCTATTTATATAGAATTATGGGTATCATTAGACTTGTTTTAATGTGTAGGTTATTGTATTGATAGTGGTTTCGCGAATTGGAGCTTCTGTAGTTCGAGCCTGGATGACGCCGTTCCCACAGCTAGTCATCAGATGATATTTAAGTTATGGATTTTCCTACCTTGAATCTGTGTATGTAGGCTATAACTGCATTAATTAGTATATTTGGGTAGGTTGTTTTAGGTTGGTACCCCAGACCGTGCCCATCTTTTTATGTCGATTTATTTCATACGCTGCTTGTAGTATTTATATAGTATTGTCTTTTACCCTTGTGGTCCTGTGTGGCCTTGTATTGACTCTGGAACATTGATGGTGGGTTATTTAGGAATGTCTACAAGTCCCGGATATATAGATATCCTATGAAATGTCCGCAAGTCCCGGACATGGTACCCAAGACCGTTCCTATCTTTTCTATCTGGTTTTCTTACTAATACTAGACTCGGCGAGGCCAAAGTGCTAGACATTATTTTCTATGGATTTAGACCCCAATACGTGTCAGGCACTCTGTTTAGTGATTTTGAGACTTGATTACTGATTTAGACCCGGAAATACTCTGGGCACCCTTTATAAAGGTTATTGAGATTTGACTATTATTTTAGACCCGGTTCAATCCCGGGCATGTACTTTGAGGTTCTGACTCTTTGAGATCTTGGGCTCATTGCTGTATGTGGTCATGGACCTCTATGGGCCCACTGTTCCAGGATATGGCAATGGGCCGAGCGTACCAAAGAGGGGTATACAACGTAGGATGAGGTATAGCGGGCATGTCCCACCATGGGTCCTCCTTTCAGAGTGCCAGGGAAGGTGCATGCAGAGTTATTATTAGTGGTTCCATCATTATCATCATCATGCATATTTTCCTTGGATTCCACCCTTGTTTGTTGTGTGTTCAGTGTACGCTCTGGTTATATGGGCGGTCGGGGGGTTTGTTTTCACTTGATTGCATTCCCTAGTCGTATGGGCGGCCGTTGGGACTGTAGGTAGATTATATTACTCCTGTCATTTTAGAGAGCTAGTTATGGTCCTTGGTTCTTGTGGATTTGTCTTTAGCCTGTTGAGGCTCCGAGTTTTTAGGCTTGAGTATTGAGGGGCTAGTGAGTTCTATATCCTTGAGGCTCCATTGTGGGTCCTCCTAAGTGATTGTGGTTTATCGAATATTGTTCGTTATCTTGATTCTGAGTAGAAACTCTTGGTTCTGGTGGTTTAGTTATTCAATTCTAGGTTGTAAATTGTGAGATGGATCTCGGTACATGCTTATCGTGTGAACTGGTGTTTTAGTGTTTTTTTGTTATCTTTATGGATTTTAGTTGATTATGGTGGTTTGCTTTCCGTCTTTCCCTCGTTTACTAGATATTACCGGTATACTGCCATGTTCCTAAACTCGTTCTCTCTCTTTAGTTGTATGGTTGTGCAAGGACTCCAGGTGCATTTTTATTTCCCTCACCTGTGTTTTGTGTATATTTATTTTCTGTGCTAGGCATTGTTTATTTATAACTCTTGGTTGTCTATTCTCTGTGCTAGTTCCTTGTCCTTTCTCTATTGTTTTTTGTGACTACTTTCTTGCTATCTTCTATTTTATTGTTTTTATCTCTTATATGCACTCAGTTGGCCAATGATTCCTACTGGGTACCCATTGCTTAGTAATTGGTGCACATACTATACTTCTGCATATTTGTAGTGCAGATCTTAGATGAGCTTTTGCCATTGTTCGCGTTGGAGACTCGTGCAGCTTTTAGGAGATTCGAGATGAGGGTTAGAGCCTGACGGTCGGGGATTGTCTATATCTCATCTATTATACTGTTACTCTTGTATATTTGGAGACAGTTGTACTTATCTTTTGTTACTTCTAGCACTTGTATTCCATTAGAAGCTTCTGTATTATTGATACCAAGTCTTGGGGTTGGTGTAGTTTTATTATGTATATATTCAGGTTTTTGTTTCAACTTTTTCTATCTTTATATTCTGTTTCCGCTTATTTTTGCTTACTGTGCATATTGGTTAGGTAGTAGCCCATTACTAACCATTTTAGGCTATGGGGATTGGTCCACCTACTGGGGTTGTAGGTGCCATTATGACCCGAGAAATTAGGTCATGATAGCTTGGTATCGGAGCCCAGGTTCACCGGTGTCATGGTACAGAATCAAGTGTCTAAGTGGAGTGTCATGGATCAGTACGATGACATCTGTATCCTATCTGCAGGAGGCTATAGGGCATTATTAGGAATAGTTCCATCTTCTTTGCTCCTTATCGTGCGTTCCTGGCTTTATAGACTTCTAAACTTAGGTTGTTTCATTCCTTCTCAGATGTCTAAGATGAGTTCAACAGTGGGTGATGTCGAGGCTTTTGTGCCTGTTGCCTCAATACTTCCGTCGGTGCCAAGACTTCAGAGTGAGAGTTTACCACGACAGATAGGGGGTGTGGGGTCATCCAAGCCTCCGATTGGGTTCATATCTACTCCATTTCATATCTACTCCATTTATTTAGGACACACCGTAGCTAGGACTCTGAGTCCTCTGGTGGGTATTTCAGTACTTGGTTCCATAAGCAGTGCTTCATCTAGGGATGAGCTTCCAATTCTCTAGCAGGTTGTATGTCATTGTTAGACTATGAGACGAGATTTAATGAGATGGTTAGGCGTACTGCTAGGACTGTGCTTTAAGAGTTTGATAGGGTTCAGAGCTTTGTTGGAGGTACAATTTCGCTGCTCTGTCTGGCGACTGAGCATTTGGTTATAGTTGGGATGACTTTCTTACAGGTAGTGGATCATGCTTGGGCTATCGAGGGTTTATCACACGAGGGTTATGGAGGTAGTTCTAAGAAACGTCGTCGCCAGGATAATTTCCAAAGTTCCCAGACTTGAGGTAAGGGATTCTCTTCTAGAGATTAATTCCATTGGTTCTTGTCTACCTAGCCAGTTTCAATTACTCCACAAGTTTCAGAGGGTGGTGGTATAGGGCATGTTGAGCTTAGCTGGCATGGTACGGGTCAGATTCTTTGAGGTTCGCTTTCAGGTTATGTAGGCCATGGTGGCCGGTTAGGTTCAGTAAGATCTCCTAGTCCATATGTATCCATTGGGATTTTCTTTCAGTGTGGTGTGCATGGGTATTTTACTAAGGATTGTCCCACGATTCCACTTTTCAGTTAGCAGGGTCAGCAGGTGTTATCCCCCAAGGTTTAAGTACCATCGATTAGAGGCGGAGTACATCGTAGTAGGGGTGGTCCCCAGGTAGTTCGAGGTGTATTTTAGGCTAGTGGTTCTTGTAAGAGTTATCACTGGTGTGGTGAGCTTTGGAACTCTATTGGGAAGTGCCCCACGATTGCTTATGCTGGTCAGCCTGGTTGTTATGATTGTGGAGTGCTTGGTCACTTTTCTAGAGATTATCCTCGGCGAGGGATGTTTGAGCCTTCAGCTTTGACTACTCAGTCCAGAGTTAGGCCCCATTACTCCTATGCCCCTTTTGGTGGGTCCGTGGTAGAGGTTTCTGATATCATTGCTCCAGGTTAGGCTTTTGCTACCTTCGATTTGTGATAGTCCTGCTCATGTTGCAATTCTATCCCTTCTGTCATTTATTTGCTTATATGCCTACCTTCTACTTGTTTTGTTGTTTGACTACCTGAGTTGTATTGTTTATGCACTGTTTTACCGGTAGTTTATTCCTTAGTAGTGGATGGGGGGAGTTATCCTTGTGAGGTGTTTACCCGGAGTTGTAGCCCGTGGGTAGTTCTTGTTGGTCTCTTCTCTGGTTGGTTTTGGTTGCAGTTCCATTGTGACTTTAGGCTTGTGTTGAGTCTTACCTCTTGAGCGGTCCGAGATGGTTGTTGCGTAGGCTGTTTCCTAGTATTTTCTAGAAGTTATTGTGTTGGTTTGGTATTACCGGTGGTTGTGCCAGAGTTTGAGCTTTTGTCTTAAGTTGAGAGGTGTCGGTTATGCTAGCGTGCATTATTTGGGTATGATTTTCTTTTCTCGGGTGATTAGAGTCGACCCTCTTTGTTTGGTTAGTTTAGGAGGTTGGCAGGTATGTGGGTTGTTCCCATAATCTTCTCTAGTTTCTCGTCTTGTTGGGTTGTCTTATTGTTTTCCCCAGTTTCAGTTGGAGTGATTTTTCGATCATAATTCTCTGGTTAAGCTTTTGACCATAGCCTCGTGGTTGAGTGGTATTCATAGCATATTGGGTGAGTCAGGAACCCGACCATTTTTCTCCTACCTTGTTAAGTTTTGTCAATCTAAGTATGGGAGCTAAGGGATGTCCCCATGATTTTATTTTAGAAAGGATTTGTAAGGTTTGGTATATGCCAATGAGAGGTTTTGTTTAGTTGAAAAAGGAGGTAGATGACTCCTTGTTTGCACTTGTGTGTTTTAGTAGCTGACTGGGGTGGCGACTGAGAGATTTCCTTGGGTTATGAGTTGGTGACTTGATTTGACCATCTACAGATTGCAGTGGATTTTCTTTTGATTGGTTTAAGCTTCTGTAGCATCTACAGATTTAGTAAATTATGTGTTCATAGCCCAGTTGGATTCGGTTCCTAAAGGTACATTGACAACATATGGGTTCGACAGAGGCTTTGATTGGCAACTTTAAAGTTGGGTTTCAGAATCGTAGACTAGCAAACTACTCGGGATGGTTCGTGGTTGGTTCTTTTTAGTTACAACTTCTTGGGTTGGAAGGCATTGAGTTCGGACAACTTACGTTCCCCATTTCATTTGTGGAGTGACTATTAGGCTTGGACACCTAGTCCTGGCTAACCTTTAAGTTAGGCTGGACATTCCAGATTTTGGTGGTGTTCTAGATAGTATGAGGTTCCTTCTTTCATGGTTGGACAGACGCAGTGGTGTAAGTTCAAGATTCAGCAGTGGGGTATGCTATATATGATCAGGTTATGCGGGTTAAGGCTAGCGAGGCTATTTTAAGTTCTATTGTTACTTTGAGATTGATCGTCATCTTTGTTACCGAGAGTTTGAAATGCTTGTTTAGTTGGGTCTTCAAGGGTTGTATTTTGTATGAGGTTCTAGTGTTGGTTAGAATCGTTTAGTATGGGCTAGAAGTTCGGTATGTTGTGTTCTTTGATATGGTTGGTTTGTGTGCTGATATAGTAGAGGGGTTGATTTGAGCCAAAGGTTGAGTTGAAGGTCTATGCAAGGATTTCTATGGCTAGTGGAATCTTTGAACCCCAGGCACCCTTCTTTTGCCTTTGGGGTGTTTTTACTTGATATTCATGGCATGGTGGACTTCTTCCTGAGGTGAGACTAGTAAGGCGATTTCAAATTCAAATGGTGTTCGAGTATTCGAAGTAGCACAAGTACTTCTTAGAGTTTCGAGCTTAGTGATGGTTATGGACTTTGTGGTAGGCTTACCACACTCCTTGTAGGGTCTTGGTTTGTGTTTGGGTCTGTCGGGAAGGTTGTCCTGGTTCATTCACTTTGAGTTGATTCAGACTTGACACGGTGCAACAAAGTTGGGTTCATTCTACAGTTTGGAAACTTTTCCGTCAACACAGGGTGTTCATATATGGCTTTCCTAACTTTAGTGTGCGCACTTTAGTCGGGTTCAGATGGGTTATTCAGTTGGGTTCAATTAGCGAGATTGATGTTAGCAAAAGTGTTCGCTTGTTAGTTGATGGTCAGTCGGGGTAGGTAATGCTAGTTTTCAATGATATGCTATGGGTTTTTATCTTGGATAGCAAATTCTAGTACACTATAGCTTTGTTTGGAAAGAGTTTGAGCAAAAAGGAATGACTTCATTCGTGGCAGAGTATAAGTGGGAACTATGGATCTCAGGTGCGTCAGTTGGTGCTTTGAGGGTGGTTTGGGTGTTCGACGTACATGAAGCTTCATGTTCGTGGTGCAAAATGATTCACTTCAGAATAAAAGGGTTTTGCAGATCAACGGGTTCATGAGTTGGAATTTTGGGTGAAAATATTTTCTGGTAAACCAAGTTGTTGTTTCAAAGATTCAACTTCTGTGTGTTGGTCGCCTTACTTCTCTAGTTTGGTGTTGTGTCGGTGCCTTCCGATTGAGATTCTCGAGGTTCAGTTTGGGTTGGCGGTCCCTTGGTGTTTTAGAGTTGGAGTTTGGAATCTAGCTTGGCTAGTAATGAGATTTAGGCTTGGTTGTGTTCGTTGGTTATGTTGGGTGCCGTCCAATCGAGGAGGCTACCCGGGTTGTCCGAGAGAGTAGTGCGCGCTTTGTATCCGTTATTATTTTAATCTCTAGTCTTTCCTTCTTTCCAAACTTTTGGGGACGAAAGTCTTTTTAGTAGTGGATGATGTAATTACCCTTCATGTCATTTACGCGTGTTCGCCTTTCTTTTACCGTTAGAGCTTGCCTGTAGAGGCCCCAAGTCATTTATATCTTGTTGGGACTGGTGGTTCGGTGCCAGGGCCATTTGTTTGGTCTTTTTGGTTGTTCCTTATTTTAGAGATTTAAGCTTTGGAAATTGTTGACTTTAGTCAACATTCTTGGAGAACGTGCTCGGAATTGAATTTTGACAGTTCCGTTAGCTCTGGAGCATGGACTTTGGTCTAGTGAGAGCTTTACTCGGGATCCGAGAGCTTTTCAGCTTGGAATTCTCTCTCATTCTATGTTTTCAGGCTAGTTGGGCTTGTTAGATTGACTTTGGTCAACATTCAAACAATACAACCTCGGATGGAAATTCCATTGGCGTTGTTAGCTTCGGAATGTCGAGTTTGTGTTAGGTAGTTGGTTGGTTCAGGTCCCGAGTGAGCTGAGCTCATTTCGGATGTTTGATTGGCATCAGTTAGCGTTTACTTGGGTCAACATTCCTCCGAGACGACCTCGTATAGAAGTTTCGTCGACTCCTTGAGTCGGGAATATTATTTCCACTTTGTTAGCATTAGTAGTTGGTGATATTGGTTTTTGATTGTGCCCGGAATGCCCCGTCGAGTTTTTCAAAAGTTGCAGATTTTGCTGTGGAAGGTGCTGGCCTCAGTCCTTAATCACGATCGCGATCCCTTTTCCTCGCGATCGCAATGAAGCACCTGGTCTCTTGCTCTTTGCGATCGTGATGTCCCTTGTCGCAACCTCAATGAATCTTTCTCACTGTTGTTCTTCGTGACCGCGTTTCTAGTCCTCGCGATCGCAATGGTCTAGCCAGCGTGGTCCTTGCGATCGCGATGAAAGACCCTAGGTAGTATATAAGCCCCCAACTTCGTCTTCTTCACTCTAAAAATTGATTTCTCCATTGATAATAGCTCCAAGTTCGTCTAAGCACTGGTTTGACTCAATTCTTGGTGTTGGGGTGCAAATTTCTCTGCCTTTATCGTTCCTCCATCATTATTGGTGAGTTTTATCCGCTTAAATCCGATAAATTCATCCCCTTTGATTCTTAATTTGTTCTTGAAATGGCTGGTTGTTTTGAACCATTTCCCCTAGTTAAATTTCTTCATATTCTAAGCATGCACACTTAGGAGTGTGGTGATCATAGTGCACTCTTCCATTTTTGTTTTTGCATTACGGGGCCCACAGGCCCGCTGGTGACCTAAATTTTGACCCAACTATTTCTATAGTATTATGGGTATCGTTAGACTTATTTTAATGTGTAGGTTATTGTATTGATATTGGTTTCGCAAATTGGAGCTTCTCGGAGCAGTTCGAGCCTGGACGATGTCGTTCCCGCAACTACTCATTGGATGATAGGTTGGTCATGGCTTTCCCTACCTATACTCTACATATATATGCTATAATTACATTAATTAGTATCCTTGGGTGTGTTGTTTTTGGTTGGTACCCCAGACCGTGCCCATATTTCTGTCCATTTATTTCATACGCTGCTTGTAGTATTTGTATAGTATTGTATTTTACCCTTGTGGTCCTGTGTGGCCTTGTATTGACTCTGGAACATTGATGGTGGGTTATTTAGGAATGTACGCAAGTACCGGACATAGGGATATCCTTTTAGGTTAGTTATTATCTATTGTAGAGCTGTTGAGTCTGTGTAGGGCCGGTAAGAATGTTTGTGAGCCATTTTGGGCTAAACTTGTTGTCTACGACCATATCATTCATGAAAAAGAATTTTTCTGCATGTTGTACTATTGCTTTGGCTTCGGGTCAACTATCACTGATTTTCTATACTTTGCATGGCCCAAGGGGACCATTTTTGGTTTAAATGATGATAAAATTGAGATTTGGAACTGACTGGTGGATTTTCTCAAGATAAAAGTGGTACTATGATTTTTCTCTCTGATTTTCTTACTGATACTAGACTCGGCGAGGCTAGAGTGCTAGACATTATTTTCTACGTATTTAGACTCGAATATGTGTCGAGCACCCTGTTCAGGGATTTTGAAACTTGATTACTGATTTAGACCCGGAAATACTCCAAGCACCCTTTATAAGGGTTATTGATATTTCTCTACTGTTTTAGACCCGGTTAAATCCCGATCATGTACTTCGAGGTTCTGAGTCTCTGAGATTTTGCGTTCATTACTATATATGGTCGTGGACCTCTATGGGCCCTCTGTTCTAGGACCTGGCAATGGGCTGAGCGTGCCAGAGAAAGGGTATATGGCGTAGGATGAGGTATAGCGGGCACGTCCCACCATGGGTCCTCCTATCAGAGTTCCAGGGGAGGTGCATACAGAGTTACTATTACTTGTTCAATCATTATCATCATCATGCATATTTTGCTCGAATTCCACCCTTGTTTGTTGTGTGTTCACTGTATGCTCCGGTTTTATGGGCGGTCAGAGGTTTTTTTTTCACTTGATTGCATTCCTTGGATGTATGGGTGGCCGTTGGGACTGTAGGTAGATTATATTCCTCCTGTCATTTCATAGATCTAGTTATGGTCCTTGGTTCTAGTGGATTGGTAAGCTTTAGCCTGGTGAGGCTCCGAGATTTTGGGCTTGAGTATTGAGGGGCTAGTGAGTCCTATATCTTTGAGGATCCATTGTGGGTCCTCCTGAGTGGTTGTGTTTTATCAGATATTGTTCGTTATCTTGATTTTGAGTAGAAACTCTTGGTGCTGGTGGTTTAGTTATTCCATTCTAGGTTGTAAATTGTGAGATGGATCGCGGTACATGCTTATCATGTGAATTGGTGTTTTAATGTGTTTTTGTTATCTTTATGGCTTTTAGTTTTTTATGGTGTTTTTCTTTCCTTCTTTCCCCTTTTTACTTGAGGTTACCAGTATACCACCATGTTCCTAAACTCTCTCTCTCTCTCTCTCTCTTTAATTGTATTGTTGTGCAAAGACTCCAGGTGCGTTTTTCTTTCCCTCACCTGTGTTCTGTGTATATTTATTTTCTGTGCTAGCATTGTTTGTTTATAACTCTTGGTTGTCTATTCTCTGTGCTAGTTCCTTGTACTTCCTCTATTGTTTTCTGTGACTACTTTCTATCTATCTGCTATATTACTGTTATTATATCTTATATGCGCTCACTCGGCTGATGATGTCTACTAGGTGCCCGTTGCTTAGCAATTGGTGCTCGTACTACGCTTCTGCATCTTTCTGGTGCAGATCTTTGTGGAGCTTTTGCCGTTGATCGCGTTAGAGACTCGTGCAACTTTTGGGAGATTCGAGACCAGGGTGAGCGCCTGATGGTCGGAGCTTGTCTACATATAATCTGTTGTACTGTTACTCTTGTATATTAGGAGACAATTGTACTTATCTTTTGTTACTTCTAGCACTTGTATTCCTTTAGAAGCTTCTGTACTGTCGATACCAAGTCTTGGGGTTGGTATAGTTTCATTATGTATATATTCAGGTTTTTGGTTCTGCTTTGTCTATCTTTTTATTCTGCTTCCTCTTATTTCTGCTTATTGTGCGTATTGGTTAGGTAGTAGCCCATTACCAAACATTCCGGGCTATGGGGATTGGTCTGCCTACTGGGGAGTTGTAGGTTTCATTATGACCTGAGAAATCGGGTCGTGATAATAGGCCGACTGAGTATATATAGAATATAAAAGTAGTAAATAGAAGATACAAAGAAAGTAGTCACAGAAACAAACAAAGGAAAACACACGGAAGCTAGCAATAGGAAGAAGACATAAAAGAATACAAGTAAGCTATGCTATCCACAAAAGATATATCACAGAACGCAGGTGAAAGAGTAGAGAACGCACCTGGATCCTTGCAACAAAAATATATACAAAGTGTTTAATGAACATGGAGGTATTTTGGTAACCTCAAATAAAGGGAAAGAAGGAAAAGCAACTAAGCATAATCATGCCAGCAATACAACTCACAAGATAAGGATGATCGAAAAGGTTAAATAACAAGTACTACAATAAGAGCGAGTAAAACTAGTCTACCTACAATCCCAATAGGCGCCCATACACTCGAGGAATATATACAAGTGAAAACAAACCCTCCGACATCCCATACTATCGGAGGGTACACTCAACAAATAACAAACAATGGTGAAACCGTGCAAACAATGAATGATATGATGTGCTATGCATGTGGTACCGTATGAACCTCCTTCGGCGCCTGTAGGCCTAGTAGTTAGGACCCATGGAAGGCTTCCCCCGTATGCACCTTACTCTGTGTTTTCAAGCCAGTTGGGCTTGTTTGGTTGACTTTGGTCAACATTCAGAGAAGACAGCCTCAGATGGAAATTTTGTCGGTGCTGTTAGCTCCAAAATGTTGATTTTGTGTTAGGTAGTTGGTTGGTTCAAGTTCCGGGTGAGCCGAGATTATTTTGGATGTTCAGTTGGCATCAGTTAGTGTTGAATTGGATCAACATTCCTCTGAGACGACCTTGTATGAAAGTTTCATCGACTCTATTGAGTCCGGAACGTTGTTTCCATTCTGTTAGCATTATTAGTTTTTGAAGTGGTGCAAATATAGAAGCCCACAACTTCGTCTTCTTCACTCTAAAAACCAATTTCTCAATTGATAATAGTTCCAAGCTTGTCTAAGCACTACTTTGAATCAATTATTGGTGTTGTGGTGCAAATTTATCTGCCTTGATCGTTCCTCCATCATTATTGGTGAGTTTTATTCGCTTAAATCTGTTAAATTCATCCCCTTTGATTCTTAGTTTGTTCTTGAAGTGGCTGGCTATTTTGAGCCATTTCCTTGGTTAAATTTCTTCATATTCTGAGCATGGACACTTAGGAGTGTGGTGATCATGGTAGGCTCTTCCATTTTCAATTTTAGGTTGTGGGGCCCACGGGCCCGCCGGTGACCCAAATTTTGACCAAGCTATTTCTATAGCATTATGGGTATCATTAGACTTGTTTTAATGTGTAGGTTATTGTATTGATAGTGGTTTCATTAATTGGAGCTTTCCAGAGAAGTTCGAGCCAGGACGACGCCGTTCTCGCAGCTAGTCATCGGATGACAGGTAGGTTATATCTTTCCCTACCTAGACTCTGTGTATATAGGCTATAACTGCATTAATTAGTATCCTTGGGTGGGTTATTTTAGGTTGGTACCCCAGACCATGCCCATCTTTTCTGTCTGTTTATTTCATAAGTTGCTTGTAGTATTCGTATAGTATTGTATTTTACCTTTATGGTCCTATGTGGCCTTGTATTGACTCTGGAACATAGATGGTCGGTTATTTGGGAATGTCTCCAAGTATCAGACATTGAGATATCCTTTTAGGCTGGTTATTATCTGTTGTAGAGCTGTTGAGCCTGTGCAGGGCCGGTAGAAATGTTTGTGAGGCATTTTGGGCTAAACTTGTTGTCTGTGATCATATCATTCATGAAAAAGGATTTTTCTGCATGTTGTACCACTGTTTTGGCTTTGGGCTGACTATCACCGGTTTTCTAAATTTTGCATGGCCTGAGGGGCCCATTTTTTGTTTAAATGATGATAAAATTAAGATTTGGATATGACTGGTGGATTTTCTCGAGATAAAAGTCGTACTATGATTTTTTTCTCTGGTTTTCTTCCTAATACTAGACTCGGCGAGGTCAGAGTGTTAGACATTATTTTCCATGTATTTAAACCCGGATACGTGTCGGGCACCCTATTCAGGGATTTTGAGACTTGATTACTGAGTTAGACCCAGAAATACTCCAGGCACCCTTTATATGGGTTGTTGAGATTTAACTACTGTTTTTGACCCAATTAAATCCCGAGCATGTCTTTTGAGGTTATTACTATTTGAGATTTTGCATTCGTTACGGTATGTGGTCGTGGATCTCCATGGTCCCTCTGTTCTAGGACTTGGCAATGGGCCAAGCATGCCAGAGGAAGGGTATACGATGTAGTATAAGGTATAGCGGGCACGTCCCACCATGGGTCCTCCAGTCAAAGTGCCGAGGGAGGTGCATATAGAGTTACTATTACCAGTTCCATCATTATCATCATTACGCATATTTTGCTCGAATTCCACCCTTGTTTGCTGTGTTTTCAGTGTACGCTCTGATTAAATGGACGGCCGGAGGTTTTTTTTTTACTTGATTGAATTCCTCGGTTGTATAGGTAGCTGTTGGGACTGTAGGTAGATTATATTACTCCGGTCATTTTACAAAGCTAGTTATGGTCCTTAGTTCTTGTGGATTGGTAAGCTTTAGCCTGTCGAGGCCGTTACTCGGGCATCTTTCCCCTTCGCCATGAACCTCCTTTGGATTTTTGATTTACGCAACTCTTCTATTTTCGATTCAAAATGGCCTTTCTTGATATTCCTCAATGTCCCGGCTATTCACGGAACGTGAGAAGCAGATGATTAATCATCTGTTTCCGGAAGAAATCGAAGAATTTCTTGGGAATCCTACAAGATCTGTGAGTTTTTGGGCTTGAGTATTGAGGGGATAATAAGTCCTATATCTTTGAGGCTCCATTGTGGGTCCTCTTTAGCGGTTGTGGTTTATCGGATATTGTTCATTATCTTGATTCTGAGTAGAAACTCTTAGTTCTGTTTATTTAGTTATTCCATTCTAGGTTGTAAATTATGAGATGGATCTCGGTACATGCTTATCGTGTGAACTAGTGTTTTAGTGTGTTTTCGTTATCTTTATGGCTTCTAGCTTATTATGGTGGTTTGATTTCCTTCTTTCCCCTTTTTACTTGAGGTTACCTGTATACCTCCATGTTCCTAAACTCTTTCTCTCTTTAGTTGGATTGTTGT
This sequence comes from Jaltomata sinuosa, assembly GCA_003996215.1. NCBI lineage: Eukaryota > Viridiplantae > Streptophyta > Magnoliopsida > Solanales > Solanaceae > Jaltomata > Jaltomata sinuosa. Next base: position 56,354 of record QJPP01003426.1, read on the forward strand.
GCAAGGACTCCAGGTGCATTTTTCTTTCCCTCACCTGTGTTCTGTGTATATTTATTATCAGTGCTAGCATTATTTGTTTATAACTCTTGGTTGTCTATTCTCTGTGCTAGTTCCTTGTTCTTCCTCTATTATTTTCTATTACTACTTTCTTGCTATCTGCTATATTACTGTTTTATCTCTTATATGCACTCAGTCGGCCGATGATGCCTACTGGGTACCCGTTGCTTAGTAATTGGTGCTCATACTACACTTCTGCATCTTTCTGGTGCAGATATTAGTTAAGATTTTATCATTGATCGCGTTTGAGAGCAGCTTTTGGGAAATTTGAGACCAGGGTGAGCGCCTGATGGTCGGGGCTTGTCTACATCACATATGTTGTACTATTACTCTTGTATATTCAGAGACAGTTGTACTTATCATTTGTTACTTCTAGCACTTGTATTCCATTAGAAGCTTCTATACTGTGGATACCAAGTCTTGGGGTTAGTGTAGTTTCATTATGTATATATTCAAGTTTTTGCTTCTGCTTTGTCTATCTTTATATTCTGCTTCCGCCTATTTATGTTTATTGTGCGTATTGGTTAGGTAGTAGCCCATTACTAATCGTTCAAGGATTTGGGGATTAGTCCACCTACTGTGGGTTGTAGGTACCATCATGAGCTGAGAAATAGGGTCATCACAACTTAGTATTAGAGCTCCATGTTCACCAGTGTCGTGGTACAAAAGCAAGTGTGTAAGTAGAGTCTCGTTGTTCGATACAATGATAGTTGTATCCTATCTGCGGGAGGCTACATGGTATTGTTAGGAAAAGTTCCATCTTCTTGGATTCTTATCATGCATTCCTGGCTCTATGGACTTCTAAACTTTGGTTGTTTCATTCTTTCTTAGATGCCTAAGACGAGTTTGGCAGTGGGTGATGTCGAGGCTTTTATGCATGTTGCTTCAATGCTTCCGTTAGTGCTAGGACTTCAAAGGAGTGTTTACTACACTAGATAGGGTGTGTGGGGTTGGCCCAGCCTCCGATTGGGTTCATAGATACTCCAGTTCTTAAGGACACCGTGGCTAGGACTTTGAGTCCTCCGGTGGGTGATTCAGTACCCAGTTCTATGAACAGTGCTTCATCTAGGGTTAAGCTTCTAGTTCTCCAGTAGGGTTGTATGTCAGTGTTGGACTATGAGGCAAGATTTCATGAGATTGTTAGGCGTACTGCTAGGACTAGACCTTCAGTGTTTAATAAGGTTCAGAGCTTTGTTGGAGGTTTGATTTTGCCACTCTGTCTGGCGATCGAGCATTTGGTTATAGTTTGGACGACCTTCCTACAGGTAGTGGATCATGCTTGGGTAGTGGATGATACTTGGGCTATCGAGGGTTTATGCCGTGAGGCTTATGGAGGTAGTGCTAAGAAACATCATCGCTGGGATAGTTTTTAAGGTTCCCAGACTCGAGGTAGAGGATTCTCTCCTACAGATCAGTTCCATTGCTTCTTGTCTACCAGGCCAGTTTTAGTTACTCCACATGTTTCAGAGGGTGGTGGTAGAATGCATGTTGAGCTTAGCGGGCATGGTATGGGTTAAATTCTTTGAGGTTTGCTTTTAGGTTGAGTAGGTTGTAGTGGCCGGTCAGGTTAAGTGAGATCTCCTAGCCCATATGTATCCATTGGGATTTGTTTTCAGTTCGGTGAGCATGGGCACTTTACTGGGGATTATCCCACGATTCCACCTTCCAGCCAGCTGGATCAGCATGTGTTATCCCACAGGTTTCAGTACCACCGACTAGAGGTGGAGTACATGGTAGTAGGGGTGGTTCCCAGGTGGTTTGAGGTGGCTTTCGGGCTAGTGGTTCTCCTAAGGGTTGTCACCGGTGTGGTGAGCTTGGGCACTCTATTAGGAAGTGCCCCACGATTGCGTATACTGGTCAGCCTGGTTGTTATGATTGTGGAGTGCTTTGTATCTTTTGTAGAGATTGTCCCCGGTGAGCAATGGTTGAGCCTTCAGCTTCGACTAATCTACCCATAGTTAGGCTCCATCAGTCCGATGCCCCTCTTGATGGGCCCGTGGTAGAGGTTCCTTATATCATTGCTCTAGGTTAGGCTTTTGCTACCTTTGGCTTGTGATAGTCCTGCTCGCGTTGAGATTCTGTCCCTTCTGTCATTTATTTTCTTATATGCCTACCTGCTACTTGTTTTGTCGTTTGACTTCTTGAGTTGTAGTGTTTACGGGTTATTTTTCCGATAGTTTATTCCTAAATAGTGGATGGGGGGAGTTATCCTTGTGATGTGTTTACCCAGAGTTGTAGCTCATGGGTAGTTCTTGTTAGTCTCTTTTTTGGTTGGTTTTGCTTGCAGTTCTATTTTGACTCTAAGCTTATGTTTAGTCTTCCCTCTTGAGCGGTGATAAGTCGGTAATCTACCATTTTATTGAGCCTATATACATGAATTATTGCTATGTTTGAATAGATGTAGAGGTTTTTATGGCCTTTATTGATGTCTATGCAGGTACTTTTGATTAATGATGAAAAACAAGGAAATGGACCGAAAAAGAGCTCAAAAGGAGTGAAGTGTGAAAGAATCGGAAAAGATGGAGATTCTGACCCGAGATGTGGTGCCCGTGCAACATGCAAGAGCCGTGGTGCGGAACGCACCTAATCTTCATAGAGATACAAAATTCACTGAAGATTCTGCTAAGGGGTGCGGTCATTGTGTGACGCGCATAACCCAAGGTGCAAACCCCACCGCCTTTGCACGAGGCCTCCAAAATGAGCTGAAGTCACTGGTTTAACTGAAGATGGTATGTGAACGCGCACATCATGACTTGCAAACCGCACATCACATCGCATACCACCCGAAAGGAAATTTTGTCCTGAATTTTCGTGATGTTTTGGAAAACTATAAAATGCCAATTTAGGCACAATCGTAAATAACATTCTTCAGTCCTGAATATTAAAAAAAGCTTTTTACTTTGAGAACAAGTTTTCCTCTCCAAAGAGAAGAGGGTTTCAATCTATTCTCTCTTCTAAACCTTGGTTAATAATTTGTGTATTCAAATTGAGCTTAGAACTTGAGATTAAGCTTGAATGAAGAGGATTGTGACTTACCCATTTGGTATATCTCTCTCCTTTATTATGAGTGGCAAATTTTATTTTTCTAGGGATGTGTTGATAATGGACGATTGACAAATGGGTGTGGGTGTGGGTGTTGTTAATTCTCGTTTATAATTGCTCTTTTGACATGAGTCTAGTAGTTTAACAAAGTTTTAATCCTAAAATTGGTGGTTGTAAACATTATTTTTTGTTACTTGAAAGAAAATTTCATGGTTTTGGATGTGAGATTACTAGTGGGAACTTGGGACTCCATTCAGATTTGAGGCTAGAAATAGCTCATATTGATGGAATCACCCACTTAAGGGTCTAAGCTAGAGTTAGTGTAACCTCCCTAAGCTAGATATTGGTTGCTTGTTGATTTAACCGATAATGCTCTAACTGAGATTATCGGATATATGATTGTTGATCGAGAGATAAACAACCATACTCATGACCAATGCTACTTGTGTCAATAAGCAATAATAAGTGTGAATTGATAAACACCATATCCCACATTAAAGTCCTATTTGATTCACAACCCTAGTCGCCTACTCAATTTGGTAGACCCGCTTTACTCATTTTCTTCATTACGAATTGCGATTGTAGTGACAGAATCCCCATTCCCCTAACCTTTTATTTTCGTGTTTTAAACATTTACTCTCCTTGTGAACTTATTTCGATACAATCTTCATATAGCTAGCATCAAGTCTCTGTGGGTACGACCCCGACACCTGTTGGATACTTAACAATTTGTTTTGCTTGACGATCGTCGTACCTCAATATTTGGGGAGTACGATTTGATTGTTTATCAAAAAATGGCATTGTTGCCGGGGACTTGAGTTGATAGCAATTTTTGATTGTTAATTTGAAGTTACTTCGAGAGTGCTTGTTTCTTCTAACTTTTGTTTGTTATTTGTGGTGGATTGCAGGCACACGTCACTCAAGCATCAATGCCAATACTTCTCACTCAGCCCACTTGCACTTGATTTTGATACCTTGTTAGACCTTAAGTTGGATTTTTGGGAGCCGAGGGAGCAATGGCTGCAACCACCGCTAAAGAGATTGAGGATTGGTTAAAGAATTATGCACGAAGGTATAGAGACTTATCAATCACTTCCACACTCCTTGAATTTATGGTAAGGAGTGTCTCTAACGAGCGAGTTGAAACTATTAACACCATTGGTGTTGTTGGGGGTGTGAGGCTGGTAGAAGATGGTGAGAGCTTGAATGATAGTAGTGATGAGGTGTCTATAGCTTGCCACTAACAACTCTCATAGTTAGGGAAGATGTGATCATGGAAATCAAGGTCTAAATGAATGATATAATGACTCTTGAATGGAAAGTATGCTTGTGCAGGTGTTAGAAAGAGTAGGGGAAACCTACAGAGTTATTGAGGAGTTGAGTCATAACTTTGGAAGTCTTGCCCAAACCGTGCAATCACACTCCATATCTATTGAACGTCTTGAAGCTAGAATGTTTTGTCTTAGTACGCAATTCAAATCTAGGCAAGACAAGAATGACGAAAGAGGTAGTGGTGTTGAGATCTCTCTCAACCCCGTTGATGTTGCACTGCCTATGATAAGCAAGCCTAGAAATAAGAAATCTTTGGGAAATGGTTTGACCAAATCTATTCAACATGAGAGTGAGGTTCCTAAGGTTCTCAAACCTTTCCCTACATGTTCGCATCCATTTCCTCAACGATTGTTGCAAGAAAGAATGGATGAGAATCTGAAAGATTTTGAGTCTATGTTGAAGAGAATCACAATCAATATGCCTGCAAGTACTACTTTTAACAAGATGCCCGAGTAGCCATGTTTGTGAAAGAATTATGAACCACATGCAACTTAAAGGATGTTGGAGTAGTTCAGCTATCTCTTTTTAGTAGTGCAATTCTTGCGGGAGATTTCACCAATGATGCGGTGATGCCGGGTGTACACACTATGTGTGATTCGAAGGGAGTTCACAAGTCCACTTGTTTAGTGTGCGATGAAAATGCAAGTGTTAACTTGATGTCATTGGCCACTTTTAGACGACTAGAGTTGGGGCATCCCACTAGCACAAACAAGGAGTTCTTTATGATGGTCCGGTCATTGAAGCACCCTGTGGGGGTTGGTTGCGATATTTTGATCAAGGTAGTGTGAATTGTGTACCCTGTGGATTTTTTTGTGTTTGATTGCAAAGGGAACTTTGAGATACCCATTATCTTGGGGCAACCTAGCCTAAAAATAGGGCACACCTTAAGAAAAATGGACTCGGGAGAGCTGAAGTTTGCTTTGAATGATGAGGAAGCCACCTTCGATGTGAATAGATCTCTGAGGAAACCAAGTGATCTCTAAATGGCTTTCACAATTTAAAAAATTGAGGAAAGCATCGACTTTGTTACTGTATGTGGTTGCGGACCTCCATGGGCCCTCTGTTCTAGGACTTGGTAACAAGCCGAGCATGCCAGAGAAAGGGTATACGACGTAGGATGAGGTATAGCGGGCACGTCCCACCATGGGTCCTCCTGTTAGAGGGCCGGGAGAGGTGCATATAGAGTTACTATTATTGGTTCTATCATTATCATCATCATCCATATTTTGATTGGATTCCACCCTTATTTGTTGTGTGTTCAGTGTACGCTCCGGTTATATGGGCAGTCGAAGGGTTTGTTTTCACTTGATTGCATTCCTTGGTTGTATGGCAGGCCGTTGGGACTGTAGGTAGATTATATTACTCTTGTCATTTCATAAAGCTAGTTATGGTCCTTGGTTCTTGTGGATTGGTAAGCTTTAGACTATTGAGGCCCCGAGTTTTTAGGCTTGAGTATTGAGATTGTAGTGAGTCCTATATCTTTGAGGCTCCGTTGTGGGTCCTCCTAAGCAGTTGTGGTTTATCAAATATTGTTTGTTATCTTGATTCTGAGTAGAAACTCTTGGTTCTGGTAGTTTAGTTATTCCATTCTAGGTTGTAAATTGTGAGATGGATCTCAGTACATGCTTATCGTGTGAACTGGTGTTTTAGTGTGTTTTCGTTATCTTTATGGCTTATGGTTGATTATGGTGGTTTGCTTTCCTTCTTTCCCCTTTTACTTGAGGTTACTAGTATACCGTCATGTTCTTAAACTCTTTCTCTCTCTTTAGTTGTATTGTTGTGCAAGGATTTCAGGTGCATTTTTTCTTTCCCTCACTTGTGTTATGTGTATATTTATTTTTTGTTCTAGCATTATTTGTTCACAACTCTTGGTTGTCTATTCTCTATGCTAGTTCCTTGTGCTTCCTCTATTGTTTTTTGTGACTACATTCTTGCTATCTGCTATATTACGTTTTTTATCTCTTATATGCACTCAATCGGCCGATGATGCCTACTGGGTACCCGTTGCTTAGCAATTGGTGCTCATACTACACTTCTGCATCTTTATGGTTCAGATCTTAGTTGAGCTTTCATCATTGATCGCGTTGGAGACTCGTGCAACTTTTGGGAGATTTGAGACCAGGGTGAGTGCCTGACGGTCAGGGCTTGTCTACATCTCATTTGTTATACTATTACTCTTGTATATTCGGAGACAATTGTACTTATCTTTTATTACTTCTAGCAGTTGTATTCCATTTGAAGCTTATATACTATGGATACCAAGTCTTGGGGTTGGTGTAGTTTCATTATTTATATATTCAAGTTTTTGCTTCCGCTTTGTCTATCTTTTTATTCTGCTTCCGCCTATTTATGCTTATTGTGCGTATTGGTTAGGTAGTAGCCCATTACTAATTGTTCTAGGCTATGGGGATTGGTCTGCCTACTGTGGGTTATAGGTTCCATCATGACCTGAGAAATCGGATCGTGATAGCTTACTATTAGAGCTTCAGGTTCACCGGTGTTATGGTACCGAAGCAAGTGTCTAAGTAGAGTCTTGTGGATTGGTACGATGATGTTTATATCCTATCTATGGGAGGCTACATGGCATTATTAGGAAAAGTTCCATCTTCTTGGCTCCTTATCATGCGTTCCTGGATCTATGGACTTCTAAACTTTAGATATTTCATTCATTCTCAGATGCCTCAGACGAGTTCGACAATGGGTGATGTCGAGGCTTTTGTGCCTATTGCTTCAGTTCTTTCGTTAGCGCCAGGACTTCAGAGTGAGTGTTTACCAAACTAGATATGGGGTTTGGGGTTGGACCAGCCTCCGATTGGGTTCATAGATACTCCAGTTCTTTAGGACACCATTGCTAGGACTCTGAGTCCTCCGGTGGGTGTTTCATTACTCAGTTCTATGAGTAGTGCTTCATCTAGGGTTGAGCTTTTAGTTCTCCAGCAGGGTTGTATGTCGGTGTTGGACTATGAGGCGAGATTTCATGAGATGGTTAGGCGTACTGCTAGGACTAGGCCTTCAGAGTTTGATAGGGTTCAGAGCTTTCTTGGAGGTTTGATTTTGCCACTCTGTATGGCGACCAAGCATTTGGTTACAGTTAGGATGACCCTCTTATCGGTAGTGGATCATGCTTGGGCTATCGAGGGTTTATTCCATGAGGCTTATGGAGATAGTGCTAAGAAACATCATCGCCAGAACAGTTTTAAAGGTTCCTAGACTTGAGGTAGGGGATTATTTTCTAGAGATCGGTTCCATTGCTTCTTTTGTACCAAGACAGTTTCAGTTACGCCACAGGTTTCAGAGGGTGATGGTATAGCGTATGTTGAGCTTAGCGGGCATAGTACGGGTCAGATTCTTCGAGGTTTGCTTTTAGGTTATGTAAGCTGTAGTGGCCGGTCAAGTTTAGTGAGATCTCCTAGCCCATATGTATCCATTGGAATTTTCTTTCAGTGCAGTGTCCATGTGCACTTTGCTGGGGATTGTCTTAGATTCCACCTTCCAGTCAGCAGGGTCAGCTGGTGTTATCGCACAGGGTTTCAGTACCATCGACTATAGGTAGAGTACATGGTAGTAGGGGTGGTTCCCAGGTGGTTCGAGGTGGCTTTCGGGCTTGTGTTTTTGGTAAGGGTTGTCGCTGGTGTGGTGACCTTGGGCACTCTATTAAGAACTGCCCCACGATTGCGTATCCCGGTCAGCCTGGTTGTTATGATTGTAGAGTGCTTGGTCACTTCTCTAGAGATTGTCCACAGTGAGGGATGGTTGTGCCTTCAGCTTTGACTAATCAGTCCATAGTTAGGCCCCATCAGTCTGATGCCCCTCTTGGTGGTCCCGTGGTAGAGGTTCCTGATATCGTTGCTCCAGGTTAGACTTTTGCTACCTTTAGCTTGTGATAGTCCTGCTCGCGTTGCGATTCTATCCCTTCTATCATCTTTTTGCTTATATGCCTACCAGCTGCTTGTTTTGTTGTTTGACTACCTGAGTTGTAGTGTTTATGGGTTGTTTTATCAGTAGTTTATTCCTTAGTAGTGGATGGGGGGAGTTATCCTTGTGAGGTGTTTACCGGAGTTGTAGTTTGTGGGTAGTTCTTGTTAGTCTCTTTTCTGGTTGGTTTTGCTTGCAGTTCCATTGTGACTCTAGGCTTGTGTTGAGTCTTCCCTCTTAGGCGGTGATAAGTTAGTAATCTACCAACTTATTAACCCTATATCCATAAATTATTGCTATGTTTTGAATAGATTTAGAGGTTCTCATGGCCTTTATTGATGCCTATGCAGGTACTTTTTATTAATGATGAAAAACAAGGAAATAGACCCAAAAGGACCTCAAAAGGAGTGAAGCGTGAAAGGATCAGAAAAGATAGAGATTCTGACCTGAGATGTGGTGCCCGTGCAACATGCATAAGCCGTGGTGCGGAACGCACCTAATCCGCATAGAGATACAAAATTCACTGAAGAATCTACTATGGGGTGCGGTCACTGTGCGACGCGCATAACCCAAGGTGTGAACCACACCGCCTTCGCAAGAGGCCTCTAAAATGAGCTAAAGTCACTTGTTCAACGTACGACGGTGTCTGATACGCACATCACGACGTGTGAACCGCACGTCATATTGCACACCACCCGAAGGGCAATTTTATCCTGAATTTTAGTGATGTCTTGGAAAACTAGAAAAGGCCAATTTAGGAACAATTTTAAATAACATTCTTCAGTCCTGAATATTAAAAAGAGCTTTTTACTTTAAGAACAAGTTTTCCTCTCCAAGGAGAACAGGGTTTCAATCTATTCTCTCTTCTAAACCTTGGTTTACCATTTGTGTAATCAAATTGAGCTTAGAACTTGAGATTAAGATTGAATGAAGAGGATTGTGACTTACCCATTTGGTATATCTCTCTCATTTATTATGAGTGGCTAATTTCATTTGTCAAGGGATGTGTTGATAATGGGTGCTTGACAAATGGGCGTGGATATTGTTAATTCTCGCTTATAATTGCTTATTTGACGTGAGTCTAGTAGTTTCACAAAGTTTTAATCTTAAAATTGGTAGTTGCAAACATTAATTTTTGTTAATTGACTATGTTGTTGCTTGAAAGAGAATTTCATGGTTTCTAATGTGAGTTTCTAGTGGGAACTTGGAACTCCATTTCGATTTGAGGCTAGAAATAGCTCTTATCGATGGAATTACCCACTTAAGGGTCTAAGCTAGAGATAATATGACCTCCCCAATCTAGATGTTGGTTACTTATTGATTTAACCGATAATGCTCTAACTGGGATTATCAGATATATGGTTGTTGATCGAGAGATAAACAACCATACTCATGACTAATGCTACTTGTGTCAATAAGCAAGAATAAGTGTGAATTGATAATCACCCTATCCTATATTAAAGCCCCATTTGATTCACATCCCTAGTCTCTTACTCGATTTGGTACACCCGCTTTACTCATTTGCTTCATCACGAATTGTGATAGTAGTGATAGGATCCTAATTCCTCCAACCTTTACTTTCGTATTTTAAGCATTTACTCTCCTTGTGAATTCATTTTGATACAATATTTATATAGCTAGCATCAAGTCTTTGTGGGTATGACCCTGATACCTATTGGGTACTTATAAATGTGTTTTGCTTGATGATCGTCGTGCCTCCATATTTGGGGAGTACGATTTTAGCGTTTATAAAAAATGGTGTTGTTGCCTAGGACTTGTGTTGATAGCTATTTTTGATTGTTGATTTGAAGTCACTTCGAGAGTGCTTGTTTCTTTTACTTTTGTTTGTCGTTTGTGGTGGATTGCAGGCACACGTCACTGAAGCATCAATGCCAGTACTTCTCACTCAACCCACTTGCACTTGATTTTGATAGCTTGTTAGACCTTAAGTTGGATTTTTGGGAGCCGAGAGAGCAATGGGTGCGGCCTCCACTAAAGAGATTGAGGATTGGTTAAAGAATGATGCACGAATGGATAAAGAGTTATCAATCACTTCCACACTCCTTGAATTTATGGTAAGGAGTGTCTCAAATGAGCGAGTTGAAACTATTAACACCATTGGTGTTGTTGGGGGTGTGAGGCTGGTAGAAGATGGTGAGAGCTCGAATGATGGTAGTGATGAGGTGTCTATAGCTGGTCATAAGGTGACAACTCTCATAGTTTGGGCAGATGTGATCGTGGAAATCAAGGTCGAAACGAACGATATGATGACTCTAGAATGGAAAGTATGGTTGTGCATGTGTTAAATAAATTAGGGGAAACCTACGGAGTCATTGAGGAGTTGAGTCATAACCTTGGAAGTCTTTCCCAAACCGTGCAATCGCACTCCATAGCTATTGAACGTCTTGAAGATAGAATTCTTTGGCTTAGTATGCAATTCAAATCTAGGCAAGCCAAGAATGACGAAAGGGGTAGTGGTGTTGAGAGCTCTCTCAACCCCGTTGATGTTGCAATGCCTATGATAAGCAAGCCTAGAAACAAGCAAGCTTGGGTAAATGGTTTGACCAAATCTATTCAACGTTAGAGTGAGGTTCCTAAGGTTCTCAAACCTTTCCCTAATGTCCGCCTCCATTCCCTCAATGATTATTGCAAGAAAGAATGGATGAGAATCCGAAAGATTTTGAGTCATTTTGAGTCTATGTTGAAGAGAATCACCATCAATATACCTGCAAGTACTGCTTTTAACAAGATTCCTGAGTATGCCAAGTTTGTGAAAGAATTATGCACCACATGCAACTTAGAGGATGTTGGAATAGTTCAGCTATCTCCTTTTAGTAGTGCAATTTTTGTGGGGGATTTCACCAATGATGCGGTGATGCCGGGTGTACACAATATGTGTGATTCGAAGGGAGTTCACAAGTCACTAGGTTAGTGTGCGATGCAAATGCAAGTGTCAACTTTATGTCATTGGCCACTTTTAGATGACTGGAGTTGGGGAAGCCCACTAGCACAAACATGGAGTTCTTTATGATGGACCAGTCAATAAAGCACCCAGTGGGGGTTGGTTGCGACATTTTGATCAAGGTAGGGAAAATTGTGTACCCTGTGGATTTCATTGTGTTTGATTGCAAAGGGATCTTTGAGATACCCATTATCTTGGGGCAACCTAGCGTAAAAATAGGGCGCACCTTGAGCAAAATGGACTCGAGAGAGTTGAATTTTGCTTTGAATGATGAGAAAGCCACCTTTGATATGAATAGATCTATGAGGAAACCAAGTGATCTCTAAATGGCTTTAACAATTGAAAAAATCGAGGAAAGCATCGACTTGCACATGCGAGAGGGATTTGTCAAAAAAGTCTTAGAAGCGGTATTGTTGAATCATGATGGTGAGGGGATAGAGGAATTCAACGAGGTTTGTTGTGCGTTAGTGGGCATGGGCTCCTACTCTTATCCTCTAAAGAAACTTGATCTCAATCTAAAGAACAGGTAAACTCCACCATCCAAGCCTTCAATCATTGAGCCTCCTACCTTGGAGCTCAAACCACTGCCTTCCCATTTGAAATACACCTACTTGGGTGCTAACGAAACCTTGCCAGTCATTATTTCCAACAAGTTGAGCGATAAGCAAGTGGATGCTCTGCTTAAAGTGTTTAAAAAGCATATCCGAGCTCTAGGGTGGACCATAACGGATATCATAGGTATACCTCCGGGAATATACACACATAAAATAAACCTCCAAGAAAAAAGTAGTCCTTCAATTGAGTACCAACGAAAGCTTAACCCACCAATGCAAGAGGAGGTGAAGAAAAAAATATTATATTGTTGGACGCGGGGGTGGTCTTTCCCATATCTGATAGCACTTGGGTTAGCCCAGTGCAATATGTGCCAAAGAAAGGAGGAACTACCGTGGTTCCTAATGAGAAAGATGAGTTGATCGCTCTTAGACCTGTGATCGGTTGGAGAATATGCATGGACAATCGAAAATTGAATTCTTGGACAGAAAGGGACCATTTTCCTCTCCCGTTCCTAGATCAGATGCTAGACCGGTTGGCAGGCCGTGACTTCTATTGTTTTCTAGATGGTTATTCCGGATACAATCAAATCTCAATCGCTCTGAAAGACCAAGAAAAGACCACTTTCACATGTACGTATGGGACCTTTGCGTTCAAGAGAATGACCTTTGGGCTATGCAATTCCCCGGCCACCTTCCAAAGGTGTATGATATCGATATTCTTGGACATAGTGCAAGACATCATGGAGATCTTCATGGATGATTTTTCTGTTGGTGGGTATGAGTTTAGCGATTGTCAGGAGCATCTAGAGGAGGTACTTAAAAGATGTGAGGAGGTAAATTTGATGTTGAATTGGGAAAAAATGTCACTTCATGGTGAATAAGGGGATAATCTTGGGGCACAAGATCTCCGAAAAGGCGCTTGAAGTTGATCAAGCCAAAATCGAGATTATATTAAAGCTACCCCCTCTGAAAACTGAGAAGGGCGTCCGGAGTTTTCTTGGCCACGTCGGATTCTATAGGCGTTTTATCAAAGACTTCTCAAAAGTAGCCTCTCCTTTATGTAAGCTACTAGAAAAGGATGCTAAATTTGACTTCGATGATAGATGCATGAAGGCATTCCTCACCTTGAAAGAAAAGTTAACCTCCACCCTTATTATCATTTCACCAGATTGGTCGAGACCGTTTGAGCTTATTTGCGACGCCAGTGACGTAGCTTTAGGGGTGGTGCTTGGACAAGGAAGAGAAAAGATTTTTCACCCGATCTATTATGCAAGATAAACTTTCAACACGGCCCAAAAAACTACACTATTACGGAACAAGAATTATTGGTTGTGGTGTTTGCGTTCGAGAAATTTTGGGCATATCTATTGGGGACTAAGGTGGTGGTGCATACTGACCACACATCTATCAGGTATTTGATGACTAAAAGGGAATCAAAGACCCAATTTATCCGGTGGGTGTTACTTCTTCAAGAGCTTGACTTTGAGGCGAAGGACCGGAGAGGGTGTGAGAATCAAGTGGCCGACCAGTTATCACGTTTGGAAGAAGAAGGAAGGCTTGTGGGGGATCTTGAAATCAATGACTCATTCTTTAATGAGACAATTTTGGCTGCTTCCCATGACTTTACACCTTGGTTTACGGATTTTTCTAATTACTTGGCAAGGGATCTACTTTTGGAGGGCCTAAACTCGAATCAGAAAAAGAAATTCCTCCACGATGTTCAGAAATATTATTGGGATGAGCCGTACTTGTTCCGAATTTACGCCGATAGGATGATACGGAGGTGCATACCAGAAATTGAAATGTTATCCATTCTTGGAGCATGCCATTTGTCACCTATTGGTGGACATCATGGGGGTATGCGCACGGCCTCTAAAGTGTTGCAAAGTGGATTCTATTAACCTACCTTGTTTCATGATGCCCATGATTTGGTAATGGAGTGTGACAAGTGTCAATGCGGAGGGGGCATATCTCAACACCACGAACTTCAACTAACGCCTATCCTTTAGGTCTAATTAATTCATGTATGGGGTATCAATTTCATGGGTCCCTTTACAAGCTCACATGGGAACACCTACATTCTAGTGGCTGTGGACTATGTGTCCAAATGGGTCGAGGCAATGGCTTTACTGATTAATGAAGGGAGAAGCGTGATTGCTTTTATTAAAAAGCATATTTTTGCTCTGTTTGGAAACCCCTGTACCATCATTAGTGATGGGGGATCACACTTTTGCAACAAGTTATTTAGCACACTACTTGAGAAATACGGAGTCAAACAAAAAGTGTCCATCCCCTACCATCAATAAACGAGCGGGCAAGTTGAGGTGTCTAATCGGGAAATCAAGTCCATCCTTTAAAAATAGACCCCTATTAGAATGTTCCCCTACCAATTGGTCTTTGCCAAGGCTTGTCATCTACCGGTCAAATTGGAACACAAGGCTATGTAGGCTTTAAAGAAGATGAACTTGGATTGGGCGAGAGCTGCTCGTGCTAAAGTGGAAGACCTCAATGAAATGGATAAGTTACAGATGCGGTCTTATGAAAGTTCCTCTATCTACAAAGCCCGGATGAAGCTCTATCATGATCAACCAATCTTAAGGCAAGATTTCCATCCGGGAGATTGGGTGCTCCTATTCAATTCTAGACTCCGGCTTTTTTCGGGAAAACTAAGGTCCAAATGGTCGGGTCCTTTTAAAGTGCATCAAGTTTTCATCAACAGAGCCATAGAATTGGAAAATGAGGATGGCTCAATATCCAAAGTCAATGGGCAGCGAGTGAAGAAGTACTTGGGCATTCCAGAGGAGGTTGCAATCTTAGAGGCTATCTACCTAGACGAGCCTTGAGTAGGAGGTACCTTCATCGAGTCGTGACGTTAAACCAAGCACTTCTTGGGAGGTAACCCAAGCATTTTGATTTTTTTACTTTACTTTTTGTACTGTTTGCTTTCTAGTTTTACTTTGTATGTTATTTTTGATAGTCTTGTGGTGGGAACCAAGCTAAGGTGGTGTGAGCAATAATCAGGATGTGTGGCACCCCATGTGATCACATGTCATAAGGTGCGCATCGCATAGCAGGTCACACATGCATAACAGAAAACTGAGTAGTTTGGCACCACAACCTGCGACTGGTGTCCGGTCGCATGAGCATTAGTGCGCATCGCACACTAGTTTTGCACCTCTTAGATAGAACACTGGCAGTTTTCTTTGAAAATCCACACCACCATGTGATCAGTAGAGCATTTCGCATGTCTAGAAGTGCATGTCGCACAACCTTCACACAATGATAAAAAGAAAAACAATATAAATTGACCAATTTGTTGCGCGATGGAGGTGCGGCCGCATCAGCATTAGTGCGCTTCGCACAACTGCCTCAGGGAGTGTTCTATTTTTTCTAGCTAATATCATTAGGGACAGTGCTCCATTTGAGTTTGGGGGTTTGTTTTATTTGGATAGCGCCTTATTAATAGTAGTTTAGTAATAAACTAAGAGGGTTTCCTTAGTAACACGGTTCTTTCCCAAGGAGCAAAAGTTTTGATTATTTTCTTTTTCTTTTTTTTTTGTATCAAACTGGGTTGGTGTCTCCCTATGATAGATTGAGAGGTGACTTTCTTAAGGGAAAATGCCAAGTTTTAGTTTAAAATTGAGTCCGTAGTTTCTTGTCTTGAAATGAGCCCACCAAAAAAAAATCTTGGAATATTATTTTTGCAAATAAAAGGAAGAAGGGAAATGAAATTTTTGAGGAAAAGCATTCTCTTGTCATGACTTGCACACTCTCGCTTTGGCTTGATTTACTCACAAACAAGTGTGTAATGAACTCGGAATAGCTTGTCGAAAGTCATTTGTCCTAATTGATTTTGAGACTAATGAAAGAAGTTTTGTGGTATGATGCCTTGTGTGGTGATTCTTTACCTTGATTCTCATGCATGTGTGTCATTTAGAACTTGCCCCGAATGTGATTCAAGGCAAAATTCTAGGTGTGACTGAGCTTGGAAGATGACTGGCCCTTTTTGATAGCCACTTCACCCAAATGACTTCCCATGACATCAATCCTAGTGAACCCCTTTGAGCTTGTAACCGTTCCTTGGCACCTTATTAACACCTTGACCTTTTTGAATCTCTATCTTGGCACTCGTCCTCCCTAATTGCCTGAAAGTGAAATGTAGGCTAAAGCCTAAGTTTGGGAGGGAAATTAAAAGACAAAATAGGCAAACACCTAAGTTTGGGGTGTATGTGATCAAATTAAGAGAAGAAAAGGAATGCAGTTTAAATGCAAGGTAGCACCTTAGGTTTGAATTGAAAATTTCTCCAAAAGTCGATCCAATGAGCGAAAATGAAAAGCAAAAATTAGTGCTACCAAATGAAGGCGATACAAGGAGTCAAATGATCATGATTAAAATGGAGAATCTTGGGTTGTGTGAGGGAGAAATAAGGTGAAATTTATTAAAAATGTGAGCGGTGTTCGAAATGAGAACAAAAAGCATTAGAGAGGTGCAATCACTTGAACCAAATAAAATCCTCACCTTAGCCCTATCCAACATCATAACCCGTAAGTCCTTGGTGATTCCAAGCTTGGCTACCCTACAATAGTGACGATTTACATGAAGGGCAAGCCTAAGTGTGTGCACTTGAATTTTCTTGAGAGAGTGAGAGTCTTCTTGGTTCTCCTATAATCCCGTTGTTTGTGAATTGAATGATTGTGAGTGGGATTCTCTCTTGTTGTGAGTGGCATCATGCACTCGAATTGAATCATGAAGTCTCTATTTCAATTGAGAGGAATGAATGAGACAAGTTGTGTGGCGAATCTCAAAGAAAACCTTGACGGTCCATGCCAATGACTTAAGAAGCTTAAATGTCTGGTTTTGCATGAAGAAATTTCCTTGATTTTGAATGAGAAATGAAGTCCTTTTGGAAAAGGTTTTGAAATGGCCAAATGCCTTGAGTTTGTGGTTGTTCAAATTGAAATGAGCATCGTAGTTGAGTATTTTGTTTGAGCCTTTTGTTTAATATTTTTCTTAATTTTTAGTATAGATTAGTCTTTTGTGCCTTGATTGAGTCTAGAACATAATTCATTCCTTGCATTGGGAGTATCTTGCTTGAGGACAAGCAATAGTTCATGTTTGGGGGTTTGATAAGTCGGTAATCTACCAACTTATTGAGCCTACATCCATGAATTATTGATATATTTTGAATACATTTAGAGGTTCTTATGACCTTTATTGATGTCAATGCATGTACTTTTGATTAATGATGAAAAATAAGGAAATGGACCCAAAAAGAGCTCCAAAGGAGTGAAGTGTGAAAGGATCAGAAAAGATGGAGATTTTGATCTGAGATGCGGTGCCCGTACGACACGCACAAGCTGTGGTACGGAATGCACCTATACCGCATAGAGATATAAAATTCACTGAAGAATCTACTAAGTGGTGCGGTCACTGTGCGACGTGCATAACCCAACGTGGAAACTGCACCACCTTCCCACGAGGCCTCTAAAATGAGCTGAAGTCACTGGTTCAACTAAAGATTGTGTGCGACGTGCACATCACGATGTGCGAACCACACATCGTATCACACCACCTGAAGGGCAATTTTGTCCTGAATTTTAGTGATATTTTGGAAAACTATAAAAGGCCAATTTAGGCACAATTGTGAATAAAATTCTTTAGTCCTGATTATTAAAAAGAGATTTTTACTTTGGAAACAAGTTTTCCTCTCCAAGGAGAAGAGGGTTTCAATCTATTCTCTCTTCTAAACCTTGGTTAACCATTTGTGTACTCAAATTGAGCTTAGAACTTGAGATTAAGCTTGAATAAAGAGGATTGTGATTTACCCATTCGGTATATCTCTATCCTTTATTATGAGTGACTAACTTCATTTATCTAGGGATGTGTTGATAATGGGTGCTTGACAACTAGATGTGGGTGTTGTTAATTCTCGCTTATAATTGCTTATATGACATGGGTCTAGTAGTTTCACCAAGTTTTAATCCTAAAAGTGGTGGTTGCAATCATTAGTTTTCATTACTTGACTATGTTGTTGCTTGAAAGGGAATTTCATGGTTTCGTATGTGATATTTCTAGTGGGAACTTGGGACTCCATTCAAATTTGAGGCTAGAAATAGCTCATATCGACGGAATCACCCACTTAAGGGTGTAAGCTAGAGATAGTGTGACCTCCTCAAGCTAGATATTGGTTGCTTGTTGATTTAACCAATAATGCTCTATTTGGGATCGTCGGATATATGGTTGTTAATCAAGAGATAAACAACCATACTCATGACCAATGCTACTTATGTCAATAAGCGAGAATAAGCATGAATTGATAATCACCCTATCCCATAACTAATGCCCCATCGGATATGCATCCCTAGTCGTTTAGTCAACTTGGTACACCCGCTTTCATTTTATTTCTTTTTAATTGAATTGTGATTGTAGTGACAACATTCCAATTCCCCTATCCTTTTACTTTATATTTTGAGAATTTACTCTCACATTGAACTTTATTTAATACGATCTCTATTTAGCTACTCCAAGTTCCTTGGGTACGACCCCGACACTTGTTGGGATTATATATTTTGTTTTGCTACACGATCGCCGTGGCCTCTAACCTTGGAGAGCATGATTTGAGCGTTCATCAATAGTGCGACCCCACTTAAATTTGGGAGGCTACATGACATTTAGGAAATGTTACTCTTATTTCATACTCTAGATCGTGTAATAGAGTTAAGCCTTAAGAATCATTTCTAGTTCGTGCATTACTACATTTCTCTCAGAAAATGCCTATGAAAAGGAAAGCAAGCACGAGCGAAAGGGATAATTCTACCTCACAAGGGAACCCTAATAAGTTGCCTCAAACTTAGGGTGTTCAAAAAAGACCCTAGGGTTTCCCATCTACTCAATCCATCCAAACTTGATCTCCATCAATAACAAAGGAGACTATGAGCAACCTCAATCATACATGCCACCACAAAATTCTTTTGACATAGATATTAGGGGATCCATTCAAATTTTCACCCAACAACTTGTTGTTGCATAGTCCCAATGACAAAGAATGACACTCCAAAGTACGAGTTCTTATGAAGGGTCTTCAAGCTCTAGAATTAGGGAATTTATTCATATAAAATCTTCATATTTCAGGGGATCTAACCCTAAAAAGGATACCTAGAACTTTATCTATAAGACACAAAGGATTCACCAGGCCATGAATGATAATGAGACTGAGGTAGTTAAAATTGCCTCTTATTAGCTGAAAGATACTGTTGTTGTTTGGTACGAGTCTTGGGAAGATTCTCAAGGTGAGAATGCATTTCCCTCTAATTGGGAGAATTTTATAGGGGCATTATTTGATCACTTATTGACCTTAGATTGTAATACCCTATACCTTTCAACACATGTACAACTAAGTTAATGTTGACAAATTTATTTGGACATGTGAAAATGAGGCTAAACTTGAGCCAAAGTCTACGTATCCGATTATACCAAAGTAGAAAATATAGTTTGAGGAAATGAGACTTGAAAATACAAGTGAATACAGGAAAAAGTAAGTCACCTTCTTGCTAGAGGTATGTGCTTTACCTACTAGTATAAACGTCCTACGTGATTGGACTTTCTATATGATTAAGTTATATTTTTCAACATCCTACTTTCTTAGATACTTGTATATGTAGACTATATTAAATGAAAGAGATAAAGTATGAATGATTATGACAAGTAGGTGTGTCACCTTCTTAAGAAAATCTAGGCCAAAACATGAAGTTAGCAAGTAGGTGGATCACGTACTTTAAAATGTTTGGCCCAAAATAGTTTCTAAATGGAAAAGTGGGCTCGTCCATGGGTAAAGAACCAAGACCCATATAAATTGGCTGATATTTATACATGTTATATGTATATTCTTTCAGTCAATACATATAAAAAAATGATACATCCCTCTTCTCTCTCCCTAAGTCACTATTTAGCTAACCCTTTCTCCCTTTCCAGGGTTCATGCTCTTTCAAGTTTTTCCGAAGATGTAAGGTAATATTTTTGCTGTATTTTCTTCTGGTTCAAACATTTAAAATATGGCAGATAGAAGCTCCGCATGTTGATTGAATTTGGAAAGCCCTTGGAGAAAGAAGCTCTATGGCTGCCCATTTTGGTATAGTTGTGATTTTGACATATTTTCTTGTTGTTTTAAGTTGTTGTTATAAGGAGAAATTTTTGGTATTTAAGAGGTGTTTTATTGATTAGAAATTTACAACAAATCAAGGTAAAGTTCTTCCCCTCTGCCTTTTATTGTATAAGAAAATAAAGAGACGATTCTAGATATAATTATTGTACGAACTCATAGGATGGTTATCTGAAGCCGTGAGTTTGATTTATTTTGATTTTGTTGAACTATTTTGGGGCTTTATTATATGTATTATTGTCTGTATAGGTTTGGAAACTTTACGGTCGGTGTTGGTTGTGGATGTTTTGGGCTTGAAATTAAAGTGTGTGGTGATAAACCGAGTTTTTAACTATTGTGCGGGCATACTGCCTGCTGATAAATTGGAAATTTACCAACTTCTCTAGGTCTTAAATATAAATTATTGCCTTAATATTATTTTATTTGGAAGGATTTTATGCATTTTGTTCTCTTATATGCAAGCATTCATATGAATTGGAGATGGAAGAGGATCTGAACCTAAATATGCAAAGGAAGAAAGACAAGTTGAGAGAAGAACAGAAGAAAGGGTGTTTGACCGGACATGCGTGCAGCAAGTCCACACCTGCATTTTGCAGGTGCCACACAGAAGGCAAAGTAGACTTTGGCTGGGATTTTGAGCACCTGCGTTCCATAATACTTGACATGCGGTCGCAGGTGCAAACGCAAGCTGCCCGAGGGGAAATTTCATCCATCATCTCTTTTACATATTAGGAAAATTTCCAAGGATGTTTTGGGATCTGTAGATTTGTATACCTAGAATTTTCCCAATTATGTATATTATAGTAGAGTACATTAAGAGAACTACACCTTACCTTCTCCTTCTTTTAGAATAGTGAAAACTCCATTGCTGACAATTGAAAAGCTTGGAATTGAAGTTATTTTCTCATTATGAATGGAGTTGAGGAACACCCATATGGTATAATTTCTCTTTTCTTTAATATGAGTAGCTAATTTCTCTTCTAGGGGTATGTGCCAATTATAGGTGTTTAGTATTGATTGGCTAGTTACTAATTGTTCTTAGAATTTATTATAATGTATAGATCTATTGATTTTTTCAAGTTTTTATTCTAAAATTAATGGTTACAAATATTAGTTGAACACTCTAATTTCACTTTTGCTTGAGAAAGGGAAGTAGAATTGGGTAAGCTTTCATAGTGAGGATTGAGAGCTTTAAACCTCATCTAATGGCTAGAGCTAGAAATAGTCTAAGCTTACTCAAGCATCTATTTGATTGATAATTGAATTTGTTTTTTTGGTTTGAAAGAACCCAAAATAGACATACTCTTGGATTGAAAGACCTTGAGGTATAGCTATAAATAAAAGCTAACCACATAGTAATTTGTTCTAAGTCTTTTAGTTAATCCCAATCAAAACTATACCCCATCGGGAGCACACCCCTAGATTCTCCAATCTTGATAATTAAACAATTGTGTTACATCATTGCTTGTTACAATTGATATAGTTTACTTGATTATACAAATCCCCTAATTTTAATTTCTTGTTTAATATAATGTGCATACTCTAGTGATTCGATTTAAGAAGTTTGGCTAAATCTAACTCCAATCCTTGTGGTATTTGACCCCGACTCTTAGTTGGGTACTTGTTTAGCATACGACTGTTTTCACCTCCTTCATTGGAGAGTGTTTTTGGATATTATAAAAAATGGCACAGTTGCCTATGATTAGAAGTTGATTACCATATTTTTTTTATTGATTCACATTTGTGGTACGCCTTATTTTTCTCTTACTTTAATTGTTGTTTTTGTTGGTTGAATAGGTGAAGCGATGAGTCAAGCTAGTGAATAAACTAGTGTTGATGGGTTCATGGATGTTGAAGATGAACCAATTGAACATGGTGTAGCAAGTGTTATCTACCTACCTCATATGATAGGGAATGCAATTTTTCATGTCACTAGCACCATGCTACACCTAATCCAAATGAAGGGATTGTTTGAAGGCCTTGCACATAAGGATGCCAACCACCATATAAGGAACTTCATTAAAATATGTCATCCATTTAACATCAACAATATCAACCAAGAGTCCATTCAGCTAAGATTATTCCCATTCTCCCTCTCGGGAGAAGAAACATCATGGTTGGAGGAGCTTCCCGAAGGATCCAACACTTCATGAAATGAATTAACCTAGGCTTCCCTAGATTGCTTCTTTCCACCCTCAAGAATGCTTTGACTTCATGATCAGATCATAAATTTTTGCCAAAAGTCAGGAGAACCTCTACAAGAAGTATGGTTAAGGTTCAAAGACAAAGTGCTTATGTGTCTAACTCATGGGTTGCCGAATGACATACTTCTTCAATATTTCTATCGTTCATTGGATTCTATTAACATGTAGATCATTAATAACCTAGTTGGGGCTATTTTAATAAACTAAACTTTTGAGTTCACTAAGGTATTACTTGATAATTTGACTAAAACCAATCGTACATGGCATACTCGGGGGGTCGAGGGGGCAATGAGTGCCACCTCCGCAAATATGCTTGAGGAGTTGAGGAAGAAAGATGAAAGAAGGGATAAAAAATTGATGATTATCATGATATAATTAGAGGTGCTTGCTAAGCATGTGAGGGAGACAAATTTAAGGAGTGTGAATGCCATAGGTGTATATGAAGGAGAGGAGCTAGTAAATAATGTGGTTTATTTCCTCGATGAAGAAGAAGTTTCATTTTTTTCAAACAAAAGTATGGGTTGCCATATGAGTCCTCAAGGAGAAAGTCAAGGCTCTTGGGGACATGGAAATAGGAATCAAGGTCGTAATTATGAACATGCAAAAAATTAGAATGATCAGGAGAGCAAAGAGTCCACAAGTTCAAAATTCAAATCATGCTTGAAAAAATATTAGCGAGAGTGGTGTCAACTGACATGGGACTTTGTGAATTAACAAATGATTTAGTGTCCCTCATTCAAACCTTAGAATCTCATTCAATCTCCATTAGGCAACTTGAAGAGAGAATAAATTTAATGGCCGCCCAAATTGAGCTAAAGGTAGATGCAAAGTTGAAAGACAC
This sequence comes from Jaltomata sinuosa, assembly GCA_003996215.1. Taxonomy (NCBI): domain Eukaryota; kingdom Viridiplantae; phylum Streptophyta; class Magnoliopsida; order Solanales; family Solanaceae; genus Jaltomata; species Jaltomata sinuosa. The sequence goes on from QJPP01003426.1 coordinate 79,420, forward strand.
ACTTTTTGATGATGCCATAACAAATTCTAAAGGTAATAAATGTCATAGGTCAATCATAACTAGGAGTGACAATAACCTTAGCAATGTGGTTGATAATGTTGATGATAAAGTTATGGTAAGTCGACCTAAGAAGGTTGAGAAATTTTAGAGGAATGAAGCTCAAAATTTGATTTCTCAAGAGAAGGGCGATGTTGATAATAGCAAAGAGGACAAGTCCCCCAAGGTACATAAGCCATTTCCAAAATGTCCCTCTCCTTTCCCATAATCGTTGATGTGTAGGAAGTAAGATGCTCAATATAGTAAGTTCATTGGTTTGTTGAAACAACTTTCGGTAAATGTCCTATTGCTGGATGATCTAACTCAAATGCCTAGGTATGCAAAATTTATGAAGGACTTGTGCACCAAGAAGAGACCTATAGAATGTGAGATGGTTGAAATGTCTCACGAAGGTAGTGAAATAATGACAAGCAACTTGGTGACTAAGTAAGAGGATCCCAGTGCATTTATCATTCCTTGTGAAATTGGCTTGTATAAGCTTGTGAAAGCTTTATGTGACTTGGGTGCAAGCATTAATCTAATGCCCCTTGCCATTTTCAAGAAACTAGGACTCAGGCCTCCCACAGCCACAAGGATGAGACTGCTTATGGCAGACCGGTCGATTAAACATCCAGTAGGGATCTTATATGAAATCTTGGTAAAGGTGGACCAATTAATTTTTCCTATAGATTTTGTGGTGATAGATTGTGCAGTTGAATTGGAAGTATCTATTATATTAGGGTGCCCATTCCTAGCCACAGGGCATGCCTTGGTTGATATGGAGCGTAAGGAGCTCAAATTTTGAGTGAATGAGGACGAAGTGACCTTTAGTGTGTGTATATTGATGAAACAACCCAATGACTTGAAAGTCATATATGTCATTGATGGTATTGAAGAAATTAAAGTGTGGAAAGCAATTTTGAGGTAGTGTTCTTGGGAGATTCATTGGCTTCCGACCTTTTAAAATATGATAACGATGGTATTGAAGATTATGATGAAGTGTGTAATGCGTTGGTGGGGTTGGGGTCCTACTCTTACCTTTTGAAGAAGCTTGATCTTGATTTGAAGAATTATCAAACTCACCCTTCAAAGCTGTCAATCATTGAACCTCCGGTGTTGGAACTCATACCATTACCTCCACGCTTGAGGTATGCTTTCTTTGGTGTGAATGAAACCTTACCCACAATCATCTCTATTGAGTTGGAAGAGTTGCAAGTGAAAGCCTTGCTAGTGGTATTACAGAAGCATATTCGAGCACTTGGTTGGACCATATTTGATATTATTGGCATCCCTCTAGGTATTTGCACCCATAAGATAAACCTTTGAAAACATATTACCCCATCCATCAAACATCAATGATAGTTTAATCCACCTATGCATGAGGTGGTGAAAAAAGAGATCATCAAATTGTTGGATATGGGGGTTGTCTTCCCCATATACGATAGTACTTGGGTGAGTCTGGTCCAATGTGGACCAAAGAAGGGGGATATTATAATAGTTCCAAACGAGAAAGATTAGCTGATAGCCCTATGACTTGTGGCAAGTTGGAGGGTGTGTACAGACTATCAAAAGTTAAACTCATGGACTGAGAAAGATCATTTTCCCCATCCATTCATGGATCAAATGCTTGACCGACTAGCTGGGTGAGGTTAGTACTGCTTCCTAGATGGGTATTTCAAGTACAACCAAATTTCTATTTCCCTTGAGGATTAAGAGAAGACGACTTTCACTTGACCTTATGGAACCTTCGCGTTCAAATGAATTTCTTCTGGACTTTGAAACGTCCCAGCTACATTACAAAGGTGTATGATGTCTATCTTCTCAGATATGGTAGAAGACACCATGGAAGTTATTATGGATGATTTCTCCATCATGAGAGAATTGTTTAATTATTCCTTTGCACACTTGACCAATGTCTTAAAGCATTGTGAAGAAATGAATTTGATCTTAAATTGATAAAAATATCACTTTATGGTGAAGGAAGGTATCATATTGGGTCACAAAATATCATAGAAGGGAATTGAAGAAGATCAAGCGAAAAATGAAGTTATCTCCAAATTAACTCCTCCAAAAATCATTAAGGGAGTACGAAGTTTCTTGAGACATACGGGCTTTTATAGAAGGTTCATCAGTGATTTCTCAAAGGTGGCTCGTCCCTTAAGTAAGTTGTTAGAGAAAGATTCTAAATTTGATTTTAATGATTCTTGTATGAAATCATTTCTTTGCTTGAAGGAGAAACTCACATCCACTCCTATTATTGTGGCGCCCGATTGGTCGAAACCATTTGAATTGATGTATGATGCTAGTAGGGTTTTCATACGGGATGTACTTGGTCAAAGAAAAGACAAAATATTTCACCCGGTTTACTATGCTAGCAAGACCTTGAATGAAGCTCAAGCAAATTACACGGTAATGGAGCAAGAGTTTCTTGCAATTGTATTTCCTTTTGAGAAGTTTCTAGCATATTTATTAGGAACTAATGTCGTGGTACACACGGATCATGCTAAAATTTGATATTTAATATCCAAGAAGTATTCCAAGCCAAAGCTCATTAGATGGGCTCTATTATTGCAAGAGTTTGATTTTGAGGTAAAGGATCAACGAGCTTGTGAAATTAGGTCTCGGATCCCCTCTCTAGATTGGAGGAAGAAGGCAGCCTAAAAGGTCTTACAATGTGGGTTCTACTGGCCAACCATTCGTCTAAATGCCCATGACCTTGTCAAGAAATGTGATCAATGCCAACATTATAGGGGCATCTCTCGGCGTCATGAACTTCCTTTAACTCCTATATTAGAGGTCGAGTTGTTTAATGTATGGGGAATAGACTTCATGGGACCCTTTGTGAGTTCTTGTGGGAATACATATATTCTAGTAGTTGTAGACTACGTGTCCATGTGGGTGGAAGTCGTGGCATTTCCTAACAATGAGGGGAAAAGTATGATGACTTTTCTTAAGAAACACATCTTCTAAAGATTCGGTACCCTCGTGCTATCATCAGTGATAGGAGATTCAACATTTGCAACCATTTTTTCAGTTCATTGATTGAGAAATATTGTGTGAAACATAAGGTCGCTACTCCATACCACCCTTAAATTAGTGGCCAGGTGGAGGTGTCTAATCGAGAGATCAAATCCTTTTTTTCAAAGATGATGAATGCTTATAGGACTAATTGGGAAATGAAGTTGGATGATTTGGGCTTATCGAATTGCTTTCAAAACACCCATTAGCATGTCTCAATATCAGATGGTCATAGGAAAATTATGCCATTTACCCATGGAACTTGAGCATAAGTGCATATGAGAATTGAAATGATTGAATCTCAATTGGGAAAAGGCCATCCATGCGAGGGTCGAAGATTTTAATGAGATTAATGAGTTTCAAATGCGAGAATACAAGAGTGCTTTCATCTACAAGGCTTTCTTGATTAAAGAATATTAAAGCGAGAGTTTGCTTCCGTAGATTAGGTGCTTCTACTCAATTCTAGGCTTCAACTATTTCTAGGAAAGTTGAAATGAAAGTGGTCTGGTCCTTTCAAAGTATCTCAAGTATATTCAAATGGGGCTTTTGAACTTGAAGGGGGAAATGGGTCTAGGCTTAAAGTGAATGGCCAGCGAGTCAAATAGTACTTAAGTGTCCCTAAAGAAATCTACCTAATTGGGGTGACTTACCTCGATGAGCCATGGATGTGTGGTAATACGGTTGAGTTGTGATGTTAAATCAAGCGCTTCTTGGGAGGCAAGACAAGCTTTTATTTTGTTTTCATTTTTTTACTTCACTTGCTATTGTTTTTTATTTTTTCTATGTATGATCAAGCTAGAAATATCAAGTGTCCCAAGGGGGCCTCTGGAAGGTTCCTGCATTTCACTTGTGGAGCGCACTTGCAAGTCTGTGGACCGTAGATGCAACATATATGAAACCCAGAAACCTGGTGAATATATGTTGCCAATCAGAATCAATAGGCATTTGGATTATGACCGCATGTGACCACTTAAGGCACGCAAGAATGGAACATGTATCAGTCCAGTGAACTGGTACTTAGGCTAAATTTCAGAGTGCACCTATGCTAGACCTGCAAAATGCAGGTCCCACACCATGATATGCAGATGTAGCGCATATGAGAAGTAGATCACTTAAGCTTCTGATGAATTTCTAAGGCAGCTTGCGTTGGAACTGCACCCGCATGTGACCACATGCAGCTCACAGGTGGGGCACACATGTGAGGGAGCCCCTGAATCTCATAACATTCAAATCTTTCCACCTGTATTTCAAGTGCGCCCAAAGGTCACCTTCATGAACCACAGTTGATCAAATCTTAATCTTGAGGCTAGTCTGAAGAGCCTTGACCATTCCAGGGAGTCCTTATACCCATTCCTTTTATTTCTATTGTGCATTGGGGACAATGTTTGGTTTTAGTTGGGAGAGGGTGTATTATGTTGATGATTGTTTACCCTTGTCAGGCGTATTTTGGATGATTTTGTTATCCTTAATATTGTGCCCTTACCAGGCTTGATTTTCTATATTTGGATATGAGTTTATGCCATTGTGCCGGGCTGGTTTCACACGTCAATTATCCTACTACCCATGCCTTGCAAATTGCAGTTAGTGCCTTCTTCGAGCCTTATTTATCAAATGAATCATGAGTGCATAATTCAATATCGCCTTTGTAGATAGTAGTTTTCAATAAACTCTTGAGGCTTTTTTTTATACCATGGTTCTTCTTAAAGGAGCAAATTTTTTTTGTTGGACAGGGTCATATTTACCTATGATAGATTGAGAGATGACTTGCTTAAGGAAAAATGCCAGTTTTAGTATTTATTTTGAGTCTGTGTCATCCTTGTCTCCAACGGGACCACCAAAATTTTCTTCGCAAATGATTTTTGAAATTGAGAAAGAAGGGAAAATGAATCTGAAAAGCATTCTCTTCTCATGATCTTTACATTCTACGTTTGGCTTTTTGTTCACTAACGAGTTGTGTGAAACTTGAAGTAGCTTATCAATAGTCATTCATTTCAATCCTTTTTGAGAATAACTATTAACTCCTAGTAATTATGATGACTTGTGTGGTATGGTTTAGTATGTTCTTATGTGTGTGTGTCTTCTAGAACTTGTCCCGAATGTGATTCAAGGCAAAATCCTAGATGTGCTTGGAAGATGACCTTAGGCCCTTTATGAATAGTCACGTTACCAAACAGTTTTCTTCCCTTAACACTGATCATAGTCAACCCTTTTGAGCCTTTAACCTTTTCTTGGCAACTGATAAGTAGTAAATTTACCACTTATTTACATCTCTTTTCTTATGATTTTGCGTCTCCTAATGGTTATATGCGACTACTTATGGTATGTTTTGGGTATATTTTAGGTGATTATTATTTATGTTGAGAATGCGGAGCAATTGGGATAAAAAGGACTAAACTGGAGCAAAAAAGAGAAGAGCAGCACTGTAAGCTGCCAGGTATACCGCTTTTGCGTGCAATGGGGCACAACAATAGTCTCACAGGTGCATAGAAGGGGCTCTACCAGCGGCTTGAGCACTATTTGGCTGATGGTGCACCTGCGCTATGGAAGCCACCACTGCGGGTCCTCACCTACGGTATAGTCTATCGCACCTGCGACTGATGCTGACATCAGCCTTGTCCGCACCTGCAGTTATTTTCACGTCATAGCGGCCATGCACCTATGGTCATAGTTTTACAGGTGCAACTAACGGGTTCCAGTCATGCCTAGATTGGTTATTTCACACTTTTGGAAACCCTAATCCACATAAAATACCTCCCATCCATTTTAGGAAAGGAATACTGATTATTATTGATCCTTGGCCATTTAGAGACCTATCTTGGCAAGCTTGGAGAGCAAGTTCAACACCCTACACCATTGGAGTGAAGATTGAATGCTTTTATTGTAAAAAATTTAGTTCCTTTCTTTAACTCTTATTTTGTATTGCTAAAATTATAGGTGTAGTTGTTGATTTGAGATTTGGATATTGTGTTAGAGATAAACAATATGTGGTTTTAAATTCTTATTTTATGATTTTACAAATAGTTAAATAATTTCTAGTTTATGAATTGGGTCTTTGATTATCTAATTAATCTTGTGCTTGAATTGATTCTAAAGGGAGTGTGTCAACCCATGGACTTGCCTCTTTTTCTTTGATTTGGCTTGAAAGAGTGAATCGAAGTAGGGGAAAGGTTAATTAGCACTAACTTGAGGCTTTAAACCTTATTTTAAGGAATTGATCTAGAAATACCCACTCAGAGAGTATATATGCCATGCTCCAAACTCTCTTGGACAAGTATGATAGCATAGAGGAGGTCTTAAATTGCATAAAGCAACGCTTCTTGGATAGAATAGCTAAGAAGGAAAAGGAGAAAAATCATGCTAAATAATCCATGGCGGATTTGTCTACTCCTCTTGGTCAAGTTGGTGAAGAAGAACCTCCAAGCCTAACAAATAATCCACAAATGTTTGTTGACCATAATGAAAGTTGTGAAGTTGAAGATTTGGCTCACCTTGAAGTAGAGAAACTATTTTTTTTAAGAATAAGTCTCTAGTCCTCTATGTAAGGAAGCCGAAAAGTTATGGAAAGATAACATGGGGAGAAATGAAGAATATCAACATGTCTCGAATATTTGGGTCAATCAAATTCACTTTGGGGGTGATGATGAAGATTTTTAAAATATGGAATTGCCCATGAGTGAGTTTGTGCCGGTTGTGCTTGAGCCCCAATATGAGGAAAAACTAGACTTAGATGAAATCGTAAGCCAACAATAGTTGTTGGACTAAGCCCACCAACTTGAAGCCTATGGAGAACAACGTGAAAGAATTCTTCCAATGTTGGAAAATTTCTTCACAAAGCATGATAAAATAATTCAAAAAGAGGAGCTACTTGAAATTGCTATCCGAAATTTGTTTACTGAATTGAATGCTCATATTGAAGCAATCATGGTCGTTGATAGTAATTTTGAGTTGTTTCCCATTGAAAAAGAGGATATGTTGGATTCTCATAAATTAAAGGTGTTGTGTCAACCTACTATCCCGCATATAAATCAAGATGCCAACATCAAAAGAATGATACTAGAGTTGCAAGGCAAAGTTCAACATTTCATTTTGAAAGACTCTAGTTCATTCGAAAATGAGGATGTCATAAATGAAGAGTGGAGACACTCAAATCTCACTCCAATCATTTTTCAACATTGAGTTTGGTTGAATGGATGAAAGTCGAAGTAATTAAGCTTATGGAGAACTTTGGAAGAGGGAAGGATGGAGGTGTATTCATTTTGAAGATTGTTGTTGATAGAAGACAAAAAGACCTTCTTCACTTGAAGGCGAAAAAGTGCAAAATGAGACACCAAGGAAATAGCCTTCTTATGTTCTTACCTTCACCCCATAGGTGTCACCTAAATCTCAATTCAAATTTGGGTCGAAGGTTAAAATCTTCCAAATAGAGATCCAAATAGTGAGCTAACTTGCGTCGTGCCGTGATGTTAAATTAAGATCTTGATAGGAGGCACCCTATTATCTCAAAATATTTAAGATTTACAATTTTTCTTTTTTTTAAGAATAGCGTAGGTATGTTATTTTTGACTAATCCATAAGGTTTCAAGTCTTTCTGAGCTGATTTGGGAAGGTTGAGAAGTGGAAGCCTTATAAAAATCAAATCAAGGACCAAAAGGGTGCTAGAAAGACATGCTAAAACACTTGCAGCCATATTTGAGGATCTGCCACATGCAGGTGAATTCGCACCTCAAACCAGAAGTTGATAAAAGGGTTTTACCGCACACTACAGGGAAGTCAAACCTGCTGAACATGAACTGTAGGAGCAGAGGCGCGGGTGCGCCACCTGGTTCGTAGGTGTGCCAAAACAAGAGCGGTCATGTGCTGCAACTATGTAGGTAGTTGAATCCATCAAAGGGCGCAGGGGTGATGAGTTTTAGCACAGGGGAGACGATTCACTTGTGACAAATTAATCGCAGGTGCGCCTATCCATTAGTTTTTAACAGTAAAGGCAGGTAAGCCTCTTTAAAATTCCCCAATTTCTCTCGACCGTTCCCATCCCCTCAAGTTCTCAACTCCCAAATCTTTCATAATATCATCTCTCACTCTCACACTGTACGACCCAATTTCTCAGGTCATGATGACACCTACAACCCCTCTGTAGGCGTACCGATTCCCGTAGCCCAGAACGGTCAGCAATGGGCTATTGTCTAACAAACATGCAGAAGAAGTAATATACAAGCAGAAGCAAGAGATTAATTAAATAAATGAGCAATATGAAGATATATATAGGAAAACTAAACCATGCCATGACCTGGTATCATAGTATAAGAGCCGCTACTATATAAACATAGAACAAGTGTCCACAAGAGTATATACAACTGTCTTTGAATTACAAAAGAGTACATACTACAAAAGAGGAGATAAAATCTAAGCTTCCATCGCCTAGAGCTCCCCCTCAGTCTCAGATGATCCAAAAGCACTCCGCACGAGTCTCCATGAGTCAACGATGATGGCCCATACTAGGATCTATACCAGGAAGATAAAAGTGTAGTATGAGCACCAATTGCAAAGAAACGGGTACCCTGTAGGCATCATAGGCAGTCTGAGAGCATATAAGATATAAAAACAGTAAATAGGAAAAAACAAAGAAGGTAGTCACAAAAGAAAATGGAAGCTAGCACATATAGAATACAAGGAGAAAATAATCATACTCGGCTAGCTACTAGAAACATATATCATGGAACATAGGTGAAGGAAAGAAGAACGCACCTGGGGTCCTTGCAATAACAATATATATAGAGAAAGTATACAAATAGGCAGTATACCGATAATCTCAAGTAAAAAAGAAAGGAAGGAAAGAAAATAACATAATCATGCTTGAAACAATACTACTAATAAATTCATGCTAATAAAACAACACTCAAGTTTTAATAATCAAACAAGACTCCAAATGTAACCATAACAAGAACTCATACTACGATAGGATAATAATAATAAATCTACCTATAGTCCCAACAGGTGCTCATACACCCGTGTAACACATACAAGTGAAAACAAACCCTCCGACATCCCATACTACCAGAGCGTACACTCAACAATCAACAAACAAGGGTGAAATCATACACAAATGAATGATATGAAGCAATAGTGTGAAACCAGGTGTAACCGTAGTACCGTATGTACCTCCTTCGGCATCGATAGGCCCAGTAGGTAGGGTCCATGGAAGGATGCACCCGTATACCTCAACTGCATTGTATACCCCTCCTCCGACACACTCAGCATATAGCCCCTGGTCTAGATCGACAAGGTCCATGAAGGTCCTCGACAACATACTCTATCTCATAATCTCAAATATTACCATCCGTAGTGTATCTTGATCCAAACTAGTAATTGAAATTCGAAATTAGTGCCCAAAGTCTATCCAGGTCTAAATCAGTGAGTCAAGTCTCAAAAATCCCCTCAAAGGGTGCCCAGTGAATATCTGGGTCTAAAATAATAGTAAAATAGGTCTAGAAATACGACTCAGTCGAGTCTAGTATAAGTGTGAAAATCAGTGATAAAACCATCATTTTATTTCTTTTACTCCAAAAAGATCCAAAAAGTCAGTTTCAAATCCTTTTATAACTATCTTTACCGAAAATGGGCCCTCGGGGCCATGAAAGGTTTAGTAAATCATTTATAGTAGGCCCGCAGCCAAATCAATAATAAAACATGTAGAAAATCTCTGTATATGCAAGATAATGGTATGACAAATACAAACAATAGCTCAACGACACATAATCAACTTATCGGCCCTGCATAGGCTCTAATCTCTCTATAGCATAGATAACCAGCTCCCAATCGTAATACCGATGCCTGGGACTCACAGACATTCCTAAATAACTCACCATTTATGGTCCAAAGGACTAAATAAGTCCACACGGGGCTATAAGGGGTATTGGTATCAACTAAACCGAATACTACAACAAAAAGATATGAAACAACTAGACAGGAAGAAAGCGGACAATGTTTTTGGTACCAAACTAATAAACCCAACCCAAAAATGCTAAATAGTGCAGTTATAGCCCATATATGCAAAGTCTAAGAGTAGAAACCGTAACCTACCTATCGTTCGATGAAAATCTAGTGTAACAACATTGTATAAGCCTGAACTGCTCCGATAAGTCCCAAGAAGCAATCACACTATCAAGAAGGTAATCTACGCGTTAAAATAAGACTAACGATACCTATATTGCGAAAAGTTTAGCCGGGTTGAAATTCGGATCACGAGCGGGCCTGTGGGACCTACAACCTGAAGCCAGAAATGAAAAACACAATAATATTCCCCACATTCTTGGGAGAATATGCTCCAAAATTGGGCGGAACTACACCAGCAAGGAGGGCTCAAAACAGCCCACAACTAAGAAAATAAAGAGGGGATCAAAGAATAGTTTAATAGAATATAACAAGGAAACTTACCGAATTGGAGACAAGGAAGCAATCACGGACCAAGAATTAACACCCTAGCACATAGTAATGAAGCCACACAGAGTTTTTGGGAGCATGAGCTCTATATCAATGGAGGAAGTCATTTAAAGGGTGAAGATAACGAAGAAAGGACTATTTATACTGCAAGGTGTCCTTCTTCATTATCGTAAAGGGACCCCACAAGATCACGAGGACCACGCTAGCTAGACCATTGTGATCACAAGGACTAGCTATGCAGACGTGCAAAACACGGAGGGAGGTACATGCTCACAAATTGAGCAGAATTACACTAGCAAGGAGGGCTCAAAACAACCAACAACCAAGAAAATAAAAAGGGAATCAAAGAAGAGTTTAACAAGGAAACTTACCAAATTGGAGACAAGGAAATGATCACAGACAGAGAATTAACACCCTAGCACCCAGGAATGAATCCACACAGACTATTGGGGAGCTTGAGCTCTATATCAATGGAGGAAGTCATTTAAAAGGTGAATAAAATGAAGAGAGGACTATTTATACTGCCAGGGGTCCTTATTTATGATCGTGAAAGGACCTCACGCAGTCACGAGGACCACGCTGGCTAGACTATTGTGATCGTGAGGACTAGCTATGAATCCATAAAGAAAACTGAGGGAGGGACTACATTATATTCATGAGGAGGGATCTCGCAATTGTGTAGAGCAAAGGGGGACGGGTACACATGCCCTTCATCGCGATCGCGTGAACGGACCCTCGCGGGCATGCTGCCCAATGAGGCAGACCATCTTAATTTCATGGCCTCCCTTGCAGTCATGATTAAGGCCTGAGGCCTGCACCTGAAACAACAACCAGTAGAAAATCTGAAGGGAAAAAGTCCCTGAATGGGCACACATGACTCATCTGGGACCCCGCAGGCATAAATAAACTATGCTATTGCATAAGAAATGGCATTCTAAACTCAATATAATCGAAGAAGTTCTGAAAGAAGGTCGATTTAACGAAAAGTGGGCCCTATACCCAAACCAACCTTGGGCCATCTATTTCCAAAACAGAACCCAAAGGCTAAAAATAAATTCGGAAGCCTCGGCACCTGAACTAAAAGTCTCTATATCCCAAAGTAGACATTCTGGAGCTAACAACACTGATAGAATTTCCATCCGAGTATGTCTTCTCCAAATGTTGACTAAAGTCAAATTGGTCAGAAAACACAAAAAGCAACACAAAACTAAGTCAAAAGCTCCTAAACCTCGACAAAGGGTTTATCTAGATCAAAATCCATGCTTCGGAGCTAAAGAAACTGGTGCAATTTGATTTTGAGCATGTTTATCAAGAATGTTGACCGAAGTCAATGATATCCTAAGTTTAAGATCTAAAATAGGGAAAAGGTCCATTAAGACTAAACAAACGGCCTAAGTACAAAACCACCAATTCTAGCAAGTCATAAATGACATGGGGTTGCTGCAAGCAAGGTCTAACAGTACAAAGAAAGCATAAATTCGAGAATGACCGAAAGGGTCAATACACACACCCTGCACATCATTAATTAAAGTAAAGAATTTCAAAAAATGGGCAACTTGTTCTTAAAGTAGAAAAGAGACAAAATTTTACTTCCTCCATCTCACCAATTGAGTTCAAGGTATGTGTAATGACTGGGTTTATTGTTATGGGTAAACCTTTCATGCCAAGTTTTCAGTTAGAAACTTTTGGGTTTGGGAGTTAAAAATTCTAGGCTAGGCTAGTCTCAGCCGATTTTGGAGCGAGGTATAGTCTAGGGCAATTCGAGTGAAGATTGGGTACTATTTATGGTATTGAGCTATTTTACCTTTTAGCTAAGACATAAGGGAGTCCGAGGGACTTTTTGGAATTGAATTCGGGTAAGTAGACCTTTTCGTATGAAGGTTGACGTGAAGGGGTTATTTCAGAACATCAAGAAATTAAGTGTGTTGTAAAATGGGTACTTTTGGGGAACTTTACAACTTTCTATCCTGTGTAAACCATCGCTATAGCAACCTCCGCTATAGCGGGGAAATTACCGCTATTGTTGAAGTCAACATCGATCATCACCGCTATAGCAAATGGTTCTGCTATGGTGGTACCACTATACCGGAGCATGGACCACTACAATGGATGAGTCATGATTTAATTCAAATGACTTCCCTAAAATATTCAATTTTCATCAAGAACATTTTGGGAGAAGGGCAAGGCGATTTAGGCGAACTTACTCTGTTTTACACCATTTTTCATCCTAAAGGTAAGGATTCTACTCCCCTAACTTAGTACTATCTTTTCTATGGAGTAGAATTGCTAGTTATGGACTTGGGGAAAGGTTTGGATTGACCTAGAAATGGTAGAATCTGGGGAAAAAGGGGATTCTAGGGTGTTAAAGTTCTTGGGTCTTGTATATTATTGTTGGGTTATGATCACTTAGCCATAATTCTCTAAAAGTATTCATAAAAATTATGAACTTAGGTGAATTCATGGTAGGAAAGCCCGTGAATGGGTGGAATTATCATAGTTTTTCCAGGGTATTCGGAATTCACATAATTCGAGTATTTTAGGCCAGTAAATTGATTATAGTTGTTGTATGTTTGTTGTGAGATCAAGAACAAGCAAAGGATTTGGAAAAATGGGAAGGCTCCAATTCAATAGAGCTTTGAGTAATTTGAGGTAGGTGATGGTTACTGGTTCCCAATATGCATTATGTGTTCATGTACCATTATTTAGTATTGTACGAGTTGCATGCTTATGGATTGAATTGTGAATGTCTAATGTTCGGTTATCAGTCTTGTGAAATGAACTTGTTTGTTGCTTGTTGGTTTACAAGTATGTTTGTTCATTGTTTGTGATTGATTGGACTTGGTGTGACATTCGGTTGGCTCAAGTACTATGCCTGGTACATGAATAGTAATATTTGGCTCGTGTACCATGCATGGCACGTAAATTCATAATGGTTGGCTCGGGTACCACACGCCTGGTATGGGTTATTTTATTTGTAGTGTTGTGTTCATTCGATGGTTTCATGAGTGGATCGGGTTTTATTCTTGAATTGTGATTTTTGCATATGGTCCATGAGAGGCCAGGTTTTTATATTCAAATGTGAGGTTGGTCTTAGTGTAGACCGGGATTGCATATTGAAAACATAGGTGGTGTCCTAGGGATCCTTGGTGGGTCGGGGTTATATGAATAAGACATATGTTTGTTGCCACTGATATTCCTTGATTATTAATGGGTTACATGTGGTTGGTAAGCTAAGGGAGGGACTTATAGTCTGGTTATATTGTTGACTTGCTACATGTTTTCTGTACCTTGCTATATTTTGGTTTTATTGTTCATATTCTGTTTATTGGAGTTGGCCGATGATCTTACTAGTACACAATGTTTGTGTACTGATTCTGTACTTTCTTTTCTTTTGTGAGTACATGAAATCTTCCGGTAGCTGACACGCGACCTCACCTATAGTCCCAACATTTCCAGATCTCAAGGGTAAGTTACTTCAGTCGAGCTACCTTGGTGTCTTCTGTTAAGTTGTAGCCCACTTAATTTGGGCTTAAACTCTTTCTTGTTTTTGGGGTTGCATCCCCGTATTCTAGATGATTTGTGGTATGTTTTGTTACGGTGACTTTTTGGTTCTAGGGAGGATTTTTCGTAGATATTTATGATATTAGTGTTTGAGATATTGAATTGCTAGTTTATTTATTTGCACGCTGGTTTTTAGTTTTAGAATGCTTAAGTTTTGGGTCGATGATGGTTCGCTTGCCCGAGGGTTTGGGTGGTTGCCACTCACGCCAGGTTGGGTCATGACAAAGATGGTATCAGAGCCCTAGGTTCATTGATCTCGTCATACCAAAATGGGTCTAGTAAAGTCTTGCAGAATGGTACGGAGATGTCTGTACTTTTCTTCGAGAGGCTATAGGACTTTAGGAAAACTATATCTTTTTTCTTCCTTCATGCTATAACTTGATTCCGATTATTATCTGATGATACAAATTAGTATCCAACTTTTTCACTCTTATGTCCATAGATGGTTAATATGAGGAACAATAGAGCAAGGGCAGCGATCCTAGCAGTGGACCGGACTGTCAAAGGTAGAGGAAAGGGCAGGGGCAGGGGCAGGGGCCAAGGTAGAGCAGCACCCGCCAGGGGTGGAACTCAGGAAGCTGCAAGAGCATGTGAGGCGACCACTCCCCCACCCCAGAATCAGGTCGAATAGGAAGCTGAGGTTGTTTTTGAGGAGGGTGTAGAGCATGCAGAGGCGGCACCAGCTGGAGGTGCAGGCCTTCCCCCTATCTCGCCTGAGGGGTTTAAGCAGGTATGGTCCTTTTTTGAGTGGGCTGGTTGGTGTTGGAGCCAATCCAACTGGTATGGCAGATCAGGTTTTGGGTGCTAAACTAGAAGTTACTAAAGCTCTTATAATGGATATAGCGTCAGGCACAGACAAATTCTTCAGGCCAATGCTAGGTCCAATTATGATAGGGAATGAGCACGAGATGTTGACAAAGTTCCTTAAGCTGAAACCTCCTACGTTTCAGGGTACTGAGAAGGAGGATGCTTATGAGTTCATATTGGATGTTATGAGAGGCTACACAAGATGGTCATTGTGAAACAAGATGGGGTTGAGTTCGTCACTTTTTAGCTGCAGGGTGATGCTAAGCAGTGGTGGAGGTATCATGTGGAATGTCGGTCATTTGTTTTGTCTCCACTGACTTGGGAGAAGTTTCATGCTCTCTTCTTAGAGAAGTATGTTCCTCGTACTTTTAGAGATTGCAATAAGGATGAGTTTATATCTTTGGAACAGGGTAGCATGTCGGTCTCCGCTTATAAGGCCAATGTTTCATGCCTTGTCTTATTTTGCTACACAGTTGTTGGGTACCGAAGAGGAGAGGATTTAGTTGTTTGTGAAGTTTCTGAAAACTTATTTGCAAGTGTTGTCTGTGCACATGATTTCAGCAGGGAAAAACTTCAATGAGGTCACCAATTATGTGAATAAGTTAGAAGGGGTTAAGCAGGCCGGGCAGGCTAAAGTGTTAGCCAAAAAGTCCTGGAATGAGGGGAATTTCAGTGTTTCATACTCCAGGGGTCATCATCAGTAGGTATATTCTGTCCTTCCTATTCAGTCAACTCTGGCAACTACTACAAGTGGTCGTCCAGGAGTTAATCAGTAGTTTTCAGATCCTAGAGGCTAGGGAGCTTCTTACACATCTACCAGCGAGCCTACACTTGATCGCGGTTGTTTCCATTGTGGTGATCTGGGCCACTTTCAGAGGGAGCGCCTTCATGACAGACTGGTAATAAGGCTCAACAGAAGTCTAAGGTTGTGGTTCCTGCAAGTAGAGGTGGCTATACTAGAGGTCGTCCATAGTGTGGATTGGGTAACTTTTAGAGAGGTGGGGGAGACAGAGGCAATGGCGGTGCGGCGCAACTGATGAACGCTCAAATTGTGTTCTCCAAGTAGGAGACCACGACGATCGTGCAGCAAAACAAAATTTATAAACCCAACGAGTGTCAGGGTAATACCCAAGGGACTTGGGGTAGCTATATATCAATTGCAATGGATTGAGTTAAAGGTGAGAGAAATTTCTCAAAACAACAAGTAAAAGGACGGGGGAATTGGGAATGTTGTCACTACAATCGTATTTCAGTTTAAAAAGCAATAAAACTAAAACGGGTGTATCAAGTCGACTAGATGACTAGGGTTGCATATACGATGCAGATTTGGTTATGGGATAGGGTGATTATTAATTCATACCTATTCTCGCTTAATGACATGAATAGCATTGGTCATAGTTAAGATTTGCTTATCTCTTGATCAACAATCTTATATCTGTTGATCTCAATTAGAGCATCATCAGTTTGATCAATAAGCAACCAATCTAGCTTGGGGAAGTCATACTATCTCTAGCTTAGACTCTTAAATTGGAGAATCCGACGATAAGAGTTATTCCTAGCCTCAAATCTGAGTGGAATCCCAAGTTCCCACAAGTAATTTCACATCCAAAACTATGAAATCCTTTCTCAAGCAATCACATAGTGAAGTAATGTAAATTAATGTTTGCAACCACCAATTTTAGGATTATAACTTGGTGAAATTACTAGACCCATGTCAATTAAGCAATTATAATCAAGAATAGATAACACCCACACCCATTTCTTAAGCACCCATCATCAATACACCCCTAAGACAAGAGATTTTAGCCACTCATAGTGAGAGAGAAAGAGATACCAGCTGGGTAATTCAAAATCCCTTCCATTAGAGCTAAATCTCAAGTTCTAGCTTCAATTTGAGTACACAAGTGTTAACCAAGAGAATTCGATTGAAAACCTATTCTTAATGGAGGTGAAAAACTTAGTCTCCAAGCTAAAAGCTCTTCAAAATATTCGGAATGATAAAAGTTATTTACAATTGTGCCTGAATAGGCCTTTTATATTTTCCCAAAATATCACTAAAAATTAGGACAAAAATTCCCTTCAGGAGGTGTGCGGTGCGACGTGCGGTTCGCACATTGTGAAGTGCGCATCGCAAATTGCCTCTGGTTGCACCAGTGACTTCAGCTAGAATTAGGAGCTACATGCAAAGGGGGTGCAGTTCACACCTCAGGATGTGCGCGTCGTACAACGACCACACCCCTTGACAGACTCTTCAGTGACTTTTGCATCTTGTGCGGAGGAGGTGTGTTTCACACCGCGGCCTGTACGTGTTGCACGAGCATCGCATCTCCGGTCAGAATCTTCAGCTTTTCCGAACTCTTCACACTTCACTCCTTTTGATCTCTTTTTGGGTCCATTTCCTTGTTTATCATCATCTATCAAAAGTAACTGCATAGATATCAATAGAGTCCATAATAACATCTAAATCTATTCAAAACATAGCAATAATTCATGGATATAGGCTCAATAAGTTGGTAGATTACCGACTTATCAAACCCCCAAACTTGAACTATTGCTTGTCCTCAAGCAAGATACTTACAAAATAAGGAATGAATTATGCTCTAGGCTCAATCAAGACACAAAAGACTACTCTACACTAAAAATTAAGGAAAAAGAATAAACAAACGACTAAAACAATCGACTCAACTACTATGCTCATCTAAAATTGGACCGCCACAAATTCAAGGCAATTTATTAATTCAAAACCTTTTCCGAAAGGACATCATTTATCATTCAAAATCAAGGGAATTTTGTCATTTAAAACAAGACATTTAAGCTTCTCAAGTCATTGGCATGGACTGTCAAGGTTTGCCTTGAGATTCGCCACACAACTTGTCTTATTCATTTCGCTCAATTGAAATAGAGACTCTATGTTTCAATTCGAGTGCATGATGACACTCACCATAAGAGAGAATCCCACTCACAATAATTCAATTCACAAAACACAGGATTATAGGAGAACCAAGAAGACTATCACTCTCTTAAGGAAGTTCAAGTGCATATGTGTCAAACCATAGGCTTGCCTTTCATGTATATCTCCACTGATGTAGGGTAGCCAAGCTCAGAATCACCAAGGACTTGCGGGTTACGATGATGGCTAGGGTTAACACATCCATAAGTGAGGCTCTACCAGACACAACTTCATAGAATCCTTGGAACACTTTAACCTAATGAGCTGATACCAAGTTTGTCTTACCCCAAAATTGGATAAAGTAGAAAATTACCATATAAACATATGATGTATGACATATTGTTTTCAAATGAATTACTATATATATAAAAACTAACTAGAACAATATATACATAAAATCGATCTCTAAACAAACTAATACAAATGACATTACCATAGTATCTATGAAACGTCTACTAGAATAGGGAACTATACAACTGTCATGTGATCGAGATAGGGACTCACCATACCTATACTATGCATATTTCCACAAGAAAATAGAATACTAGATCTAGATTGGATCCAGTTGAAAGGAGCTCACCAACTGCTCTGCTGATGTAGCACGGATGCCTACTAAGGGTGCCTACAACTTTGTGAACATTATCATGCTTTTACAAAAATATAGTGCCCCCGACCATAAGGGCATCAGTATGTATACAATGTGTACTGGTATGTCAAGAATATAGAATGAAAAGTAACAAATAGGATAGCACAATGAAAGAATCAAAATATGCTCAACTAAGATATATCTGTGTGAAGAAGCAATCAATGAAACTGTAAGTTATCTGGAATCACTTTGTTATTATTATTCAAGTGCCTTTAGGATTTTTATTATTATTATTATGGGATAAAATAATACAATTACTATGAAATCTTATAAATGCTCAAATGTAATCTCCCATGAGGAGGTATTGGTGATCGTCAAGCAAAACACATTTATAAGTACCCAACTGGTGTCAGGGTCGTACCCACAGAGACTTGTAGCTAGAGCAATGATTGTTGTATAGAAATGACTTAACTAAGAGAGTAAGTGTTTAAATGCAAGAAAGTAAAGGATTTAGGGGAACTGGGAATTCTATCACAAAAATCCAATTCAAGCAAGACGGTAAAGTAAAACGGGTGTATAAATGAGAGTAGATGACTAGAGATGTGTATCAAATGGGGCTCTAATGTGGGATATGTTAATTGCTTATTCATGCTTATTCTTGGTCATTGACATAGGTAGCCTTGGTCATGGGTATGAATTGTTTATCTCTCGAACAACAACCATATATCCGACAATCTCCGTTAGAGCACTATCGGTTTAACAACAAACAACCAAGCTAAAGCTTAGAGAGGTCACACTATCTCTAACTTAGACCCTTAAATGGGTGATTCCGTCAATATGAGCTATTTCTAGCCTCAAATTTGAATGGACTCCCAAGTTTCCACTAGTAATTTCACATCCAAAACTATGAAATTCTCTTTCAAGCAATAATATAGCCAAGTAAGGAAAATCAATGTTTGCAACCACTAATTTTAGGATTAAAACTTGGTGAAACTACTAGACCCATGACAAATAAGCAATTAAAAGCAAGATTTAGCAACACCCACACCCATTTGTGAAGAACCCATTATCAACACATCCCTAGACAAATGAAATTAGCTACTCATGCTAAAGGAAAGAGATATACCAAATGGGTAATTCAAAATCCTCTTCATTAAACTGTAATTTCAAGTTCTAAGCTCAGTTTTTGTACACAAATGGTTAACCAAGATTTGGAAGAGAGAATGGATTGAACCCTCTTCTTTTTCTTAGAGAGGAAAAATTGTTATCAAAGGTAAAAGTTCTTGAAAATATTCAGAGCTGAAGGATTCTCTTAATAATTGTGCCTAAATTAGCTTTTTATACTTTCCCAAAAGATCACTAATTTTTTAGACAAAATTGCCCTTCGGGTGGCATGCGATGCGACATGCGGTTCGCACGTCATGATGTGCGTGTTGCATACCATCTTCAGTTGTACCAGTGACTTCAGCTAATTTTTGAAGTTTCGTGCGAAGGAGGTGCGGTTTGCACCATGAAATGTGCGCATCGCACAGCGATTGCACCCCTTAGCAGATACATCAGTGAATTTTTTGGCTTCATGCAGTGTAGGTGTGTTCCACACCACAGCTTTTATGTGTCGCACGAGCGCCGCATCTCAGGGAAGAATCTCTATCTTTTCTGATCACTTCACACTTCACTCCTTTTAAGCTCTTTTTGGGTCCATTTCCTTATTTTCCGTCATTGATCATAAGTACCTGCATAGAAATCTATTATTTTATTGACTAATCGATTATATTGGACTGGCTGAAGGGTCAAATGATTTGGTAATTCCTCATAAGGGGATGACTCGAGAGAAATTTGAATCAGAGCTCTGGACTTTTGTTCATCCTTCGCCGTAATAATATCTCGGAGTTTGCAGCGACACCTCAGTATATCTACTATATGACCATTAACTAAAATATGTTGATGGTTAACTAATTGACAAGCTGTGAGAATAGTTGAAGCCATACCCAATCGAAAAAGGATGTTATCATCAATAAAGGCCATAAAAACCTCTAAATCTATTCAAAACATAGCAATAATTCATGGATAAAGGCTCAATAAGTTGGTAGTTTACCGACTTATCAAACCCCCAAACTTGAACAATTACCTGTCCTCAAGCAAGATACTCACAAGGCAAGAAATGAATTATACTCTAGACTCAATCAAGGCATAAAGGACTAATCTATACTAAAAATTAAGAAAAAGAATAAACAAAAATACTAAAACAAAAGATTCAACTACAATGCTCATCTCAATTTGAACCACCACAATATCAAGGCAATTGGTCACTTCAAAACCTTTTCCAAAAGGATTTTATTTCTCATTCAAAATCAAGGGAATTTTGTCATTCAAAACAAGACATTTAAGCTTCTCAAGTCATTAGCATGTACCATCAAGGTTTGCCTCAAGATTCGCCACACAACTTGTCTCATTTATTCCACTCAATTGAAATAGAGATTCATGTTTCAATTCGAGTGCATGATGCCACTCACCACAAGAGAGAATTCCACTCACAATCATACAATTCACAAAACAATGGGATTATAGGAGAACCAAGAAGACTCTCACTCTCTCAAGAAAGTTCAAGTGTACACACGTCGAACCATAGGGTTTCCCTTCATGTAAATCACCACTAATGTAGGGTAGCCAAGTTCAGAATCACCAAAGACTTATGGGTTACGATGTTGGCTAGGGTTAAGGTGAGGATTTCATTTGGTTCAAGTGACTATACCTCCCTAATGCTCTTTGTTATCATTTCAAACACCGCTCACATTTTCAAATTTCAACTTCACCTTATTTCTCCCTCACACAACCCAAGTTTCACCTTGTTAATCATGATCATTCACCTCCTTATATCACCTTTGTTTGATAGCAACAATTCTTTCTTTTCATTTTTTCTCATTGGATTGAACTTTTGGGGCAATTTTCAATTCAAACCTAAGGTGCTACCTTGCACTTGAAGTGCATTCCTTTTCTTTTTCTCATTTGATCACATACACCCCCAAACTTAGGCATTTACCTATGATGTCTTTTAATTCCCCCTCCCAAACTTAGGCTTTAGCCAACATTTCACTTTCAAGCAATAAGGGAGGACGGGTTCCAAGATAGAGATTCCAAAAAGGTCAAGGTGTTAAACAAGTGCCAAAGAACGGTTACAAGCTCAAAGGGGTTCATTAGGATTGATGTCACGGGAAGTCATTTGGGTGAAGTGGCTATCAAAGAGGGCCTAAGGTCATCTTCCAAGTTTGGTCACACCTAGAATTTTACCTTGAATCACATTTGGGGAAAGTTATAGATTACACACATGCACGAGAATCAAGGTAAAGCCTCACCACACAAGGCATCATGCCACAAGACTTCTTTCATTAGTCTCAAAATCAATTGGGACAAATGACTTTCGACAAGCTATTCTAAATTCATTACACACTCGTTTGTGAGTCAATCAAGCCAAAGAGAGAGTGTGCAAGTCATAATAGGAGAATGCTTTTCCTCAAAAACCTTTTTCCTTTAATATTCAAAAATAATTTGCCAAGAGAAAATTTTCGGTGGGACCATTTCGAGACAAGCAACTACTCACTGAATTTTAAACTAAAACTTGGCATTTTCCCTTAAGAAAGATGCCTATGAATCTATCATAGGGAAACACCAACCCGGTTCGACATAAAAACAAAAGAAAAGGGAAAAATAAAGAAAACTTTTGCTCCTTGGAAAAGAACCGTGGTATTAAGAAAACCCTCAGAGTTTATTGCTAATCTACTATTAACAAGGCAACATCCAAATTGCACGCTCATGATTCATTTAAGAACAAGCCTCGGTGTAGGCCTTTAGAGCATTTACAAAGCACGGGTAGTAAGACAATGGAGCATGTAAGACCAACCTGGCAATACAATCACAATCACAGTCACAACAACAAAAATCAAGCCCGACAAGGGCACAATTAAGCTCAAAACAAACTAATCATAAGAAAAAGGCCTGGCATGGGAAATGTCATCACAATAATATTCACCAACAATGTAAGTAGTTACAGGCTCCCCCAAATTTGAAGTAAGCACACCCCCGATGCACAAAAAGTTATACAAATAAGAATGAGTGCCAAAAACTCCTTGAATAGGCTAATGATGATGACAATGCCTCCTTGAGTAGAACTAAGGTGGTGTCCTAGGAGGTGGAGGTGCCGGTGGTGGTATGTAGGCATGTGCTTGGTCTATCTAAAACCCTTCTACCGAAGGAATCGATGGATCCCGCTAGACTTGAATGAGCCCCGATGGTTCAACAACCCACTTGTCCGAGTAAGTCATAAACTCATGGTATGAGAACCTCGGTTGAAGTCCTCATTCTCTCACATATGTCATGGAAGGTTCCGGGTGATCTTAGATGACTGACTCTAAAATCTTGGGGGCAATCTCTACTTGTGCCATGTTTTCATGTACCTCAGATATTTTCTTTTCATCAACTAGGTCCCAACCTGTGCACCAATCATTGGGAGAGCTAGCACACCTCGGAGGGACAAAGAGACATGCAACACACAGAATGCGTCATGTCGCACCATGTCCAAAGGGAAAATTTGTCAAAATTCAAGTGACGCATTAGGAAGCTTCTAAAACCCATTTTGGGTTGTGTACCAAATATAAAAATTTTAGTTTTTACTTTTCTCAACACCCAAGGAAGATATGGAGAGTACTTTTCTCCTTTTTTCTTCCCCACTTAGAATTCACCATTTTTGTAAGTTTTAAGCTTGGATTTTGAGTTTTGCTTATTTAGGAAAGGAATTATGAGTTACCCAATTGGTATAGCTTCTTATTTCCTTAGCACGAGTAGATAAATTTCTTGTATAGGGGTATATGCATGATGGGTATTTGAATTTTAGTATGGGTCTTGTTTAATTGTGCTTATTATTGATGAATTGATATGGGTGTATTCAATTCCTCATTTAATCATAAAATTGATGGTTGCAAACATTTGTGTTCTTTCTTGAAAAAGGGGTTCATAATATCGATAGGAATTTAATAGTGGGAATTTGGGGTTTCCACCTTAGGTTTAGGCTAGAAATATTTTAATTGACGGAAACTACCATCTAAGAGTCTAAGCTAGAAATAGTATGACTTACCTAAGTAATTGAATTGGTTGGTTTGAGTTGAAACCTATGGTGCTTGAACAAATACCATAGGATATATATTTGGAAGATCGAGAGATTACTGAATATGACTAATACCAATGCTACCCATATCATTAATCGAGAATTTTCATAATTAATCAAGTACCCTAACCCATTATAGAATCCCATCAGAAGCATACCCTTAGTTTTCTATCTTATTGATTACAAATCTCGTGTTTAATTGCTCTCTTGTGATTGAAATCGAACTTGTTACAAAATTTTCCCTTTCCAATTCCCCCAATCTTTACTCTTAAGTCATTTGAACATTTTCTCTCTTAGTGATTATTACTTGATGATCTCTTAGGCGATTCACTACTTCACATTCCATGGAATTGACCCCAACACTCATTGCGTTACTTATTTGTTTTGCTCTAACAATTGCTACCACTTTCTTTGAGAGAGTGATTTTGAGCGTCATCAGCCACTCGCGGTAGTTTAGGTCATAACAAAGATGGTATCAGATCCCTAGGTTCATTGATCTTATTGTATCAAAATTTATCTAGTAGAGTCTTGCGAAATGGTACGGAGACATTTGTACTTTTCTTTGCGAGACTGCACGACTTTAGGAAACTATCTCTTTATTCTTCTTTCGTGCAATAACTTGATTACAATTGGTATCTGGCAATCCAAATTGGTATCTAACTTCTTTCACTCTTTTGTCCACAAATGGTTAACACAAGGCATAATGAAGCAAGGGTAGCAGCTCCAGCTGCGGGACCAGTGGATAGAGGGCGAGGAAGGGGTAGGGAAAAAAGAAGAGCAACACCTACCAGAGGGTGAAGATCAGACATCAGCTGAGCCAAAGGTGGTGACCCCTTCCCAACTCCAGGATCCTGTTAAGGAGGAGGTTGAGTTTGTGCTTGAGGAGGGTGCAAGATAGGAGGATAAGGCACTAGTAGGAGGTGAAGGTCTTTCCCCTATGTCGTCTAAGGTAATTCAGAAGGTGTTGGCTTTTCTGAGTGGGCCAATGGATCAGGTTCTGGGTTCTCATCCAGTTGTTTCCATAACTTCTAGGATGGATGAAGCATTGGGTACAAATGTATTCTTTTGTCTGGTACTAGGGCCAGTTATGACTGAGACTGAGCATGAGCTATTGACCAAGTTCTTGAAGTTGAAACCTCTGTCATTTCATGGTACAGAGAAGGAGGATGCCATTGAGTTTATTCTGGACTACTATGATAGGTTGGGTATTGTATAGCAACATGGGATGGAGTTTGTGACTTTTCAGCCAAATAGTAGTGGACGGCTCATATAGAGTGTCAATCTTCAGCCTTGCCTCCGATGACTTGGGCTCATTTCATGCCATGTTTTTGGAGAAATATGTACCTTGTACTCTGAGAGATTGCAAGAAGGATGAGTTATGGCCCTTAAGCAGGGAAATATATCTGTCTCAGCTTATGATGCTAAGTTTCATGCCTTGTCTCGTTATGCTACTTAACTATTAGGCGTTGAGAAGGAGAGGATTTTTCTGTATGTTAAGGGTCTGAATACTGAGTTGCAGGTTTTGTCTGTTCATATGAAGTCAGCATGGAAGAGCTTTAATGAAGTGACTGACTATGTAAAGAAACTGGAAGAGGTCAAATAGGTTGGGCAGGATAATGTGTTAGCTAAGAAGTCCCGAAATGAAGATAATTTTTGTGGTTCTTACTCTAATGGTCCCAGTCAGCAGGTCTATTTGGCTTGTCCTATTCAATTAAACCTGCCAGCTTCTACAGGTGGTCGTCTAGGGACCAATCAATAGTTTTCAGCTCTTCGAGGCCAGGGGCTTCCTATACTTCTACAAGAAGGCCCTCTCTTGATCGTGGATGTTTTCATTATGGTGATCTAGGTCATTTTAAGAGGGAATGCCCTCTCAGACGGGAAGGAAATCAGATGCATCAACAAACTAAGGTTGTGGTTCCAGCAAGTGGATGTGGCCATGGCAGGGGGTGCCCAAAGGGTGGGCAAGGGAATTTTTAGAGAGGCCGTGGAAATAGATGGAATGGTAATGCGGGAAGGGGAGTGGCACAACCAGCTAGAGAGGTTTCTCGGATTGATGATAGAGCCTATTCTTATGCCTTCCTAGGGAAATCTGAGGCCGAGACATTGGATGCTGTGATAACATGTACAATTCTAGTCTGTGACTTGATGTCTTGTGTATTATTTGATCCAGGTTCCACATATTCATATGTCTCTAGTAAATTTGCCTTGGGTATGGATTTGATTAGTCATGTCCTTGATTTACCTATTCATATTTCTACCCGGGTTGGGGAGTTTGTGGTAGTAACCCATGTGTATCATACTTGCTCTGTGGTGTTTGCGGGGTTTCAAACTTGGGTTGATTTGGTTATTCTGGATATGCTAGATTTTGATGTTATTTTGGGTATGGCTTGGCTGTCTCCATATCATGCTATGTTAAACTGTAATTCTAAGACAGTAACTCTAGAGATTCTGGGTAAGGATAGACTAGAGTGGGAAGGTGTGTACAGGCCCAAGCCGACGAAGATCATATCATTAGTTTGGGCTAGGAAGCTAGTGGGGTGTGTACAGGCCCAAGCCGACGAAGATCATATCATTAGTTTGGGCTAGGAAGCTAGTGGGGAAGGGTTGTTCAGCCTTCTTGGCTCACTTTCAGGATGTTATTGCGGAGTCTCCTTCCATTGAATCTATCCAGTGGTTTCTATATTCCAGGAGATGTTTTTAGTGGATTTGCCTGGCATGCCTCTGGACAGGGTCATTGGCTTTTATATAGATTTGGAGTCGGGCACTCACCCAATATCTATCCCTCCTAATCGTATGGCTCTAACAGAGTTTAGGGAACTTAAAACTCAGCTTTAAGAATGTCTAGATAAGGGATTTATTCATCCCAGTGCTTTGCCTTGGGGTGCTCTGGTCTTGTTTGTGAAAAAGAAAGATGGTAGTATAAGGATGTGTATAGACTACAGGAAACTGAATAAGGTTACCATCATAAATAATTATACTTTACCCTACATAGATGACCTTTTTGATCAGCTACAGGGTGCTTTAGTATTTTCTCCAATTGACTTGAGGTCAGGGTACCATCAGCTAAAGATTAGGCATAAGGATACACCTAAGATGGAGTTTCGGACTCGATATGGACATTATGAGTTCCTGGTAATATTGTTTGGGTTGACTACTATGATAGAAATATTTATGAGTTCGATGAATGGTGTCTTTAAGTCATTCCTGGACTCCTTCATGATTGTGTTTTTAGATGATATTCTGATTTACTCTAAGAGTAAGGAGGAGCATGCAGAGCATCTTCGCAATGTTTTTGGGATATTGAGGAACCAAAAATTGTATGCTAAGTTTTCAAAGTGTGAATTTTGGTTGTCTTTGGTTTCTCTCTTAAGGCATGTGGTTTCAGAAAAAAGGGGAATGGTGGATTCCCAAAAGATTGAGGCAGTTAAGAATTGGGTCTAGCCTAGCTCTGTGACTGAGGTTAGGAGTTTTGTGGGGCTTGCAGGCTATTATCGCAGGTTTGTCAAGAACATTCCTTCTACTGCTACTCATTTGAAATGGTTGATCAGAAGAAGGTACGTTTTGTTTGGTCTGACAAGTGTGAGGAGAGCTTCCAAAAGCTCAACACACTTCTGACTACAACTCCAATCCTATGATTGTCGGTTGAAGGTAAGTATTTCATTGTATTTTGTGATGCTTCACATTAAGGTTTTTTGGTTTTGTGTTGATGCATGAAATTTGTTTTATAGCATATGTTTCAAGGCAATTAAAGCCCCATGAGAAGAATTACCCAACCCATGATTTGGAGTTCCCAGCAGTGGTCTTTGCATTAAAGATCTGAGACACTACCTCTATGGAGTCAAGTGTGAAGTGTTCACAGACCATCGCATCCTACAACATGTGTTTACACAGAATGATTTGAATTTGAGACAGATGAGGTGGATGGAGTTGTTGAAAGATTATGATGGGAGCATCCAATCCTATCCGGGTAAGGCCAATATGGTGGCAGACGCATTAAGCCTGAAAATGATTAGCATGGGCAGTTTGGCTTATTTAGGGGTGTCCAAGTGACCCTTGGCTAGGGAAATTCGGACTCTAGAATCTAAGTTCATGTAGTTGGGCATTTCAGAATAGGGTGGAGTGTTGGCCAGTATTAAGGTTAGACCCACATTTCTGGAGGAAATCAAAGCCAAATAGTTCCAAGATGTACAATTGAATAAGCTTTGTATAAGGCAGTGTCCATGAAGGCACGGGATGCCACACTGGACGCTGGTGTGGTGCTATGATTTACAGGGAATATTTGTGTCCCTCAGGTTGATGATTTGATACAAAAATGTGTTAAGACAAGCCCATAGTTTGTGGTACTCAATTTATCCGGGCGTAATCAAAATATACCGGGACTTGAGGCAACTTTATTGGTGGTCTGGGATGAAAAAGTACATAACTGATTATGTTTCCAAGTGTCAAAATTGTCAACACATGAAGTATGAACACCAAAGGCATGTAGGATTTCTTCAAAGAATGCCCATTCTCGAGTGGAAGTGAGAAAGGTTAGCCATGGACTTTGTGGTGGGTCTTCCTAAGACCTTGGTAAAGTATGATTCGATTTGGATAATCGTGGACAGGCTGACCAAGTCAGCTCATTTCATTTCAGTCAGGGTGGATTACACTTCCCAGTAGTTGGCCAAGATTTACGTCAACAAGATAGTGAGATTACACGGGATGCCACTCTTCATCATTTCAGGCAGAGGTATGCAGTTTACTTCCAAGTTCTGGGGCAAGTTACACGATGATTTGGGCACCCAACTCACTTTTAGTACAACTTTTCATCCTCAGACAGATGGTCATTCATAGAGGACAATTCAGGTGTTAGAGGACATGCTGAGAGCACGTGTGATCGATTTTGGGGGTCATTGGGATCAGTTTTTACCATTGTGTGAATTCTCATACAACAACATCTATCACTCCAGTATTGACATGGCACCATTCGAGGCACTTTATGACAGGGGATGTAGATCACCCATAGGGTGGTTCGAGGCAAGCAACGTGAAACCTTTAGGCGTGGGCTTGGTGAAGTAAGCCTAGGAAAAGGTGAGAGGTAATCAAAACAAGTTGCTGGCAGCCCAAAGAAGGAAAAAAAGAGTATACGGATCATAAGGTAAGGGACATGACATTTTAGGCTAGTAAATAGGTGTTGTTGAAGGTGTCACCAATTAAAGGGGTAATGCAGTTTGTCAAGAGGGCAAGCTTATCCCTCGGTATATCAGTCTATTCAAAGTTCTCAAGATTGTAGGGCTGGTAGCTTACAGGTTAGCATTGCCACCCAGTTTGATCGAAGTCCATCCAGTTTTCCTTGTATCCATGCTAAAGAGATACCATGAGGATGGGGAATACATCATTAAGTGGGATTCAGTCTTGTTAGACAAGGACCTTCAGTACGGGGAGGAGTCAGTTGCAATTCTTGATCGGGATGTCTGGAAATCAAGGAAAAAGGAAATTATATCAATAAAGGTTCAATGGAAGCATTTTCCTATTGAGGAAGCCACTTATGAAATCGAGAATGACATGTGGGACAAGTACCCTTACTTGTTTGAGGATTCAGGTACTACCCTTTTCTCCTTTTAGCTCATCTTTTTTCATGTTTGATCATTCAGGGATAAAAGATGGGTAAATTGGTATTTGTTTTAACAACTTTTTCCTTCGTTATAGGTGAAATATTCATGCAAAGAAATGGGTGAGAAAACTTCTGGGTTGGGGAGTTTGAATTTTTTGTCTAGGCCAGTCTCAGACAATTTTTGAGCAAGGTGAGGTCTAGGGAAATCTGGCAAAGGATTGAGTAGAATGTCTATGTTTGATCTAGATTTCCTATTACCTAAGATTTTAAGGAGTTCGTAGGACTTTTCAGAAGTGAATTTAGGTGATTAGAACTCCCGGTATCAAACTTGACGTGAAAGGGTTGGTCTAGAACATCAAGGTTTCAATGTGTGTTGTTAAATGAGAAAACATAGGAGATTTATCGAGGTTCTTTTCCATGTAAACCGCTATAGAGGTTTAAATGCCGCTATGACAATGACCGCTATAGCAGAGAAATTCCCACTATAGTGGAAGTCAAGGCGGTCAACCTCGCTATAGCGGGCGGCTTCTACTATGGCGGTGCTGCTATAGCGGAGTTTGACCTCTATAGTAGAGTAAGTCACAGTAAATGCAGAAACTTCCCCAAAAATGTTCAAAAGTTCAAAAGAATGTTTTGGGGTAGGGCATAGGCAAATGGAGGAAAATTCTACCATTTTCAACTAAACTTCATCGTAAAGGTAAGGATTTTGTTCTCCTAACTTACTACTACGATTGCTACACATTAGAATCGATAGTTTCGGGCTTGGGAGAGGATTTGGCTTGACATATGGAGGAAAAATTTGGTGAAACAAGGATTCTAAGGTGTAGAAATCTTGGGTTTTGTATATGATTGCTTATTCATGATTAATTTACCATAATTCACTAAATGTAACCGTAAATATAGTAGTTCTAGGGAATTAATGGTGGAAAAGCCCTGGGATGGGTGGAATGATCATGGGATTTTCCTGGGGATTAGGATTTGGATCTAATCCGGGGATAATTAGGACACAATGATTGGTCTTAGTGTTGTGTGGTTGTTTTAGTCCAAGGGTAAGCGCAAGCTTCAAGAAACGGGAAGGCTCCGGTCTATTAGAGCTTTCAGGCTAATTCGAGGTAGGTGATGTATGATTATTTTTCCCATTTATGATATGTGTGCACTGTTAACTATTTCTTTAGTATTGTTTGCACATTACGTGGTTTAGGGAAAAGAATGATAAATGTCTATGATATCCAGTGTTAATCATGTGGAATGAACTGTCCTAATTATTCGTTGGTTGTACAAGTGTGGTTGTATTAATTATTGTTGATTGATTGGTTGTATGTTACATTTGATTGGCTCGAGTACCATGCATGGTATAATATATTGGTTGGCTCGGGTAACATGCCTAGTATGGGATATTAATTAGTTGGATCAAGTACCACGCCTGGTATAGGTTCTAATATTGTTTGCTCGGGTACCCCGCCTGGTACATTATTTGACTGTGCTTGTTTGGACGGTTCCATGAGTGGATCAGGTATTCTCCTTGTGTTATATTTGTTGCACTTTGGTCCATGACTGGTCGGGTGGTTGTGTTAAATGTTGTGTTGGTTCTTGTGTAGACCGGGGTTACATATTAAACATTGTAGATATGGACTTAGGGATCCTTGGTTAATCCGGTTTACTTTAAAAGTGGTAGATGTGCATACATTG
The DNA here is from genome assembly GCA_003996215.1 of Jaltomata sinuosa. Lineage (NCBI taxonomy): Eukaryota > Viridiplantae > Streptophyta > Magnoliopsida > Solanales > Solanaceae > Jaltomata > Jaltomata sinuosa. The sequence goes on from QJPP01003426.1 coordinate 110,258, forward strand.
TTGTGGTTGTTGCGGAGTCTGGACATGTTTAATGTAGCTGATAAGTCAGGTTGATGACTGAGAGTCTGGGTTGTATTTGTTGGCTTGTTTACACATGTTATGTCCTGCTTTACTATGTTCTAGTTAAATATTAATATTTCATTTATTAGAGCTCGCCGATGATCTTACCATTACATTGTTATTTTGTGTATTGATACTGCAACTTGCGCTTGTTTTGTTGAGTACAGGGCATATTCTGGTGGCTGCTGCGCGACCTCAGCTGTGACACAATCTTTATCTGAATGTAAGGGTGAGCTACTTTTTCTAGGCTGGCATGCCTTGGTCTTTTCCTTCTAGTCCATTGTTTGGACTCAGACTACTTTTCTTTTAGGGTTGTATCCCCCGTACTCTAGACTTGTTACATGTTTTGGTACACGAATTTCAGATTCTAGGAGTACTTTCCGCAGGATTCTCTTTTTAATTGTCTTAGATATGAATTCTTAGTTTTATTCAATGAAAATGGTTTAAGTTGCTTAGTTTTGATAAGTGTTGGCTTGGTTACTTGGTTCACTCATTGAGGGTTTTGGCTGGGTGCCACTCGGCAGTTTAGGTCATGGCAATTAGTCACCTAATTAAGATATTAAACACTTCACCTTTCATTCATCAATTATGTGCCCTCACAAAATAATAGATTTTCCCATATTCGCTCACAAGAATACAAAGTTTCATATATATGGGCGTAAGAATAAGATTATGTTCACTCTTAGGATGAATTTAACGTATAACATATGATGAACCATAAGTTTTCCCTTAGTGTAAATACTCCATTAATATTAGAACATTGAATTTAAGATCAAGTAGGAATTTTAGGGTTGAAATGTTGGCTAAAGGATGGGTAGGAATTATTTGGATAAAATAGTGACTATCCTTCCTAAACACTTTAATACACCAAAAATTTTACAATCTTTTTCTCAATCTTCAATTTGCTAACTCTTTCTTCTATTCTTCTCACCCATATATTTGTTTTGTTTTCCCATCTTTTTAAGCAAGTTCATACGTCTTTAGCAAGCAATAAGCAAATTATTATTTTTGTTCTCCTTCTTTCTTTTCTGCTCTCAACTATTAGCATATGGATTTTTCAACACTTGAACCCTTAATCTTTTTCTATAGAATTCCATCCTCATCTATCTTCCTCTTTCATTCTTACTCCTTTTAAAAACTTATTTTTTCATTAAAGTTCTTAGGAGTTTTGGAATAAAATTTAAGGTCAATTAGAATAAAGACATTTAGATCCAAATTTGGTTACTAATAAAATAGGCTAAAGGCTCAACTAGAAATATACATGTGGATAGGTAAAGAGAAGGATTAAAATACTCGTAATCCAACAAATGTATATATCATCTCCTAAGCTCAACATTCTTCATACCGGGCAAGTTCTAGACATCAATGCAAACATGAAATACCAAAAAAGTTTCTAACACACATGAAACATGTTCGACTTAAGATGGATCCATATAGACCCTAAACTAAGCAGAAAACAACAAGAGTTTAATATAGATAATACAATCATACGTGAGTCACGAAAATGAGCCTACGTATCTCAAAAGAAGTCATTCACTTATTCACAATATGCTTTTGAATTAAAATCATAACATGCATCATTCAGTCATTTGAGCACCTAACCTGAGGTTAACATTAAAGTGATCTTAAGGCTAAGGTTTCCTACCTAGTTTCTAATGAATAACTTCCCTCAAGAAGGTCGTCAATCATCCATTGTCGAACAGAGTTGTTTCTTCTCCTAAAAAATAAAAATAGACACTACTTGTCAAATAAAAATATTTACCCGGTTCAAAGACCTTCCCTAGAAAAATAATCGAGGCTATAAGAAAAATCAGAGGATTGATGAAATATGTTGCTTAAGAAAACTAAAAGTAAAAAGAAATAACATATATTCTTTTTTGTATTTTTGCATTTTTTTCTAGTAAAATAAAATAAAATCCTATGGCATATGTATCCTTAACCTCACATATGCAGGAAGATATCTCACTCCACAGTTAAAGTAATGCCTTATTCTCAAAGCTATATATAATATTAAAACAAAGGTTAGAGATACTCTTTGAGGCGATAACATCATGTTTTCTCATTTTCTTCTTCAGGGATCGCATGATCCCACACTTAAGCTAAAAACATTCTCTTAGCTCAATTTTTTTGGGTACTTAGACTTCTCCTAATCTGCACAACAAAAATAAATAAAACATCACACTAAAAAATATAAACATAAGAAGCTAAATTTATTACAAATTGGGTTACCTCCAAACATGGTCTGATTTAACGCCTCGACATGATACAAGTCACATCTTAGGATTGTCTCATCATCTTCCTCTTTGAATGATTTATCTTTAGTTTCTTTCTCACTTTCGAAGGTTCATCTTTTTTGACTCTCATCTACTTTCTTTCTATCTCACTATTTTCAAGTTCAAGCTCTTTCCATTTCACCACTTTCTTCAAGAACTGGAAGTTTTGCCCCATATCAGTCTCAGATTCTACAGGCTCAAGTATACTTATCTTTGGTTATATGTATAATCATGCATAAATCTTTTTAGTGTGAGGGAGTGAGGATTGCTTTCTATACCTTGAATGTCATCTTCTCATCAGCACTCTCATCTGTAACTAGTCTGCTCGAATATCAACCGGTGACCACTAGTGGCAAAGAATGGGCACTACAATATGACTGGCACTCTATTATTTGCTTCAAAATTAAGAATAATAAAATCAGCATAAATTACAAACTTATCAACTCTGATGAGCACATCTTCAATAACTCCTTTCGGAGTAACTCTGGGTCGATTAGTTAACTATAAAATGATGGTTGTGGGTTGTCTCTCCCAAATCAAGTGTATTGAACACAAAAAGGGGCATCAGATTGATACTCTCCCCTAAACACACAAAGCTTGGCGAACATCACTTTAACCAATTTGAATAGGAAGGGTGAAACTCCCAGGATATTTGGGATTTTGAAAGAGCATACTCAGAATTCTCAAACTGCACTCATTAGTATATGCAATTATCTCAAACTATACTAGTCACCTCTTGCATGCCACTGCATCTCTAAGATATTTTGTATATTTTGGAATGCTTCTTAGGGAATCAATCGAAAATAATTTATATGTAGTTCCTTGAAGATGTCAAAGAATTTTGTGAAATTTGCATCCTCTTTATTATTTTAGAACATCTACGCGAATGGTGGTGGATATCTCTCTATTACAATCTTAGGCTAATTAACAACCTTTGTTTCAACTGCAACACCCCAAAAATTCCAAGCTAAGATCTGAACCGTTCTTCATTTATGGTTAGATCCAAACCGATGAATTTTCTATGAATATAAGCATTAATATCAATTCTTGAGTTTGTAAGTGTATTAGATATGAATTAAATCCATAAAGAACCTCTAGGTCAATGTTAAGTTGAAAGCCTTTCTACCGATTAAGTTTTCTTGTAAGTTCTAACTAGGGTAAATTTCAGATGACTATTTCTCCTAGAATATAAAGAGTTAGGTGGTGTAGTACCCACCAAATTAAAGGTTTTTCAATTATCTTTCCAATGACACCAACCTCTTGTTTATACGAATTTGGAGTAAAAGGTTATGTGCATTTTAGTGAAGTACTGTCAACTATCAAAAATTAGATAGGAATGGCGAAGGGCATGGGGATTCTGACAAGCGTCCCTGACGCCCGTGGTGACTACGATGGCCCATGGTGGCAGGGAATGGTAACCAACCATTGATCCTATTTTAACCTCGTGAGGCTCACAGTTGGTCCCGATGGCCCATGGGAGCCACGATGGCCTGTGGAAAGCGTCATCTGGCCACTTTCTGCACTTTTTATCAGCATTTAAGTTGGGGATAGTGTGGTCCTTTCCTTCCCTCAGCTCTTTCCCCACGTCTTTTAGACACCCAAAGGGGGTTATTTCTCAAAAGAACATCGATCAATATCTTGAATAATTCTCTCAAAACTCTAAGGCAAGACACTTAGGGTTTCAAGCAAGCAAGAGTATAAAAGCTCAAGAAAGAAAGTCTCTCAATGGTTTTACTTCAAATTTCTTCTCCAAGTTTTCATTCCCCTAGTTCCAGCCCTACAAACTCTTCAGTAATCAGGTATGTGAGTATTCAATGAGGATCTCCTTTCACCCTCATGATCAAAGTTCAATTTTCAGTTATGATTTCTACAAATCCATGATTCTGTGGTTCATACGTAATTATGCATGTTTGACAGAATTGAACTTCTTATGATTGTATATGTTCCTATACATGTATTAAAATATATTGCATGAAGTTTTATGGATGTTTTCTTAAAATCCTTAGAGTTAAGATAAAACAGGCTTAGCCTGGATTTTCAGTATCTTCTGCATGAATTAGCTTTCTTTTCAAGAACTTTGCATGAAATTGTAGTATTATCACATGAATTGACTTTTCTTTTAGAATTCAGCCTAGTCTACTAGCACTCAACTTTTAGGCATGAAACTAGTCAGTTATCAGCCTGCAGCTTTTCAGAAGAATAGAATGCTTTTAGTCTTAGCATTATGTTTTATTCTCTAATTTATCAGTATTTGAGATATCCAGTATTTCAGTTTGCATTCATTGCTTATACATCCAGTTGGGAGTAGGCTTAGCACCGAGCAGATAAAGGGATGAAGGCTCAGCTTTCAGCCTTAGGCTGAAACCTGTAGTAGCAATCCCTAAGTCCCAGAACTACGGTGCCACCTGTATAAAAGGGGTCAGATGTTTGCTTTAGGCTGGTCACCCTTGTCCCTTGTGGACATCAGTTTACTGGATCCACGTAAGATTTGTTTCAGCCTTTATACCCTGGCAAGGTATATTGGGCCCTTTTCGATGGGGATTATACATCAAACTCCATGTTTAGCTCACATGGTTATATATCAGTTAACAATATCTCCCACAGTCTCACAGTCTATATTCATTATTGCATGACCTTGTATTCAGTTATCCAATTCAGTTCAGTATTATACAATTACATGTTTATATACTTTCTCATTGCATCAGCTTATATCTTTCAGCTTGCATTCAGTAGAGTATATCAGTATTTTCAGCATGTTTAGTAGAAGAAACTCCCTAAGGATTTACTTTAAACATGACTTTTGGCATGACTTATGGTTTTCAGCTCAGTTGCACTATTTCATGATTTTCAGATGTCATTCATCCTTTCATCCTATGGATCCCCTAGTAACAGTTTTACTTACCTTAAAATATCATGATCTCACAGTTACAGTACAAAAATATGATTTACACCCCCTTTACCAAAAGAGCTTATATTCTATAGTTTTACTTATGCATTCTCAGACATCTATGCTTAGTCCGGTTTTCAGTTATGTTATCAGTATATATACAAGTTATGTCATGATTTCAAATTTAGTGCATTATCTCACATGCTCAGTATATTCAAAGTACTGACCGCATATATTCCTTGTGTTGTATCATTTTATGATGTAGGTTTCAGTGCAAGCTTCCAGGATCATGGTCAGATAAATCACAGCTTCTAGTCAGCAGTTGAGGATGAGTTCTCCTTATTTGGGAACTCCAGTCAGTAGTAGTCATAGCAATTTATTTTCAGTTTGATATATTAATTAGAGATAGTTTGGGGTCATGTCCCTACTAACTATAGTTAGTGTTAATAGAGGCTTCATAGACAGTTAGACAGTCAGTCAGTCAGCATGTATCAGTTTTCGAACACTCTTGTGTCTCAGTTATGAAAGTTCATTTTGTTATAATATTTTTAAAGATCTTAGCACATTTCAACTTCTGCATTATCTTTCATTCTATATTTCAGCAGTATGCCAGGCTATTGGTTAGGTTGGGGTCACTTGTGACTCTAAGCACTATGTCGCATCCAAGGTGTAGGCTCGGGGTGTGACAAACTTCATATCAAAGCACAAAGTTCAAGTGTCCTAGGGTGTCTGTGAAGCTGTATCTAGTAGAGTCTTACTTATGGGAATGTTTTGCACCACACTTATAATCAGGAGGGTATAGGGCATTTAGAAAATGTTTCCCTTCTTTCATACTCCAGATTGTGCAGTAAAGTTGTTCCTTCATAAACTTATGCAGATTCATGCGTAAATTCAATTCCTGCAATCATGCCTCATCTTCGAGGTGGTGGAAACAGTAAAGTTCTGATTCCTATCAGTAAGATGCTCTCAAATAGAGTAATCAGAAAGGTTAAAAGGCTGCACAAGGGTAAAAAGAGGAGCCCACTAGTGCGTAAAGTCTACCAATCCAAAAGTATGTAACATTTTTCCATTCATACAGATTGAGCCTGTAGTAGAATGTGCTCTCAGGCCCTCTTTAAGAAAATTTACTATGAATAGTGCCTTAGCCAAAAAGTACGGTTTCCTAAGCGTTTGGGTAGTACAATCACTTAAAAGTTAGTGTGAATCGAGGGGTTATGAGCCATAAGTAGCAGAATGACCCCATATCCAGGTGTATGAATTTAGAAGTATACTAACTATAGGATGGTGGTGGTGATGCTAGTTTTATGAAATTGACCTAGTAGGCCTTACCTACCTTATGCAGAAAATTTATGTTGATTAACTCTCAACAAGTGTGGTGGTATAGGTATGATGTATATGTGACCCCTAGATGAATAAGAAAATTTTGACTAAGTCATGAGGTACAGAAGAGTCTTAAGCATAAAAAAGATACATGTGTACCCAGAGAAGTATGTTGTTGCATGATATTTTGAGATCTTATGGTACTATGTGTGACTAGTTTAGAAATTCTTGGGTTGTTGATTTTGGAGGAGGCCTTGTGTATATTATATGGTGCTCTTCAGAAATGAATTTAGGGGAGTATAGATATATGTTGTTGAGACCCTTAGTATTGTTTTAATTCAGCTGTTTTGGGTGAATACTGTAACACCCCAAATATCAGACCAGCATTTAAAACCCAGAAACTCAGGAAAACTCAAAAATTCACCTGCAGTGTCATCCCTCATGGGCTGACCCACGAGCGTCGGAGGACCAAAAGTTTCTTAGGGTCGCCGTGGGAAGAGACCCGTGGCTCTGTTCAGCCAGCTTCAGCCTGATGGAAGTCCCCATGAGAGTTAGAAGCCCGATACGCCGTGGGACAAGGCGTGGAAAACCGCCTGTGCCCACCGCAGACCTCATCTGTTCTGACGGGCAGTCACCATGATCATTGTAGATGCAATAAGCCATGGGAACAATCGTGGGGATTGTCTAGAATTCCAAACCAGACTGGTCCTTTCTGAAGCTCGGGTCTGAAGGACCATCATAGGTCCGAAGCCCGTTGGGTATCCTGTCCGCCGAAGGAAAAATTTGCAATTTTCTTTTAAGTCAGGGGCATTCTAGTATCTTCCCTACTCTTTTAATCCTACATCCTAAACTTAGAGGGGTGACTTTTGAACTAAGGGGGAGATGATGGAATGAGGAACCAAGCCGAGTATTGCGACTCAACTAGTATAGAATTCTAGAAAGATTTATGATGGGATATCAATCCATTTTTATTCTAGCGGATTTCCTAGCACTTCAGCCAAGATGACACTATTACTCTGACGTATTGGTGCCATATTTATGACTAAGTTCATGCACTCTATATAGATTTATGTCCATGCTCAGCTCCTAAAATAAAAAAAAATTGCTTCAAACAGCAATCCTAGCCTTACTTTATGATTCCATGAATTTTAGTTTTATGTAAAGAGACTGATTACATATAATCCCATCTCTCACAGTATGCTCAATTCTATGTACTCAATTCAGTCCTTAAGATATGTCTTAATGGCTAATAAAATCATGCTACATCATGTATATGCTCAGATAAGATCTTTTGAATGATTCATGCTTATGATTCCTTACTCTAACCATGATTCTTATCACCAGGATGTGAGACACGCATGCCTTTGTACTTGATTTCTCAGACCTCACCTTGAGTGGCTAGATCACGCTAAGTGTAAGTCAAGACCAACCAGTATTCCTTCATTTGTGATGCTCATGCTACCACTCTATTCTTTTAGTTATCTTGGCTTATGTTGTCACAACTGTTAGTGGAGGAAGCTAAGTAGTAGCCTAGATGCGAAGCACTAGATTTTTCTCTCTTTGGTGTCCCTTTGTAGAAGTTCTTGCAGTACAGATTCTAGATATGTTTGGGAAGAAGAGATGAGTATCAAGTAGTCTCACCTACAAAGAATCCATAAGATGATCATAGTAACAGGCTTGAATGTCATGATGAAATATATGTGGGCCTTTGCTTTGTGCAACTAGTTACCCACTGAGTAGAGTTCAAGGTTAGTTGATTTACGGGATAAGAGGAAATATCATTCTTGGGAGATAACTCCAGATGCAAGAGATTTTGTCGAGATAGGATTGAACATGGTGAAATCAAGTAGTTAGATTCAGACCTTAGCATCTATATGAGAGATGATGAGAAATTTAGTTGCATGGTGAGTGTGGTATCCAGAAGAGTTGGTGTAGTTAAAAAGGGTGTTTCTAAGCTTAAAAGTTGTCAACTATATTGTTTAAGGAGGGAATAGTCTTGTTCATACTCCTTGCCCAGGGTGCTCAAACTTTATGTCCATTATCTTCAGATAGCAAGATAGTAGACTTCTCACATCAGATCAGTTCAGACCTGCCGGTAATCATTCCTATGGCTTGAAGGCCCTAATCAGTTCAGTCCATGCTAGTGAGTTTAGTTTAGAAGAGAATATTTTTCTCGTACAGTTACTCCTCTCAGTTTTATGTTCCTTTCAGTTAATGTAATTTCTAAGAATGTGTGCATTCTTTATGAGTTCCAGCTAAATCCCTACTCTCACTCCAGACCAGTAATCCTGTTGGACATTCAGTTTCATGTCCTATCAGTATTCTTATGATCTCAGTATGCATACATGCCTCATGAACCCATCTCAGTTCATATTTTAGTCAGAAATAATTTACCATGTCAGTATCCAACTTTTAGAACTGAGTCGGTGGGATTGTAGCCCTTTCCCCATAACTTCAGCCTAGTAAGTCTTTATTCGAGGACGAATGATCCCAAGGGGGAGATATTGTAACACCCCAGAAATTCCAAGCTAAGATCCGAACCATTCGTCATATATGGTTAGATCCAAACTGATGAATTTTCTATGAATATAAGTATTAAGATCAATTCTTAAGTTTGAAAGTGTATTAGATATGAATTAAAGCCTTTCTACCGATTAAGTTTTCATATAAGTTCTAACTAGGGTCAACTTCAGATAACCATTTCTCCTAGAATAAAAAGAGTTAGGTGGCCTAGTACCCACCAAATTAAAGGTATTTGAATTATTTTTCCAATGCCACCAACCACTTGTTAATCCAATTAAGAGTAAAAAGATATGGCCATTTTAGTGAACCACTGTAAAATATCAAAAATCCAACGGGCATGGCGAAGGGTGTGGGAATTTCGACGGGCATCCCCGACTCCCGTGGTGACCATGACAGCACGTGGTGGTAGGGCATGGGAACCAACCACTTAGCCTATTTTTTGATCCCTGTGAAGCCCACGGTTGGGTCCGATGGCTAGTGGGAGCCATGACGGCCCGTGGGAAGCGCCATCTGGCGACTTTCTGCACTTTTTATCATCATTTAAGTTGGGGGTAGTTTGGTCCTTTCCTTACCTTAGGTATTTCCCCACATCTTTTAATCACCCAAAGGGGTTTATTCCTTAGAAGAACATCGATAAATCTCTAAAATCATTCTCTCAAAACTCTAAGGCAAGACATCTAGGGTTTCAAGTAAGCAAGAGCATAAAAGCTTAAGCAAGAAAGTGCCTCAAGGGTTTTACTTCAGATTTCTTCTCCAAGTTTTCATCCCCCAGTTCCAGCCCTGGACACTCTTTAGTAATCAGGTATGTGGGTATTCAATGAGGATCGCCTTTCACCCTCATGCCCAAAGTTCAGTTTTTAGTTATGATTTCTACAAATCTATGATTTTAGGGTTCATACCCAATTATGCATGTTTGAAAGAATTGAACTACTTATGATTGTATATGTTCGTATATATGTTTTAAAATATATTGCATGAAGTTTTATGGATGTTTTCTTAAAATACTTAGAGTTCAGATAAAACGGGCTTAGCTCGGATTTTCAGTATCTTCTGCATGAATTAGCTTTCTTTTCAAGAACTTGGCATGAAATTGTAGTGTTTTCACATGAATTGAATTTCCCTTCAGAATTCAACCTAGTCTACTAGCACTCAGTTTTAAGGCATGAAACCAGTCAGTTATTAGCCTGCAGCTTTTCAGAAGAATAGAATGCTTTAAGTCTTCGCATTATGTTTTATTCTCAGATATATCAGTATTTGAGCTATCCAATATTTCAATTTGCATTTATTGCTTATACATAAAGTTGGGAGTAGGCTTAGTACTGAGTGGACAAAAGGTTGAAGGCTCAACTGTCAGCCTTAGGCTGAGACCTTTAGTTGCAGTCCCAAAGTCCCAGAGCTACGTCGCCACCCTATTTATAAAAGGGGTCAGTTGTCAGCTTAGGCTGGTTACCCTTGTCCCTTGTGGACATCAGTTTAGTGGATCCATATCAGATTTGTTTTAGCCTTTATACCCTGGTAAGGAATATTGGTCCCTTTTTAATGGGGATTATACGTCGAACACCATGTTTAGCTCACATGGTTATATGTCGGTTAATAGTATCTCCCGCAGTCCCACAGTCCATATTCATTATTGCATGACCTTGTATTCAGTTATCCAGTTCAGTTCAGTATTATATAGTTACATATTTATATACTTGGTCATTGCATTATCTTGTGTATTTCATCTTGCATTCCCGTAGAGTATATCAGTATTTTCAGCATGTTCAGTAGAAGAAACTCCCTAAGGATTTACTTTAAACATGACTTTTGGCATGACTCATGGTTTTCATCTCAGTTGCACTATTTCATGATTTTTAGACGTCATTCATCCTTTATGTCTATGGATCCCCTTGTAACGTTTTTACTTACCTTAAAATATCATGATCTCACAGTTACAATTAAGAAATATGATTTATACCCTCTCCAGCTAAAGAGCTTATATTTTACAATTTGACTTATGCATTCTCAGACATCTATGCTTAGTCCGGTTTTTAGTTATGCTTTCAGTATATATACATGTTGTCTCATGATTTAAAAGTTAGTGCATTATCTCACATGCTCAGTACATTCAAAGTACTTACCATAAATATTCCTTGTGCTGCATCGTTTTATGATATAGGTTTCAGTGCAAGCTTCTAGGATCATGGTAAGATAGATCGCACCTTCCAGTCAGCAGTTGAGGATGAGTTCTCCTTATTTGAAAACTCCAGTCAGTAGTAGTCATAGCAGTTTATTTTCAGTTTAATATATTGATTAAAGATAGTTAATGGTCATGTCCCGGCTAACTATAGTCAGTGTTAATAGGGGCTCCATAGACAGTTAGACAGTCAGTCAGTCAGTATGTATCAGTTTTCAAATATTCTTGTCATCTTGTATCTTAATTATGAAAGTTCATTTTGTTATAATATTTTTAAAGAGCTCAACACATTTCAGCTTCCGTATTATCTTTCAGTCTATATTTCAGCAGTATGCCAGGCCATGGGTTAGCATAGGGTCACTTGGGACTCTAAGAACCATGTCGCGTCCAGGCTGTAGGCTCAGGGTATGACATCAACTACCTTTTCTAGGAGAATATCTGGCTTTGTCTCTTGGTCTTATATTGGTGCTAAAGTTGGTGTAGGAATCAATCTTAATGGAAAAGGATGTGGAAACTTGTGACCCGATAAAATTGTCTTTCTCTATGCAGCATGTCCTCTAGGGGGAGAAAAATAGGACAAAGGAAAAAAAAGTGTAGCGTGTCATTGTGGGACTTCCAAGTTTTTATCCAACTTCAGCGCTTCTGTTCTTCCGAATACTCTAGGGTGTTCTTCCTTTAACTGTCCTTAGATATTGGCGTTAGCCTTGCCAATCGAGTGAGAAAGTGAAAGTTGTTTCCGACAACGTGAAAATACTTGGGAGGATAGGAAAACATGACGTTAAAGAAAACAAAAAAGGAGGAAAGGTACCTGTCACCTTTTTGTGAGGCGCTCAGTTTATCATCTTTAGGGGTGTGCCTGGGTTCACAGGTTTCTTGTTTTCGTTGACACCCTTTCTGAAGCTATTCTTGGGTTGGTCGTTCATTAACTCACGTAGGTGTCCATCCTTCAGCAAATTTGCAACTGCCTCCCAAAGGTGTCGATAGTCTTCAGTGTTGTGGCTATGTGTCCAGTGGTATTCACACCACGAGTTTCTATCCCTCGAATCCAAATTTGAGAGGACAGCTTTTGGGAATTTTCCCCCTTTGAGGTCCCATATGGTCGAGACCAATAAATTCAGCCTGCCAGTAAAGTAGAATTTCACAACCCACAAACTCAGTAGGTAAACCAAAACCCTTAGCCCAGAACAACAAGTATCGGGCTAATAAGAGAAAGAGACGAATACAGTAAATCAAACACTAAATAATATTAAACAAGCGGAACATGCATATATACGAAGGGAGGGGAAAGGAACAAAATATACGAAAGATTCCCCAAGACCTGATATCAGTCAGTACAAAAGCTACTATGATATAGGGAGTACTAGATAGGTACAAAGTATACAGAACAGTCTCCGAACAGACAAAATAAGACTAATCCCAAAATAGACGGAGATGGACCAACTCTGAATGTCAAAAGCTCACCCTCTATCTCCAAATCAGCAACCCTGCTCGAGGATGGCGTCAACAACGATGACTCATGCTAGGGTCTACATCATGGAAAAAGATGCAAAACTGTAGCATGAATACCAAAATAAGCGATACCCAGTAGGAATCATAGGTCAGGTGAGCTCCATTAATATATAATTACAATAAAAAATGTGAATATACATACTAAGGGTAAGAAAAGAAAGGTCAGAAATATATTAACAGGTCACAGACTAGACAATTAAGGAAAGTATAAGTGAAAAACTTTGAAAAACGTAAAGAAGCGATCTAACCAACTAACTCGGGAATAAAAACAATAATAACTAGCTACAACCTAACCGGACCCCCATAAGCCCGGAAGGTACAAATAGCAATAAATAAACCTAATCGGACCTCTATATGCCCGAAAGGTACAAACAACAACCAATAAATCCAACTGGACCCCCATAAGCCCAGGGGATACAAATAACACACAATACTAATTAGAAACCAAACTTGATGGGAAATAAATGTGGAAGAGTGCCATAATATGTTGTATGAAATGAGTGAAGTGTCAAATAGTACCATATACTCCTCCTCCAGTTGTAGCTTGCAAAGGCACGACCCATGGGGGACTCGCGAAATCCATATACAAAATCAGACCATTTACCAATGAGCATGCCAACTATGAATACTATTAAAACCACCCAGAAGATATGTCTCCTCGGGCATGAAAGTCAAAACACCAGTAAAACTGTCTGGAACACGGGTCTCGTCGAGCATGCAAGTTTAAAAATCAGTAAATCTTTCTCAAAATAGTTCATTTTCCTTTAAGGAAGCCAAATGCATTTATAGTTTTCTGAAAATCCTCTTTCTGAAGCCAAAAATAGTGTTTTACACTAACTTATCCATACATCATGATAAAGATAGCAATATCACAAGAAATGAGGTAAATAACCACGCCAAATATCAATACCAAGTCCAACCATGCCATAATAAAGAAAACCAAGGTCCACAAATGAAAGAAAGGCTACTATCCTAGAGTAAGTAGTTTGAAATGCTATACTAACTATAAATTCCCAATGAACCCCACCTAAGGCAAGAAACTGCACGCAACTAGGCTAAGGAAAGCAACTTAAAGAAATTAGGCTAAGGCAAACAACTACCTTAAGTTAAGTTAAGGCGAGCAACACACCAAACTTAAGGTATGGAAAATTTTTACTGACCTGGAATCTAGCCAATCTAGCACCCATGGCCTCGGGCCCACAAATACTCAATATACAAGATAAATATGGGAAAGAAACGAAAAATATAAATGAAATGGCAAATGCCTACACTACCATGAAAGCCTCCTCAAATTCTCTACTAAGGATCCCTAATCTAATCACCTCAAGGCCACAAGGATCGTAACAAAGATAAGGAACCCAACTCTAATCCCATGGATACTACACCTACTAAGCCAAGTCATGAAGGAGCAATGACTGCCTAAACTAAGGTTTCTGATGCTTAATTCTACTCTACGACCCCTAAGCAAGATATAAGATCATTGACTAGATATAGATTATTCAAGCCACAATATTCCACCAATCAATAAAAAATTATCATACACATACCTTAAACGAGCTAAGTCTAAAAGTAGGTAAGTCGTAACCTAGCTAGAGGCTAAACATGAATGCATGAACCCACTAAATCCAGAGTTTCCCCTTTTTAAAAGCCTCCAACCGCTGCAACACTAACAAAATAATAATATATGCGCCAAAATGAGAAGAACGATACCCATAACACTTGTTTTGATCCTTTTCGGGGAAGGACGGAAAAACATGGCTTTGTTTGTTGAAAGGTTTATTTTGAAAATCTAATTAAAGTTTCTGAAACGTTTTCAATTAAAAGCAAGAGTTGCCACTTAGTTTTTATAAGTAAAAACCAAGAAAAAACTTATAAGAATTTTAAAAATCCCAAAACAGATAAAGACATTAAAAATTAAGAGATTAAGGGTAAGGGTTCAAGTTAATAATCTTGGAAAGACATTAAAAATTAAGAGATTAAGGGTAAGGGTTCAAGTTAATAATCTTGGAAGGGTGTTAAGGCACCAAGAGTATCCGCTAACTCGCGGTTGCCCGGGCTTGTTTGAAAAACTAACTTGTTGACTAACTTTTGAAAACAGGATTGGTTTATAAAACATCTTATTTTTATAAAGAAGATTCATTTTAGAGGATAATTATGAAAAAAGGTTGTTTTATAAAAGGCAATAAAAAGGGGTCCATTTTTAATACTCATGGAAAGAAAAGAGTTGAAATTAAACAAATTGAGTAAATGAAACAGTAATTATTAGAAAGTTTGATTCCTTTTGGGGATAATTTAACTAAGTTTCGCAAAGTTAGTCCAATTATACAATCAAACTAAAACTAAGTAACAAGAAGACATAATTAAAATATGTTATCCTGTCCTAATACTAGTGTGTGGGCCATCTTTAGGCCCACCGCCATTTTCACTTTGGACTTAGTTCTCTTTTCATCTTTTAGCCCTTTGGGCTACTGCTGCTTCTGAATCTGATGGGCTTGGCCCATTTTTATTTATTCAGCCCATTTGGACTATTCTGCTGATGTAGCGCTTGGGCTTGGCCTATTTTCTTCTTCAGCTGCTTCTCCTTCTTTTCTACAACTCGGCCCTTTTGGGCTTCGAACAAGCTGGTCCGGATAGTTGTTGGGCTAGGTCAACTGAAGAAATGCAAATGGGGATTTTGGGAGTCCAATTGGACTCCACCATATTTCATGCATAGAAAGAGTAAAAATAGATAAAGATTAGTACATATTTTAACCAGATTAAGCAAAAACAGTAATTTAAACAATGTAGATTTCACACTTAAGAGAAATATACGCAGATTTTTATACCAAATTAAGCACATGAAACAGGGACATTCATACTATAGAATCACTAATTTTATCATTGAGATATATACTTTATAAGACTTAGGCATTTTCAAACACTTATAGAGGCTAATTATTCTCCAAAAATCATAAGGGGGGAGGAATTAGTTCAAGCAAAACATATATACTCAGATGCACAAAAATGGTATCACATAGACATAAGGCACATATTCAGCACTTTTGATCATATCTAGTCACTTTCAACACTTAAATTTAAATATACAGGGTAGATTCTAGATAATTTAAGCAAAAGGACTAGTTAAAGAACCTAATTTAGAAATAAAATATTAATCACAGACAAATCAAGCAGGCTGGACAGGTATTTAACACTGATTACTAGTATAACTAATAGGTAATCACTCAAGAACACAAAGGAGGGGTATGTGAGAGAGATATTGACATGATATAGGTCGAAATCATCTCATGGTCCATACAGGTAACATGTAAAGTAAACAGGGAATTGGTCATCTTGATGAAGATGAATCAGAGGAACCTACAGGGGTGAGGAACATGTCACAAGGGGGCATGCCTCACCTCTAGTTCTCTTCCATGACAGAACTTACACACACAACAATCATGGAGTTCAAATTCTTAAAACCTTAGACCTAAACAAATTCTAATCACACAACAACCGTATAGTATGCTAAAATCATTTCAAGAGAAGGGGGGGAGGGGAATAGGGTAACAGATAAAAAATGAGGGAAAGGGGATGAGAGTTGAACAGGTCTAAAAACCTATAACATCTTCATATAGAAAACAAAGAAACATAGCAGTCTTGAAGCTTTAATAGGTCACAATGTTCTACAAGCATTACTAGACACCAATTCAAACATAAGAAGATAACAACAAAACCTAACTATTTCATATGCATCACTTAGTCATTTCAGCATTAGCAAAATAGTGAAAAGGGAAAGGGAAGAGGAAAATCATGATTATTGTTAAACAAAGGGAAGCAAGGAAGGGGTTTGAACATTTTTCATCAATAAACCAATAGGCAACATGTGCTCATGCTATACTTAATAAAACCAACAAACTTATGAGAAGAAATCAGGACTCAAAGATGACCCAAACATCATCCTAAATGATACTTATAGTTCAAACATGTAGATAGATACCACATAGCAAGAAATAGTAGGGAAAGGAAGAAAAACCATTTAAAATCAAGTTCAAATCTAAGGGTAAATAGGGTAGGGGTTAAACATGCTCAAATCAATTAACAAATATGAAAATCTGTACTCAAATATATATATATATACTACACAGTTTACTTAAGAACCAACTAAACCATAGATAATCAAGGTTTAAAACTAACCTAAGCATCACCCCCAAGTATATGAGAGTAAGGCTAACAGTTCATACATAGTTAAGACAGTAAAGAGGAGAAAACAGGTTCCACAAAGAGAAAGACTAAGCTTTTCATGAACAAAATCAGCCTTAAATTCTAGCAACAAATTCATGCTCAAGTTTCTGGCATTTAATCATCATATAAGTCGAACACAGGCTAATGAAATCAAGGGGTTTATACAGGGGAAGGGAAAACAAGTTTAGAAATCATCACAAACAACCATGAGCAAAACATATCAACACTTAATCAATACATATACGAAATATCAGTTTAGGCAAAGTTGGTAAGCCAATAAGAACATGGTTATGAAGAGGGGTTGGGGAACAAACAAGGATCAAAACCAAATATTTTTATGAACAAATCCAGACAGATTTAACATCATTTAACAACAATCTAGATTCAATTTTATGCTCATACTCACTATTTTAACAAATTAAACCAAATCAGTAAAAGACAACACTTCTAACACAAGATTGCTACTCAAAATCATAATATTAGTCTAACATTTAAGCACATATCTTTGATACAAACAAACAAGACCAGAACCATATTTCACCAAGGTTTATACATTATAAAAGCAAAAATGAAAACAACAAAAACAGTAAAGGAGGAGGTTAAGGGATTCACCTTTTTTAGGGCAGCAACTCGGGATTAGAACTTCACCGGAAGAACTTACCACTACCGTACTAATACCCAATTCTTTAGAACTTGAATTTTTAGTGCTTTTTCTTCCCAAAGCTGACTGGTTACGTGAGGTTAGATAATCAATTCTCCAGAAACCCAATATTTCCCCAAAATCAGCTCTTTTTCATGCAGCTAAGGGGGTATTTATAGGGAATTTTGGGTAAAAATGGGGGGGGGGGGGGAAACCAGAGAGGTTTTTGGGGATTTTGCTGAGGAATTCAAATTCCTCAGCTAGAGAAATGTTCACAGCAACAACTTGTATGTAATTGTACAAGTTTTACGGATTTCACGGAGGGGGTGACACCTGGTGGGTTCTAGAATTCTCTAGACTTGCCAGCGCACCTTTTGACGGAGAAAAATGGATGGGAAATGGAAACATTAGAGGGGTTAAGGGATGGTGAGGATGTTGTCATTTGCCACTATTACGAGTAGCGGCGTTAGGGTTTCTGTTAGAGAGAGATGAAGAGGAGGATGAAGAAGAGGCGCAGGGGTTTGTACGAGGCTCGTCTAGAAGTATGTGTGGGTCTTTCATGGGAAAAGGGGGACGCGTGGGGAGCGTGAGGGAATATAAGCGGTGAAAATAGAGAGTGTATATGTATATGTGAGTGTGTAAGTGTATAGGCTGATGGGTGAGGGAATTGGGTCGGGTTTGAGTATTGGGCTGAGCGAATTGGGTGGTGTTGACCCAAATCATTGGCTGATAAAGGGAGGTTATAAGGGTGGGTTTAAATTGTGGCCACATTTTGAATGTGGCCACTTTAGGTTTAGGAAATAGCCAATATTGGGAAAGAATAGCTAGAATTCGGCTAAAATCGAAATAATAGGCTTAGAGATGAATTAGTTGAAATTAATTTTGATCTTCAATAAATTAAAACAATTCGAAACAATTATCATATTTGACACATAATTACCTCTTTAATTAATTATAAAATCAATTTTTCAATTAACTCCCATTTGAATTAATTTTGGAGGAAAATTAAACATTAATCTTTTTAAAGGATTTTCTTATGAAATCAATTTTAAAATAATTATTTTAAGTAATTTATATAAATTTCATATGTAAAATATGAAAAAAATATAATCATCACTGAGAATCATTGGTAAAGATGATTTGAAAATATTTTATCCCTTTTTGTCAAAACAATTATTTCGAGAATTGTTTAAAAATTTAAAAAGATCCAAATTAATTCGTAATGTGGCGGGTAAAAATTGGGTGTCAACAGTTGCCCCTCCCTTTGGGTAGGGTGAGTGTAATGAAACCTGGACAAAGGGATTTGATGTTCCTAATTTTTGTCCGACCACAAGTCCATCCTAAGGAGGTAGTTGGTTTTAGCACGAATTTCAAGGAATTATGGCCGAACTCTGGTATTGAGTTTCCTACATATCTCAGGTTACATGAGAATTCAGGCCACTTGTAGTTCAAGATGCTTGATTTTACGCACGATTTTCAAGGAATTCCAAACTTTCCTGATTTTAGAGTACGGAGAGACCGGAAAGCTGGGGAGTAGGAGGATTGGGGGGAGTTAGGAATACAACTGAGTTTTCATCATAGATCTCGCCTACATATCCTAGGACTCAGGGAATCAGGCTGCTTGTAGTTCGACTCAATCGGTGGAAAAGGTAATATTTATGTTAAGACGACCTTTGGCTCGGGATGAGTGACCAATAAGTTGAGCTATAGAAAAGAGGCTTGTAACCTTTCAACTATGAATGTGGTGCACTTCACACCCATAAGTAAGATTTTCCTGGACATAATTTCCAAAGCTCGAGGTGTATCGCCACTCGTATTTGAAAGGAAAGAATATTCCTTCCAATGTGGGTTTAGGAAATACCCTGGATGTGGAACCAAGACCCAAAGATAGGAAATACCCACATGCCTTCTGATAGGGGTGTGGTTTGATGGTGGTGGTGAGTTGTTCCTCAGTTTGACGTCCCTCTTCGGGCTGTGTCACAAGTTTCTGCTAAGAAAATGTTCCATGTTGTGATGCATCCTTTTTGGTATAGTCCACACCTGTGGTTTTTATTTTGAGAATTTCATCCTTCTTGGATGCTCTCGACAATATCTAGAAACCAAATGGTTAGTCGTAACAGAATTCAGCAAGGAGGGATAGCTTCGTACCTCATTTTTGTTTATCTGTTGTTTCTTGAGGAAGATGACGTCCTTTGCTATCTCTGTTTTAGGAAATGGCCGCTTCCATGACAGTCAAACGTGATAGCCTTCTTGGCTATCAGATAATATTGCTTGTGTAGCAATTTTTGAATGATGACGACCTTCTTGATTGTTTAAGGGCATTCTCCTGAATGCGGTAGCCTTCTTGGCTTTTAGCGGTGGTCTTTTGCATATGTCTTTGGGGTAGATCTCGCGTATCTTCCACATCGACACGACTAACAGACACTCCATGTATTGTCAGGCTTTGGTTAATCTATCACATCATCTGACTCCGGATAGAGGGGGCTTACAGACGCCTTTAATTTACCAGCTTTCGAGTAATCTTGCACATTATCCGACTTTGGATAGAGGCGGCTTATATATATCCTTCAAATTGCCAATTTTTGGGTAATACTGCACCTTTATCTGATCTTGGACGTGACATGACTTACATATTTCCCTAAAATTATTAGCCTTTGGGTAATCCTTCACAATATCAACGTATGTCGCGGCTTATAGATAACCCTTGGACCATCCACTTTTGGTAGTCTTGCACTTTATCCAATTTTGGATATCGTTGCGACTTACGCGTTACCTTTGAACTGTTAATCTTCAGGTGATCTTGCACATTATCCGGTTTCAGATATCATTGCATCTTACAGACAGCTCTTAGTTCTGTCAAGTTTTGGGCAATCTTGCACATTATCCAATTTTGGATATCGTTGTGACTTATAGATGACTTTTCACCTTCAAATGTTGGAAAATTTGATTTATTGTCCGATTTGGGCAGAGACGACTTATAGATATCCGTTAGATAATATGCTTCAAACCTTGATGACAGGTGGTATATAACAGCATCTTCCGACAATTGATACTTTCGAATGAAGGTGCATAAAATATCCTTGGCGTTAGACTCAACCGCCTTATGCAATATGGGACATAAATATGTTGGATGCCAGACTTTTCATAATAAATGATAATTATGTCCTCAACATCAAACTCTTTCACCTCACGTAATTTCAGATATAAGCATGCTGCATGCCGGATTTGGCATAATGAATAAGGATAATGATAATGATATCCTCACCGTCAGACCCTTTTGTCTCACGTAATTTCAGATATAAGCATGCTGAGGTCGATCATGTGCAACTAGTGCGGCTTGGGGACGCCTAATGAATGTCATCCTCTTTGAAGCCAGCTGGTAGAGGGATATAATCTTCGTAGGGGATATGTGTCTCCGATAAATAATGGTGATAGTCTTCTTGACATGCAAATATCAATGGCCTTCTCGGCATGGTCCTCTTGGCATGGCCCTCTCGGCATGCAAATATGAATGGCCATCTTGGCATGGTCCTCTTGATATGGCCCTCTCGGCATGGTCCCCTTGACATGGAAATATGAATTGCCCTCTTGGCATGGTCCTCTTGAAATGGAAATATGAATGGCCCTCTTGGCATGGCCCTCTCAGCATGCAAATATAAATGGACCTCTTGGCATGCTCCTGTGATATAATGCCATACAATACGATGCAACATAATATAATATGATGCTATGAGATATGTCATAATATGATGCGACACAATGCTATGCCAGGTGATGCAATATGGTGCAATGTGATGCAATGCAACATGATACAATGTGATGCAGTGCAGCATGATGCAAATGTGAATGCAAAAATGCGATGCGATGCAGCATGATGCAACATGAATGCAAAATGTGATGCCATGTAGCATGATGCAATGTCCCATAGTGAAGTCATGAAAACATCACATTTGGTCTTAATGTCGACTCCTTTGCGGGTACCTGCGCTCAAGGCAAATGGTTAGCAGACACAGTGTCGCTTTTATCAGCGACTACAGTCAAGATTTGAAAGACTTTAAAGACAGCGTCTATGAATCTGATCAAAAAAACTTTAAAAATGCGAGCGAAATGGTCGTGCCTGCTTTCAGGGACAACCATGAATACTGTTTTTTTAACATTGTCTATTCGGGGTGATCCCTGTCTTGCTAGGCATTGGTGGGGAGTGTTGTTGCTCTTTGTTTGGTGGCCCCAATTTTGAAGCTTATCGAGATATCCTAATCCCTTTTGGGGACTTAAGAACGTTTTCGGGTTCTCTTTATCTGGTAGTTTATGTGAACTACCAGAAAATTCGTCCGCTTTAGGGGCTTTTTCCTCTTTGGCCTCTTCCTGCTGTTTTGGGCTTTTCTCGCCAAATTTTAAAGCATCTGGTCTCGTTGCATTTATTTGAATGCGTTGGATAATGCAGGACCGCTTTCTGATATACTTTTGGGGACAACCTACATCCACAGAAAAATTGTAAGTTTTGTCGAAACTGGCCTGTGTTGACCTCCTTCGATCTTCTGCTCGTAGTTCTGTCTTCTCCGTATGCTTTCCAATCTCGGGTACTTGTCACCCTCGACTCTCCCCGGACCAAGGTAGACATAAGACAAAATCACATTAAAGGAGTAAAACTAATCTTTGTAAATATTTTTCAAACAAGTTCTTTGGAAAACAAAGGGTTTTAAAAGGAGATGATTTGGAAATGTCTCTGCCTGTCATGTAATGTACTAGTTCAACGAACGTCATTTACTCGAGGTCTTGACATTTCTGACATACTGCTGGCGGACTACGGAGGTCCTTCGTCGACCTAGCTGGGGAACTTAAAAGATGATTTTCAAGAAATCCATCACAGCTGGGGATTAATCCATATAAGACTTGGGATTTCATTGAAGTAGACTCTAATCTCTCGGTGCTGGGGAATTCCTCGGAGCTTAATGTAGAACTCTTAAATGAAGCTTGGCAGAAATTTTGGGATCCTTCTCAAAATTTCTTCCCCAGTTGAAGGTTTCTTAGCGGATTTTATTCCTTCCAGCAAGAGACTTGAGACTCTGTGGGGAACCCGAGATTCTTTCTCGGTATTTGCTTTGGTTGCTCTTCGGCATACTCTGCATTCTTGCTAGAGAACTATTCGGAGTCTAATGCTCTTCATTCTCTAAATTTTTGAGATTCCTTTCTCAAACATTCTGCCCCAATTTCCATTTCCTGGGCGATACGAATGAACCATTGTGGCATTTGTGTATCTACAAGATCCTCTTGTCTTGTTGGCAACAACCTTCATCTTCTAAATTTTTGAGATTCCTTTCTCAAAAATTCTGCCCCAGTTTCCATTTCTTGGGGTGATATGACCAAACTGTTGTGGCGCCTACGTATCTCATTGAGGCAGGAATCAGGTCAAATATAGTTCCCATACTTATAGTAGGAGATTATTGGAAATAATTAAAGGGATGACCGAGGCCGACAAAGGCCACCTACGTATCTCATTCTTGAGAATTCAGGTCAAACGTAGTTCGTTCGGGGAAAGATAGATTTTCCTAAGGGGTTGACCGAGGATGACACAGGCCGCCTACGTATCTCATTCTTGAGAATACAGGTCAAATGTAGTTCGTTCAAGAGGATAGGGATGTTTTAAGCTATTACAAAGCATAAAATGATTACAATCTAGAAATGTGATTACAGGGAAATGAAATTAAAGGAAAACTATCCCTAAACAAAGTATCTCTTCACAGCATCAGAATTGATCAGTTTGGCCCACACTTGACCATCCATTTCAACTAGGATTAGAGATCCTCCGAATAACACTTTCTGGATGACATACGGGCCTTGCCAATTGGGTGCAAACTTTCCTTTGTGTTCCTCCTGGTGGGGAAAAATGCACTTGAGAAATAGTTGTCCTATGGAAAACATGTGATCTCTCACTCTTTTGTTGAATGCACGAATCATTCTTTGTTGGTACAACTGACCATGGCATACGACACTCATCCTTTTCTCATCAATCAACATGAGTTTCTCGTGATGGGCACGAACCCATTTCTCATTGTTCAGTCCAGCTTCTCGAATGATCCTAAGAGATGGTATTTCAACTTCTGCAGGTATCACTACTTCCAACCCATACCCCAATATATAAGGGGTCACCCCGGTCGAAGTCCTGACGGTCGTCCGGTATCCCAATAAAGCATAAGGCAACATCTCGTGCCAAGATCGGTGATGGTCGACCATTTTTCTCAAGATCTTCTTGATATTCTTGTTGGCGGCTTCCACAACTCCATTCATTTGTGGCCGGTATATGGTTGAATTACGGTGAGTGATCTTGAATTTCTCACATATTTCTTTCATCAAGTGGCTGTTCAGATTTGTTTTGTTGTCGATAATAATTAACTCGGGGATCCCAAATTGACAGATTAGGTTGTTTTTAACAAAATTGGCTACAACCTTCTTGGTCACAGACTTGTAAGAAGCATCTTCTAGCCACTTGGTGAAGTAATCAATAGCTACCAAAATGAATTTGTGTCCATTCGAGGAAGATGGCTCGATGGGACCAATGACATCCATGCCCCGGGCTACAAAAGGCCAAGGTGCGCTCATTGCATGAAGATCACTAGGTGGTACTCAAATCAAATCTCGGTAGATCTAGCACTTGTGAGATTTTTGTATGAACTTGCTATAGTCATTTTCCATGGTCATCCAAAAGTATCCAGTTCACAAAATCTTCTTGGCTAGGGTGAACCCATTCATGTGGGGACCATACACTCCAGTGAGTACCTCTTCTAATAGTCTTGTGGCTTCAACCAAATCAACGCATCTTAAGAATCCAAGGTCCGGAGTCATCCTATAGAGGATTTCTCCATTTAGGAAAAGGTTGTTGGCCATTCGATGAATGGTTTTCTTTTGGTTGGCGGTCACATCTTCGGGATAGACTCCAACTTCTAGATACCTCTTGATATCATAATACTATAGTTTTCTGTCTGATTCTGCTTCGACTTGCGCACAGTGTGCAGGTTGTTCTTTGAGACCTATTATCAACGGATCGATATAATTCTGATTGGAATGTTGAATCATGGAGGATATGGTTGCCAAGGCATCGGCAAACTCATTCTGAATCCTTGGTGTATGCTTGAATTCGATCTTCCTGAATCTCTTGCACAAACTTTGAACCATCTTCACATACGACATAATCTTGGGGTTCTTCACAGCCCATTCACCTTGAACTTTGTGAGTTAGCAAATCGGAATCACCTATGACCAAAAGTTCTCAGATATTCATATCAATAGCTAGTTGGATACCGAGAATACAAGCTTGGTACTCGGCCATGTTGTTAGTGCATGGGAAACAGAGTTTGGCTGTCACCGAATAGTGCTAACCAGTTTCTGATACCAAGACTTCTCCAATGCCCGAACCTTTGAAGTTGACCGCTCCATCGAAGAACAATATCCAACCGGGGTATGACTCAGCAATATCCTTACCTACGAACAGAATCTCTTCATCAGGGAAGTAAGTTTTGAGTGGTTCATGATCTTCATCAACCAGATTTTTTGCTAAACGATCTGCTAAGGCCTGTCCCTTGATTGCTTTTTGAGTCGCATATATAATGTAGAACTCATATAGCAACATTTGCCATTTGGCCAATTTCCCCATAGGCATGGCCTTTTGGCATATGTACTTCAGGGGGTCCATTCTGGAAATGAGATATGTCGTATAGGATGACAAATAATGTCTCAACTTCTGAGCGACCCAAGTCAAAGCATAACAAGTCTTTTCTAACAAAGTATAAAGAGACTTACACGGAGTGAGCTTTTTACTCAGATAATAAATCGCTCATTCTTTCTTTTTCGTTTCATCATGTTGTCCCAGGATGCATCCGAAGGCATTTTCTAAAACCGATGGATACAACAATAATGGTCTTCCTTCTCTTGGAGGAACCAATATCGGAGGACTGGACAAGTAGTCCTTGATATGATCAAAAGCTTGCTGGTACTCCTTGGTCCAACCAGTCGGCGCATCTTTATTTAATAACTTGAAAATAAGTTCACAAATAACCGTTGATTGAGCTATGAATCGACTAATATAATTCAACCTTCACAGGAAACTCATGACCTCTTTCTTGGTCTTCGGGGGAGGCAACTCCTGAATTGCTTTGATCTTTGAAGGGTCGAGCTCGATGCACCTTCTACTGACTATAAAATCCAATAATTTGCCAGCTGGCACCCCCAAATCACACTTTGCGGGATTCAGCTTTAGGTTGCATTTTTGCAGGCGATCAAAAAACTTCGTCAAATAGTTCAATTGATCCTAAATCTCGCGGGATTTGACAATCACGTCATCCGCATATACCTCGATCTCCTTATGAATCATGTCATGGAAAATGGTTGTCATGGCTCGCATAAAAGTAGCACCCGCATTTTTATGACCAAATGGCATCACTCGATAATGGAAGATACCCTAGGGGGTGATAAAGGCTATTTTCTCCGCATCTTCTTTATCCATTAAGATTTGATGGTATCCAGCAAAACAATCCACGAATGACTGCATTTCGTGCTTCGCACATTTATCGATAAAGATATGGATATTGGGCAATAGGAAGTTCTCTTTTGGACTGGCCCTGTTCAGGTCTCGATAATCGACACAGATTCTGATCTTCCCATCTTTCTTAAGAACTGGGATGATATTGGCCAACCAGGTCGGATACTTTGTAAACCCTACCACTCTAGACTGAATCTGTTTGGTAATTTTTTCCTTGATCTTCAGACTTAGATCTGGCTTGAACTTTCGAATCTTCTACTTGATGGGATCAAACCCTAGATTAATAGGCAGCTTATGGGAGACTATCTTTGTGCTTAGCCCTGGCATATCGCTGTAGGCCCAAGCAAATATGTCGATGTACTCTTGGAGCAATATGATAAGTTCTCTTTTCTGTATTTCTGTCAAATGGACACTGATTCTGGTTTCTTTGACTTCTTTGTCATCTCCTAGATTGACCATCTCAGTTTCCTCTAGATTAGGCTTTTAACGGTTTTCAAAGTCTTTTAATTCCTTTGTCAAGTCTTTGGGAACCATAGTTTCTTCATCATATTCCTCAAAATCATCGTCACCTAGCTCAGTTTGTTCGTTAAGCCCTTGACATGACATGACAATGGTAGGTTTTAACTTATTATTACGGAAACCAAAACAAAACGAGTTAGATAATAATAAGAAAATAAAAATAAATATTTAAACGGTGAATATTTTCAAAATAAGGAGGATTTCATTTGAAATTCGGAAATATTTACAAACTATGGCTACAACCTACATGAATGTAGGTTCATGCCTTTTATAAAGCAGTAAACAATAAGAGGAAATTTAAAACATAAAGGGTGGGTCGTGGAGCCTCATCCGGACCATCGCTGAATTTTGTAAAATGAAGTCTTTGTCTACCCAGCCAAGTGGAGAGTAGCCAAGGGAGTGGCGACCAAGTTTTGCAACTCCTCGCCGGGTTTGAGGTTCTTGATTGCGGTTGTTTCGAGAGCTTCTTCCGTGATAGAATCACACTCCTCGAACAGATCCCCTATTTCATCCTCCAACCCATCGCTTGGGGGACTGACGCATACTGGGAATGATTGATACAAATGAGGAAAAGGCTTGGGCAGTCCTGACCTCTTCTTTTCTTTGTTGCTAGCTTCACCTTCTTGGATCACATACGTCAATCTGTGCTTGCTCAACTATTCAGGGATACTTAAAGGTTTGATTCGACCGTTAGAATTCCTTCCTAGCCCTGAGCCTGGTTCATAACCACACCTCAGCATTATGGTCGCAATCATCTTGTAAATGGGAGGCATCAGAATTTGAGGAGCCATGTCCTCTTTTGTGGCATTCACAATTTCCACCGTGTAGAAGTTACTCCCTCTCGGGACCTCATCGATTATGGGGACACAACCATTTGGTCGACTCAGGTGGCTTCCCTCTCCATGGATTACTACTTTATGTTGTTCCCAAAAGAACTTCACCATTTGGTGCAAGGTTGCTGGCACGGCCCCAGTTTCGTGGATCCATGGCCATCCCAAAAGCAAATTGTAACTAGTGGTAATATCCATGACCTGTAACACTATTTGAAATTTAGCGGGTCCCATCTGGATGTATAGGTTTACTTCTCCAAGCGTATCTCTCTGTCCTGCGTCGAAGGCCCTCACATTGACCCTGCTTTGACGGATCTTTCCCAAATCGTATTCCAACTGTGTCAGTGTTGAAAATGGACAAATGTTCAATCCTGATCCGTCATTGATTAGTACCCTGTTCACAACCTTTTCTTGATTCTGAATAGTGATATGTAATGCCTTGTTGTGCGTCACGCCTTCAAAAGGAAACTCATCATCACTGAAACAGATGCGGTGGCTTCCTAGGACTTTGCTTACCATGGCAGTCAAGTTTTCTGCACTGGTACCCATGGGCACGTAAGCTTCATTTAGAACCTTGAGTAATGCCTATCTATGGTACAGGGAACTCATGAGCAATGTCCAAATAGAAATTTGAGTCGGGGTCTTTTCCAAGTGCTTCACAATCGAGTACTCTTTTGGTTGCATTCTTCTCCAAAACTCTTCTGCTTCGCCTTCAGTGATTGGCCTTTTTTAAGACTCTTCTTGTAAGCATCATCTGCTAGATTATCGGGGAAATAACATCTCCCAGATCTTGTCAAGCCATGATTTGCGGCGGCTGTAATTATGAACTCCTTTTCAGCCGACACCAACACAGAAAATTATGATTTCTCTGCGATGCTCAAAGCAGCTACAGACCTTTCTGGTTCCTCAGGCTTTCTGGGGCTCGCCGGCACTATGGAATTGATTGCGAACCATTCTTCCTCTATTTCAGTCATGTTTACAGTGGCTCTTCTGTGATTCGAAAGTGGGTTGTTATTAACATTTGTCGGTGTTGTCTATAAGGTGACTACCTTCTGATCGATCAAATCTTGAATCTTGTGTTTCAGATTGATGCAATCCTTTGTGCTGTGTCTGGAGCCTCCAGATTAATAAGCACAATGTTGATCAGCTTTGTAAAAAGAAGAGTTAACATTACTTGGTTTATGCTGAATGGGCTAAACTAATCCAGCGGCCTTCAGTCTTTCATATAACTGAGTTCGGGTCTCGGCTAATTGAGTGAAAGTTTGAGGAACTATCTTTTCCAAATTTGGTCGAGGGAGACCGGGGTTAGTGGGAGGAGGAACCCGGTGGTTGTTCTGGTTTTCAGGAGCTCTTTGGTATACTGGAAAATTATGGGGAGGTGCTTGGTAGGTGGATTGTATACTTGGGACTGGAGTTTGGTATATGGGCTGCACATTTGGCACGGGAGTTTGGTAGATTGGCTGAGTATAGAAGATTAGTTGAGGGTTTTGTGGAACTGGAGGAGGGGTTGTTGGAACAAGTGGCTTCTTGTAACCAGCTCCGAAGGGTTTATGTTGTTTTGGACTAGGATTGAATAATACTGAATATACCTCCTCTCTCTTTTTCTTTGGGGGTCTGGTAAGTCCTGAAGAAACTGGGGTTTTGGCGATTTTGCCACTGCGGAGCCCTTCTTCCACAATTTCTCCGATTTTGACTAAGTCGGTGAACTGGGCCTTTACCGCCGATATCATCTTGTCATAAACTTCCGACTCTTGAGAGCGCATAACCACCGCGCTTATTTCTTCTTCGATCATAGGAGGACAGACTCTCGCGGCCTCTTTTTTCGACCAATAAGCATAATCTCTGAAATCTTCATTTTACTTTTGCCTGATGCATCCCAGGAAATATCGATCTGGGATGACTTCTACATTATATGCGAATCTCTGGGAAAAATCTCGGGCGAGATTGCTCTACTTGAACCACTTCTTCAATTCTTGGGAAGCAAACCATTCAAATGCCTCTCCAATCAGACTTCGGCTAAAGAGTCTCATTAGCAGGGAGTCATCTCTTCGGGCACAGACCATCTGATAACACTAACTCGTTAGATGGGCTTCGAGACTCCCAACACCATTTAAGATTTCAAATTTTTGAATTTTGAAACCTTCTGGCAGGTTTATCTCAGGGTGAATGCAGAGATCGTCATAGTCGTAGCCTTTCTCGTAAGGCAAACTTTGTAACTCTCAAATCTGGGCCATTTATTCTCTTATTTGTTCCATATCAAGGTCGCGTTTCATTTCTGTAGCCTTCAACTCTCTTT
The DNA here is from genome assembly GCA_003996215.1 of Jaltomata sinuosa. Classification (NCBI taxonomy): domain Eukaryota; kingdom Viridiplantae; phylum Streptophyta; class Magnoliopsida; order Solanales; family Solanaceae; genus Jaltomata; species Jaltomata sinuosa. Next base: position 140,047 of record QJPP01003426.1, read on the forward strand.
ATTTCTCTTCATAATAATCTAGCTCAGGGTTCTCCTGGAGGATGGGGTATGATTATGTTATGGCATGGAAAGCGGGAGGTATGTTCTGCGTGGGCGAGGGCTGGACATGTGGAATAGTATTTGTGTATGTGGGGGTAAAATTATATGGGTTAACTATGTTGGTGGCATTAGGATGGTTGTTTTGGGAGTTGTAGGTATTTTGTGGAGTGTTCTGGAGGTTTGGAGGGTTTTGTGTGAAATAGGCACCTGGATTGCTGTTCTGGTTAGTATGTTGAGAAGGGGGAGTATGGGTCTGGTACAGGGACCTGACGAGGGAGGGGTTATTATGGATAGGTTCGTTTGAAGGCCTGGGAATGGAAGAGGAGGGGATGTCTTTTGGTTGATTTCTGGTTTGTGGAGAATTGAGTGGAGGGTTTTGAGGAGGGGGCTGAGAATCGCCCAAAGCAGGAGTATTGGCGGCGATTGCCAAGCTAGCCATGTCTTTCACCTTTTGCACTTCTTCCTGCATCTTTTCTAATTTCTTCGCAAGCTCTTCGATCATTTCATTCTGTTCAGCGATGAAGCTGTCTCTTATAGCCAGGGCATTTTCTTCCTCACTATCAGTCATTCTTTCTGCAGACAAGCGAGGGTCAGAGGACAGATCTAAGTGTGCTTTCAAGCGAGTAAACTAAGAGTGTTCAACCAGTTTTTGTCAACACAAACCGGTTTCTTTTATCTGTTGAAATGAAAAATAACTCAAAATCCGCAATTTAAGTTTTTTGTTAGTGAAAAATAATACAAGATTATGGTGAGAAATAAACACATAGTAATTACTTTAAACACATAAAAGTTTCTTTTCGTCAAGGCAAATTGGTCCACAGGTGGTTTTGACTCAATCCTTTCAAAGGACAGGATTTTGTCCGTTGATTTGGGATTAGTAGGTTTTGTCAGGAAAAGTTGATTTTGTTGATCTTGTAACATCTCTGCCTATTGTTCTCCTGAACTCTTCTTCATTTTCGTCAATTTGGAGAAATGAAAATTTCTTTAAGACCTGGGCTGGGCCTTGAAGGCTGCCTACGTATCTCATGAAGGAGAATTCAGGCCCTACGTAGTTCGAACTTGTGATAGATAAGTTGTCTTATTTCATTTCATCCACTATTCTAAATACAAGGGGAAAGTAAAAGACGACATCGAAAATAAAAATAAAGAAACTGAAAGCTAAAACTCTGCTACTTTTGCTACTTTCAGCTCTGGATAATGGGATCTGCTAGACTCTTCTCGATTTTTTCTTTAAGAATGATAAGGGGGAAACTCCAGCTCGATTTTTCCCATGTCAATGAGGTATTCCAAATCAACCCGAAAATGGCGACAAGTCTCGATATCATGGCCTCCGACCCCTTTGTGGTAGAGGCAAACTTCTTTCCCCTAACGCCAAGCCCTGAGAATCTTCCCTGGTCTCCTTTCCACGGGCTCCAGGATCCTGGTCTGGACCATCTTAGTATAGATTTCATAGTAAGTGTCCTGGAAGACGGTGAAATCATAGTGATGAATTGTTATTTCCTTAGTGATGGGCATGCCATAGCCAACTTGGTCACAAGCAAGGATGGTTCGGGGACTCCATAGATGGCTTATCTGGCCGTTAGTGATCATGTGGTAAATTTGGGCTCTTAGGGCATTGCATTCATTGGTAGTGTGTCCTCTACGACGTTGATAATAGGCGCATTATCTGTGCTCATTGTGAGGGTGACATCTGAATCCCTCAGATTGGTCAGGATGCAGGACCCCCATAGCTTTCAGGGTCTCGTAAATTTCTGAACAGCGAATCACCTTTGGATTTTTGGTATATTCACGGAAGTGAACTTTGAGGGTGATGGGCTTCCCTCCTGTCCTGAATCTGGAAGGCGAAATAGCATCACCCTTGACCTTGGTCCAGGGGCAGACTCTCGTGTCAAAGAGTTGGGCCCCTTCAGTAGTGGTCTCCATAGGAACTTGCTCATTGTCTTCGGGTTCTTCAGTTGCTCTTTCCTACCCTTTGTTAACTTGTTCCAATCCTCCAGTGACATCCTCAATCTCTAGGAGCAATTATCTGAGTTCTAGGTCAAGGTATGGTTCGGTCTTAGTCTCGGTGTTTCCCAATATTTGGTCAATCGCAGCAATCCTTTCTTTAGCCTTGACAGTTTGCTCTTCCAGTTCCTTTGACCGAGCTAAGGTAATTTCCATAAGTTGATCGACTCTCTCATGTTTTATCTGAACCTCCTCCATTTCCTCTAGTATCCTTCGCATTCTCTCTCGCATAGTCACCGCCTCCATTTCAACGTCTCCTGAAAGAACGGCGATTTTTTAGGAAGTTTTTAGAAGGCTTTAGGATTTTCGGAGAAACTTGGAAGATGTGGAGTATTTTGGTCGGACTTTACATAGTGGGCTTATATTTTTTTTTGCCTACGGTGTTCTAGAAAACTTCGGCATGGAGTGGACCGATTTTTCCTTGATTCAAGCAACACACATAGCACATAAAACAGTTTATATCACAATAATATCATGCTAATATCGCGTCCTAACTGGGTGACCTATTTATGCCAAGGTTAGGCCTAGAGAGTTTGAAAGATGTATGTGACATATCTGAACCATTCTATTGCCTCATAAATGGCATGTATATATATATGGAAAACTTACCTTTTTTAAAGGGATACAAATGCTAGCCGAAAGGGGGATACATTTTAGGAGAAACGATATTTGCACAAAAGTCACGCCCACGCAGGGGCGAATTTAGGTAAAGTAAATACATACATGGAAATAAAACCCACGCAGGGGCAAAGATACTAAAGATATGACGTGGAAGGTCCTTCCTCGGTCCTGCTCCTCTTGGATGCTCCATCAATGCTCCTAAGCTCGAATTGTCTCAACCACATGTCACCCTAGAGTTTCACCACTTGTTCATGCATAGGTAATGCCCCGACCTCTAAGGCTTTCCTGGTCATTTTTGAATCAAGCTGGGCTATTCCCATTCTCATATCTTCGAGTTCCTGAGTCAACCCTGCTATAGTGCGTCGATCTTCTTCCTTTTTACTGACAGATTGTCCTCTGACGGTTAGGACCCAGATTTATCCACCACATTCGGAGGAGGAGAGGCGCCTCTTTTACAATGTCAAACTTGAGGAATTTTGACATCCTACAAAATAGAATAACCTGTTAGGCCCCACCCCAGGACAATAGTCCAGTTACAACACATACGTCTTTCAAACAACACGTAGTCGGATGCTATGTCATTGGGTCGGAAACCCGTTGACATGTTTTGGTGGTTTACTAATGGACTTAATATCCCTTGGATATTAAGACATCCTAGGCTAATGCCTATTTTCGAGATTTGGTTTCGCTCTACCCTTAGTTTCTAGAATAGTTTTCGAAATTGACCTGGAACCCGGGCTGACAACCCAAGCTTGAAACAACAAGTGACCGTTAACCGACCGCGGGTCAACTACTTCACTCATCTATTTCGAAAGTTGTGTGTTTTGTCAAGAACGACCGCAAAGAATTGCGTAATCACCTTTTTACCCCTAATGCATTATAATGCTTTGCCAAGAGAGGCAGAAAATGTCATGAACAGTTTATAATCGCGAAAAAAGTAAACAATTTAAGGAAAGAAATAAAGTTGCAATTATTACAATTTCCGAATAGTTAGTCAAACAAGTTAGTTTCAAACAATAAGGTTAGAACCTAGTTGAATTATCCCCAAGAGAGTCGTCATGTCTGTTTTGATCCTTTTCGGACCTATACAAGATATCATGACCCAAAAACTAAAGCCATGATGTCACCTACTATAACTCACTAGTAGGTAAGCCAAAACTCTTAGCCTAGAACGGCGATAAATGGGCTAACAAGAGAAAGAGAAGAAAATAAGAAATCAATACTAAATGATGGTAAACAAGTAGAACATATATATATATATATATATATACACACACGAAAGGAGGGGAAAGGAACAAAATATGAAAAATATCCCCCAAGACCTGGTATCAGTTAGTACAAGAGGTACTACAATATAAGAGTACTAGATATATACAATATATACAAAACAATATTTGAAATTACAAAAGAAGACTAATCCCAAAATAGAGGGAGATAGATAAATTTCAGACACCAAAAGCTCACCCAGAATCTCTGATCATCAACTCTGCATGAGGACAGCGTCAATAGCAATAACTCATACTAGGGCCTTCATAATAGGAAAAGATGCAAAAGTATAGCATGAGTACCAAAACACGTATTACCTAATAGGCATCATAGGCTGATTAAGCTCAAATAAGATATAAGTATAATAAATGCAAATACGCACTAAAATGGGTGAGAAAGAGGGGTCTAAAAGAGAATAATAGGTCATACCTAGATAATAAAGGATGTATATGTAATAACTCAGAAAGCATAATGAAATAACCTAGCTAAAACCTAACCGGACCACCATAAGCCCTAAAGGTAAACACAATAGTTAATAAACTCAATTGAACCCCCATAAGACCCAAAGGTACAAACAACAAACAATACTAACTAACATCCAAGCTTAACAGTAAGTAAATGCAGAAAGTGTCATGATATACCATTTGAGATGATAATGCATTACCGTACTCGAACCAGACTTCTGAGTGTACATCATTGCGTATGCATGCCCAGACTCGAACAAGGGCCTAATAATAAATATGCATTCACTGGAGCTTAAATATAAATATCCATTCCTGAACTCAAATTGGTTCATAAATATAAATATGCGTGCCTAAACTCAAACTAGGGCTAAAATAGTCCATTTCCTTCAAAATAAGCCAAACCTTTTAAAGTATTCTGAAATCCCACTTTGTAGCCAAAAAAAACTGTATCATTATGCTAATTTACTAGTATGCAAGACAAAATAAGGAATAACACGAATAGTGAGATGAAAAGTAAACCAATATGCACAACCACAATCCAAACTAAATAAATCCACAACCTACGCACTAAAGAAACACTACAATTCTAGAATAGGTCAAAGCCACTATACTAATAATAAATTCACCAGGAACCCCACCTAAAGAAATCAACTACCCAAAGCTAGTCTAAGGCAACCGATTCTAAATGTAAAGGTATAACACAATTAACGCTATTCCCTAATATAGATATCGCCACCTAGACTGAGGACTCCAACCGTAAATCTCTGCTAAAGCTACTAATCAAGCTACAAGGATCATAAAAACCTAAATCTATTTGTTCAAACCATAATATCCAAGAAGTAATTAGCAAATTTCCATACAAACACTTTAATCGAGCAAAGTGTAAAATTAGGTAAGCTGTAACATACCTAGGGGCCGAACACACGCTCACGAACCCACTACACTAGAGCCTTTTCCTTCTGAGAAGCCTCCAACTGCTGCCATGCTATCAAAATAATAATCTATACATCAATACAAGAAAAATGATACCTATATTGCAAATTTATACTCTAGGTCAAAAATTGGGTGAAAAATCACCCACAGGGACTGCATACAGAATCATAAATTAGAACTTCCATTTTGTCCCTCGTGGGGAAAGGATCACATACTCAAGATTTGAGCATGTACAACCCTCTAATTCGGGATCCAAATAGCCCTACAGTTCAAGAACAACCCAAGAATTAAAAATGGAGAATTGACAGAAATAAGTCAAAGACTTACAAATTAATGACGGGAAAATGATCACGGATAAGGAGCAATTGAACTTAAGCTTTACCAGATGATCCCTTAGTAATTTCTTGAGCTTGGAGCTCTAATTAATGGATGATCATTGTATGAAATAATTTGAAAACAAATTGAAAATAATTATATACTATCAGGGGTTCTTTATCACAATCGCGAGGACCCCTATCACAAACGAGATAACCAACCCTGGCTGACTTATTGCAATCGCGATGGCCAGCTTTGCAGTTGCGAAAAGGAAGCGGCTGGGTCCATTGGACCCTCCATAATGTTCGCGGTGTCCCACCTTGCAATCGTAATGGTAAAGAGGTCAAACCATCATGAACGCGATGGCCTCATAGTGGTCACTAAGAAGAAAGGCAGCTGCATCAGCAGCTGCACACTAGAAAATTTACCAAGTCCCAAAAATCTCTGGATGAACCATCAAGATTTATCTAGAATCTCAGGCGTGCAAACAAAATATGCTACTCTATCAAAATTTATATTCTGGACTCAACAAAATTGTTGGAATTCCTAATAGATATCATTTTGACAAAAAGTGGATCCTTACCCAAAACTTGTGTTTTAACCTAAACCAATAAATAGCCCAAAATGATTCTGGAAGCCTTAGGACCCAAACCAAAGGTCCTACTAGCCCAAAGTCCAAACTCCGAAGCTAACAAAGCTGATGGAATTCTCATTCGGGCCTGTTTTTCTGAATGTTGACCAAAGTCAACTCTTTTAACTTAAAGAGTTTCAAAATAGGTAAATTGACTTCAAACACAAATGAACTACCCAGGAACCAAACCGTCAGTCCTGGCAAGTCATAAATGACCTTTAGATGTTGTGAGAAGGCTCAAAACACTAAAAATGCATGAAAATAGAGAAAATGACCTAGATGGTCATTACACAAGAGCTGCAAATTAAGAGTATGACAGTAAACATAAAAGACACAACTTTCATATGTGGAGTAGAATACAAAAGTTGTTGATGGAAGCTCTTTAATCCAAGAAATGAAACTTAGGATAACCTATCACACAGCTACACCAAAAAGGTATAGCAAGAGTAGTAGCAGTACAACCACACGTACTGGTAGGTATGATTGACCGACCAAGATTAGCTCACATAATACATGCATCAAAAACAATAGTCAACAGATAACCTCAATAACATCGCTTCAACAAGAAATTCCAACTAAAACTCAAATCAACAACACACCTCAGACTTACTCCATTACAACCCATATGATCAATAGCCCTATGTTCTAATTAACCTTAGTTGTTACCTCTAGTCTTTTAGCATAGTAACAAGTATCATATATTACACAAGTTCTCTTTCGAACCCTCACCTATCATTAGTTACACATTAATACTAAATCCATTATCATTATTACTAGTTCTTTTCACACTTCCCAAGTTCACCAAGAAACCATTACAATTAAACTATTATCTCATTCATAGATTTAGCCAACCTAAGGTTAACACAAAAATCATCTGCGTGTGCATATCAAGAATATCACCAAAGGTCTAACAGTAACCCATAGACATTGAATATCAATTATATAGTAGTCACCAATAGTCATTAATCAATCATCCAAGACAATTCAAACACCAATATGCATCAATTCACATGAAATACTTAAATAAGAGGAAATAAACAAATTGGGTGGATCTCATGTCCACTAAATTTCTCAAACCTTTGGTCTTTGTACCTCACCCATCTCAACTAACCTTAGTCTTGCTTCACAGTATCAACAACATAAGTATAAAATGGTTCACACACATTCTAAAAAGTCTTATTTCTACCCAACTAGCCATGACTTGCAGGGGATGCACCAGGGTCTATCTATCGCCGAAACCATTTTCCATTGGTGTAATATCAATACATATTGGCTCATGGTGCCCTATAAATAACAAGTAACCATATCAATCTGTATTGGCTAATGGTACCCGATCCATTACATGTAACAAATATCAATCTGTACTAACTTATGAAACTAATAAGTGGTGAATTTACCACTTATTAGGGTCTCTTTTCCTATGAATTTGCATATTTTAATGATGGTATGAGACTACTTATGACATGTTTTGATGATATTTTAGGTGATTGGATGTGAGGTATGACTTTATAGCAAAGGGAACAAAAAAGATCCAAAATGGAGCAAGAAGAAGTGAAGAGATGCTGGCATACTACTAGGTCTATCGACCTTGCATGCTTTGGAGCACAGTAGTGGTCCCGCAGCTATGAATAAGGGGCCGCACCAGCATCACATGCACTATTCAACTAAGGATGCACCTATGCAAGGATAGCCATCGTTGCGACTCTGCACCTGTGGTAAAGCTCCACACCTGTGATAAAGGCTATCATCAGCTTAATCCGCACCTTTACCACATCCCATGCCATAGCGGCCATGCACCTATAGTAAAAGCTCCACAAGTGGAGCTAATGTGTTATTATCACACCCAATTTGGTTATTTCACATGTCTAGAAACCCCAATCCACATTAAACTCTTTCCTGCCATCTGGAATTAATTCTTTGATTTTTCACACAAGTTTCTCTGAAGAAACAAGGTTGTTACAGAGAGATTTGACTGTACAGATATTTTGTTTTGGGAATTTTTCAAAAATATGTGGTTGTTGCATTTTAAGTCACATGCAAGTAAATGTGATCATACAAGTAATATAAGATTTTTATGTCTGATCCAGATATAGTACTCATAGAGATTTGGAAGATCGATTGCCTACCTCAAATTAGTATGTTGCTATTCGAGAGATAAATAGTTGAAGGTTTATTTTTTTTCTATAAATATCTAACAGTAATTTATAAAATATTAGTTGTTATCAAATTGGAGAAATGTCCAGGACTTTGGCTTTAATAGTCTTTCAATTGTCACAATCTTTTATCTTCCTGAGTTACTGATTATAGGTTGTATCACATTGTTGAGTATTTTTTTTTAATATTCTAAGACTACTAGACTATTTCTAACACCTATATTTCTATGGTTGTCGATCGATAGTGAAGTACAAATATAAATTTCATCAGTATCAACTAAGCTAGGCTAAAAGGCATATTTCTATCCCAGTAGCGAATCGTTGCCCCTTTTTTATAAAGTTTACAAATAAGCTTTATTTGTTCTTATCACACTCGTGAATTCTCTCTTTCAAGTTCAATTCACGAGCCACATATAGTAATTGACTATTTCATCAAACAATCAACTAATTCAGACCAAGAACAAATAAATAACTCAAATATGAAAAACATCAATAACTATGAACGATAATCAAACTACAACCATCATGTGTTTGTCAAAAATCTAAAACGAAAGTGTTTACCTACTCATAATTCTCTTGGAAAGAAGAAAATTCATGAGTTTGCAAATAAACAATAATAAAAAAATCATGTTCTTGAGCTAGATTTTCCTCACTTAAAATTTGAATAATAGTTAAAATATCATAAAAATATCTATTTATAGACCTTAGAAGGCCATGAAATTTTAAAAATCCAATTTAAAATGAACTAGGAAGCCACAAGCTCATGCCACTCTTATTTTGAAAGCATGTGGCCCTCTTACACCACTAGCAAGACAGCAAAATCAGGGTGCCTTGTGCCTCTCTTGCTTTGCAAGGTGTAGCACAAAGGGCGTAACTTTGGCCATTTTCATCTTTTTTTTGTAATGCTTTGGGACATCTATTTTTCCTTGATCATTTTTTGTTTTCTTTTTTCTTTTTTAGGCTACAAGTCCCTCAAGATACTCCTGCATATCAAAATATATGAATATTAGTACAATTCCTAAAATTATCTCTCAAAGAGATGATAAAAATTCTAAATGTGAGGCAAAGAATGACTAGTTTATATGATTTTTGCACAAACATCAACACCTCACATAGACTCTTGGTTGCCCTAGAGTAAGCTATTAACTCTATATCCCTTCTCTATCTAGGTCTATGCCAATTGAACAGGTCTACTCAGGCTAAGGCTATAACGACCACAACAAACAAATAACACATTTTCATTATGACATGCTTCACCCAACATAATTAAAACTCATGAACAACTACTTCAAGACTACATATCTCAAGAACTGACTCTAAAATATCGACAAACACTATAAGTCACCTAATTAAGAGATTAAACACTTCACCTATCTTTCATCAATTACGTGCCCTCACAAAATAATAGATTTGCTCATATTCGCTCACAAGAATACAAATTTTCATATATATGGGCATAAGAATAATATTACGTTCACTCTCACAAAGAATTTCACGTATAACATATGATGAACCATAAGTTTTCCCTTAGTGTCAATACTCCATTAATATAAGAACATCGAATTTAAGATCAAGTAGGACTTTTAGAGTTGTAATGTTAGCTAAGGAACGGGTAGAAATTATTTGGATAAAATAGTGACTATCCTTCCTAAGCACTTTAATACACCAAAAATTTTACAATATTTTGCTCAATATTCAATTTGATAACTCTTTCTTCTATTTTTCTCACCCGTAGATTTGTTTTGTTTTGTTTTCCCATCTCTTTAAGAAAGTTCATACATCTTTAACAAGCAACGAGCCAATTATCATTTTTTTCTCCTTCTTTCTTTTCTACTCCCAACTAATAGCATATGGATTTTTCAACACATGAACCCTTAATTTTTCGGTATAAAATTCCATCCTCAACTATCTTGCTCTTTCGTTCTTACTCCTTTTAAACACTTATTTTTTTATTAAAGTGCTTAGGAGTTTTTGAATCAAATTTAAAGTGAATTAGAATAAAGTGATTTACATCCAAACTTGGTTACCAATAAAATAGGCTAAAGGCTCAACGAGGTTAACTAGAAATATACTTGTGGATAGATAAAGAGAAGTATAAAAATATGCCTAATTAAAAAAATGTATATATCATCTCCTAAACTCAACATTCTTCATTTTATTTTGCAAATACACCGGATAAGTTCTAGACATCAATGCAAACATGAAATACCAAAAAAGTTCCTAACACACATGACACATGTTCGACTTATGACGGATCCATATAGACCCTAAAATAAGCAGAAAATAACCAGATTTCAATATAGCCAATACAATGATACACGAGTCACGAAAATGAGACTAGGTGTCTCAAAAGAAATTATTCAATTTTTCACAATATGCTTTTGAATCAAAAATCACAACTTACATCATTCGATCATTTTAGCACCTAACACGAGGTTAACATTCAAATGATCTTAAGGCTAAGGTTTCCTACCTACTTTCTAATGAATAACTTCCCTCAAGACGGTCGTCAATCATCCATTGTTGGACAGAGTTTTTTCGTCTCCTAAAAAGATAAAAACAAAAATTACTGCTAAAATAAAAAAATTTACCCGATTCAAAGACCTTCCCTAGAAAAATAATCGACGCTATAAGAAAATTCAGAGGATGGATGAGACATGTTGCTTAAGAAAACTAATAATAAAAAGAAACAACATAAATTATTTTTTGTATTATTGCTTTGTTTTTTCTACTAAAATAAAATAATATCCTATGGCATATGTATCCCTACCTCACATATGCCGGATGATATCTCACTCCACAATTAAAGTAATTCGTTATTCTCAAAGCAATATGTAATATTAAAACAAAGGTTAGAGATACTCTCTGAGGCCCTCTAGATCGTAACTAACATCATGTTTTCTCCTTTTCTTCTTCAAGGAACGCATGATCCAACTCTTAAGCTAAAAATATTCTCTTAGCTCTAATTTTTTGGGTACTTAGACTTCTTCTAATCTGCACAACAAATATAAAATAAAACATCACACTAAAAAATATAAACATAAGAAGCTACATTTATTACAAATTGGGTGACCTCTAAACAAGGCCTGATTTAACGCCACGATACGATGCAAGTCACATCTTAGGATTCTCTCATCCTCTTCCTCTTTGAATGATTAATCTTCATTTTCTTTCTCACTTTCGAAGGTTCATCTTTTTTGACTCTCAGTTGCTTTCTTTCCATCTCACCATTTTCAAGTTTAAGCTCTTTCCATTTCACCACTTTCTTCAAGAACTGGCAGTTTTGCCCCATAGCAGTCTCAGATTCTACAAGCTCAAGTATACTTATCTTTGGTCATATCTATAATCATGCATAAATCTTTTTAGTGTGAGGGAGTGAGGAGTTCTTTTCATACCTTGAATGTCATCTTCTCATCATGCACTCTCATTTTAACTGGCCTGCTCAAATATCAATTAGTGACCACAAGTTGCTAAGAATAGGTGCTCTAATATGAATGGCACTTTATCATTTTCTTCAAAATTTAGAATAATAAAATCATCAGAAATTACAAACTTATCAACTCTGATGAGCACATCTTCAATAACTCCTTCCGGAGTAAATTTGGATCGATTAGTTAATTGTAAAATGATGGTTGTTGGTTGTGACTCTCCCAAATCAAGTATATTGAACACATAAAGGGGCATCAGATTGATACTCTCCCCTAAATCACGCAAGGCTTGGCGAACATCACTTTAACCATTTTGTATAGGAAGTGTGAAACTCCCAGGATATTTGGGATTTTGAAAGAGCATACTCAGAATCCTCAAACTGCACTCTTTAGTAAATGCAATTGTCTCAACCTGTACTAGTTACCTCTTCCATGCACTGCATCTCTAAGATATTTTGTATATTTTGGAATTCTTTTTAGGGAATTAATCGAAGATAATTTATATAGAGTTCCTTGAGGATGTCAAAGAACTTTGTGAAATTTGCATCCTCTTTGATCTTTGGGAACCTCTGAGGGAATGGCGATGTAGGTCTCTCTACTACAATGTTAGGCTGCTTAACAACCTTTGTTTAAATTACCTTTTCTGGGAGAATATCTAACTTTGGATCTTGGTCTTATATTGGTGCTGGAGTTGGTGTAGGAATCAATCTTAATGTAAAATGATGTGGAAGCTTGTGACCCGAGAAAATTGTCATTCTCTTTGTAGAGTTTACTCTGGGGGGATAAAAACAAGACGAAGGAAAAAAGAGTGTAGCGTGTCCTTGTCGGACTTTTGTGTTGTTATTTGACTTTAACGCTTCTCTTCTTCTGATGACTCGAGGGTGTTCTTCCTCTCACTATACTTAGGTGTTGGCGTTACCATCGCCTGTCGAGTGAGGATGTGAAAGTTATTTTCGTCAACGTGCAAGAACTTGGGAGGATAGGAAAACAAGCAGTTAAAGAAAACAAAAAAAAGGAAAGGTACATGTCACATTGTCGCGAGGCGCTCAACTTATCATCTTTTGGGGTGTACCTGGGTTCACAGGTTTCTTGTTTTCCTTGACACCCTTTCTGAAGCTATTCTTAGGTTGGTCGCTCATTAACTCACGTAGGTGACCATCCTTCAGCAAATCTGCAACTTCCTCCTTAAGGTATCGATAGTCCGTAGTGTTATGGCTTTATGTCCCATGGTATTCACACCACGAGTTCTTATCCGTCGAATCCAAATTTAAGAGGACAAGTTTTGGGAATTTTTCCCCTTTGATATCTCGTATAGTCGAGACCAACAAAGTTGGGCGGACAGTAAAGTAGTATTCTGAGAGTTGTTGTCACAACCCAAAAACCCAGTAGGTAAGCCAAAACCTTTAGCCCAAAACAACAAGTATTGGGGTAACAAGTGGAACAAAGGAATACAGAAAATCAAACACTAAATATTGGGAAACAAGGAAAAACATGCATATACACGAAGGGAGCGGAAAGGAACAAAATATACAAAAGATTCCCCAAAACCTAGTATCAGTCAGTACAACAACTATTACAACATAGGGAGTACTAGATAGGTACAAAGTATACAGAACAATCTCCGAATGTACAAAAGAAGACTAATCCTAAAATAGAGGGAGATGGACCAACTTTGAATGCTAGAAGCTCACCCTCTATATCCACATCAGAAACCCCACCTGAGGACGGCATCAATGGCGATGACTCATGCTAGGGTCTACATAATGAAAAAAGATGCAAAAGTGTAGCATAAGTACCAAAACACGCGGTACCCAGTAGGCATCATAGTCCAACTGAGCTCCAATAAGATATAAGTATAATAAAATATTAATATATAAACTAAGGGTAAGAAAAGAAGGGTTAGAAATATATTAACAGGTCACAACTTAGACAATTAAGGGAAGTATAAGTGAAAAACTTAGAAAAGCGTAAAGTAGTGATCTAATCAACTAACTTGAGAATCAAAAAGTAATAACTAGTTACAACCTAACCGGACCCCCATAAGCTCTGAAGGTACACACAGGAATAAATAAACCTAACCGGACCCCCATAAGAACGAAAGGTACAAACAACAATCAATAAATCCAACCGGACCCCTATAAGCCCGGAGGATACAAACAATACACAATACTAATTAGAAACCAAACTTGATGGGAAATGAATATGGAATAGTGACATGATATGCAGTATGAGATGAGTGAAGTGTCCAATAGTACCGTATACTCCTCCTCCAGTCATAGATTGCAAAGGCAGGGCCCATAGGGGACTCACAAAACCCATATAAATAATCAGAACCATTTACCAATGACCATGCCAACTATAAATACCAGTAAAACCACCTGGAAGATGCGTCTCCTCGGGCATGCATGTCAAAAAACTAGTAAAACTACCCAAAACACAGGTCTCGTCGAGCATGCAAGTTTAAAAATCACTAAATCTTTCTTAAAATAGTTCATTTTTCTTTTAATAAATCCAAATGCATTTAAATTATTCTGAAGATCCCATTTCTGAAGCCAAAAATCATGTTTTACACCAAGTTATCCATACACCATTATAAAGATAGGAATAGCATTAGAAATGAGTTGAATAACCATGTATAAGATCAATACCAAGTCCAACCATGCCATACTAAAGAAAACCAAGGTCCACGAACGAAAGAAAGGCTACTATCCTAAAGTAAGTAGTTCGAAATGCTATACTAACTATAAATTCCAAAGGAAACCCACCTAAGGAAAGAAACTACCCGATACTAGGCTAAGGCAAGCAACAATCTGAAACTAGGCTAACGCAAAAAACTACCGTAAGTTAAGCTAAGGTGCGCAACAAACCAAAATTAAGCTAAGAAAATTTTTACTGACCTGGAATCGAGCCAATCCAGCACCTATGGCCTCGGGCCCATTAATACTCAATATATAGGATAAATACGGGAAAGAAATGAAAAATATAAATCAAACGGTAAATGCCTACACTACCACGAAAGCCTCCTCAAATTCTCTACTAAGGATCCCTAATCAAATCACCTCAAGGGCACAAGCATCCTAACTAAAGTAAGGCACCCAATTCTAATCCCAAGGATACTACACCTACTAACCCAAGTCCTGAAGGAGCAACGACTGCCTAAATTAAGGTTTCTGAAGTGTAATTCTACTCTAAGGCCCCTAAGCAAGTTATAAGATCATTACCTAGGTATAGTGTATTCAAGCTACAATATCCCACAAATCATTAGCAAATTATCATAAACATACCTTAAATGAGCTAAGTCTAAAAGTATGTAAGCCATAACCTACCTAGAGGCTGAACACGTGCTCACGAACCTACTAAATCTGGAGTTTTTCCTCTTTTGAGAATCCTCCGACCGCCGCAACACTAACAAGACAATAATCTATGCATCAAAATAAGAAGAACAATACTCATAACACTTTTTAGAATTTCAGGCCAAAAATTGGGTAAAAGATCGACCCTCGAGGCCCATCAACGGAATCGAAAATAAAATTTAGAATAATACTCCCTATAGGGTCATAAACCTATGCCCAAAGTTGGGCAAAAATAGGAAAATATTTGAGGCGCAAAACAGCTCTGAATCTTACTAATGATCAAACGGAGAAATTCTAAGATTAGGCCATGGATTATGGAAATCAAAAGAAGATAAACGCGTAAAAATCAATGGGGAACACAATGAAGGTATTAGGAACATACACGTACACTTATGCAATGTGAATCCCAAAGAAATAAGATCCACCAAACTCCTAAGTGTAAAATTCACGTGAAAATAAAGAAGAAAATGAAGAGGGAGGCTTTTATACTACTCCTTAGCGAATGCGGTGACTCCATTGTGAATGCGAGAGTGCACTGACAGGTCCTTCTTTGTGAATATGGCGGTTTCATCGCAAACACAAAGAGGAATCCTCGACTGGGTCCTAAAGACCTTTTTTCGTGAATGGGATGGACCGATCTCATATGCGAAGGCCAAGAAACTAGGTCCTTCGTGATTATAACGAACCTATTGCGAATGCGAAGGGAAAAATACCCCAGCACTAGATGCCGCAAACCAGCATTTTCAACAAGTTCAAAAAGTCACTAAATGGACCCTTTGGAAATGGCATTTAAGACTCAACAGAATTGACGAAATTCCCAATGAAGGTCGTTTTGATGAAAAGTAGGTCCCACACCCAAACATCAGTTTTAACCAAAAACCAACCAATAGCCCAAAGCGAGTCTGGAATGCTCAGAACTAAAATAAATGTTCCCACTAGCCCAAAGTCCACGCTCCGGAGCTAACACTGCTGACAAAATTCTCATCCGAGTCCGTTTACTCCAAATGTTGACCAAAGTCAACTCTTTCAATTTTAAGAGTTCTAAAATAGGAAAACTTTTCTAAAACATAAATGAACAACCCCAGAACCAAATTGACTATCCTGATATGTCATAAATTACCAGTAGTCACCATGATAAACCTCAAAATGATGAAAATGCATGAAAATAGAGAATATGATCTAGAGGGTCATTACAATATCCACTACTAAAAGAACATTCATACTAGAATTTTAAGAAACAGAAAGCACCTGAGGGATATAAAATTTGAGGATATTAGATCCTTATGTCAAGCTCAGTTTCCCAAGGATCCCCCTCGACATAACAACACCTCCACAGAACTTTAACCGACCAAAAATTACTTAAGCCTAAAACTTCTTTCCTCAAAAACCAAAGCCTCTTCTAATTGAACTGACTCCCACTAAAGCAAGAGAAACTTATCTAGAACATACCGTCATAACACAAACACACAAAAACCCAGGGTCAACCCCAACACTCTAAATCACAAACTCTTTTATCAGTGTAACCCTTCTGCCTATCCTGAACTGCACAAAAACTTTCCCAAATTACCCACACTCTATCCATAGAACCATGTAATAAGTCAACACTCCTAAAACCCAACCTCAAAAGCATTAATCCAGCCCACCGAAAACCTGCACATACTATCATATCATACCTCCAATAGAACCACCAGAATACTGGAATGATAGCTATCATCAATGCAAACTCTACCAAAGACAATAATTGGTATCAGTTACCTCTAAAGATCCATAACACCTTCTCAAAGCATATCTTATGGAACCTAAATAGTCCACAAAACTGATCATCAGTCTACCGAGGGAAAACAACACTAAGCCCAACTTAGGCACCCAAATTATCTATAAGAGACAACCAGAAACAAGATGTAAATAAAATTTCCATGGTCAAAATTAAAGGTACAAGCATCCCATACTAATGGACCATCTCCTAAAAGTATATCTGAGTCTACCTCTCCAAACTACACCAAGTTTGAATCGGCCAAAAATGAGCAGACTTGAACAACCTATCCATGATAACCCAACAATATCACACCTCCAAAAAGTACGTGGAAAGCCTACCACAAAGTCCATAGCCATCCAACCAAACTCCAATTCTATAAACACCTCTATGGTTCTCAATTCTCAAAACACCATCCAGATCTAAGGTCGCTTTCCTAGTCTTGCTACCCCACACCTTACCCCAAATCATCCTTAACTCTGCATCCCTTAAATATCAAACCCAAACCTTTTCCAACCTTGAATACCTGGCCTCTACACAAGCAAGGATCTGCTAGACTTCAAAGTATCAAGTCAAACCAACCTGTTGGTTAAGGGTTGGGTGCTCTAAGCCAAAGGTCACCAGTTAGCTACTACAAATGCCATAACCTCTATACTCACTGCCTTCTAGCTCAAAGTATCTTTCTTGCTGCATTGATACACAAAACACCTAAATATGGAAGCATCTTAATATGCGATAAACCTTTGGCCCTCAACTGGAAAAGTCTGAATCGTCGCTGAAATCCACAAGGCTTGAACTTTAGAAAACTCGTGTCACATTTGTCAAACCAGTAAAAGGGAATAATCTAATAAATCAATCTAGTCAATGGTGTCTCAACCAAAAGAAACCCTTCACAAACTATCTACACAACATGCTAGCCCATAAAGTCTGAAACCCAACTCTAAATATTTATCATGCCCCTCCCTATTCCTTGAGTAGACTCGGATGTTGTTGATGAACACTATAGCAACCAAAAACAATTAGTCTCTAAACACACAGCTCACCAAATCCACAAATATTGTAGGGGCATTGGTCAAACCAAAAGACATAGTTAGGAACTCATGGTGGACATAACGAGCCCTAAAAGTAGTCCTTGGAATACCCACCGCCCAGATCCTTAATTGGAGGTAAATTGACCTCAAATCTATCATTAGAAAACACCATTCCAATAAGTCATCAATATGTGGTATTAGATACATGTCCTCAATAGTCACCTCAGTGAGCTATCGATAGTCACATACACATGTAAAGAGTCATCCTTATTCTTCTCAATTAAATGGAAGTACCCTACGAGGATACACTAGACCTGACAAACCCCTTTCTCAAAAGATTCTAAAATTGTTCATTTAACTTTCACAACGCTGCTGCTATCATCCTATATAGTGGAAAAGGACTCAAAATTAATGTCGTAGTCAAATTACCACCAAGCTAAAGACTAGGTAAAATAGTAGAAAACACACTGAATATTTGCTAAATGTAGAAACTAACCCAAGTGAGGAATATCAATATTATTACCACAAACAAAATCAAGATGATCCAATCACCCCTTAGCCTATTGACTAACACACCCTCATAAATGACATAACTCCCCTCGACACATAATGATATGAAACCTCCCTCACAAACTAAGGTATCCCAAGCATATGTCAAGCAATAGCCTTGGCAAGACAACTCAAGACCGTTAGACAATAAGATAACAAACCCAAGACTAGAACTATTGCGAGAACAACCAATAAGGATGACAAGGTCTACCCATACATCACCCCCCAAAATATCCACCTCAGAAGGTTTGTACACTTGATCCACTCCTAAAAGAATTTTTTTATAGGGTGGCCACACTCATAGGCACCAAAAAAACCACATATCAACCCAGATGCAAAGCAAAGTAAGAAGATATATAAGAATATGCGGACCTCATTGCAAACAATACAAAAGCTGACCAATGATAACTAAGATTGTACCTACAATGATGGCATTTGGAGCTTCAACCCATGGCCTACCCAAAGAGGCAAATAAGTGATTGCATCCTCAAAGGCCACTTGACCTGCCTAATAAACTAGGGACCACCCCTATTACCCTGCAAACTGCCTCTGGCGGGTGGCACCATTACTCTAAGAAGCTTAGCAGTCGGTGTTGAAGGCTCAATCATCCCATAGTGGGAAAACTCTATAGAAAAGTGACCAACCACCCTATAATCATAATAATCTCGAGAAGCTCTACCCAAATGCTAAGTACTTCCCAATCTAGAACGGCCACTATGGCCTGAAGACCTAGAATAATAACCCTGCAAAGACTAAATGGAGCTCTAACCACTTTACCCAGGCTGGCTACTGATAAACGGCTGAAGTGTGGCCTGTACAGGCCTGCTAGGCTAAAAGTAGTAGTGTTGACCCCTACCAGGGAATCCTCTCCCTCAGGATGGAGAACCACTAAAACTGCCCCGATTGTGATGCCTTTTATCACTACCTCTATAGGCCTTGCAACATAACCCTTCTACAGTCCACGTGTGATCAACCACCTGAAGAAAAGTAGTCCCAGTTGTCACCAAGTGCTCTATTTCTAAATAAAGAGGTGAAATCAACCCTCTAACAAATCTCTACACTCTCTCATACTTTGTAGGCACAATCATGGTAGCGTGCCTAGTCAACTCATAAAACCATGCCTCATTTTCTTAAATAGACATAGAACCTTGGTGAAGATCTGTAAAGTCATGACTAGCCACAGAATCGCTTGAAGTACTGGGCACTTCCTCTGTGTATAACATACCCTCAAGAAGACTCGGAGTGCTAGCCAAAATGGTGTCCTAAAGAATTGATGTGACCACAAATCCTACCTGAGGCTAGGTTGGCCACATGTCCTCTAGATAAAGCGGTATTGCCTCATGAACTGAATCTGGTCAAATTAAGGCTACTTCATCTATTTCAAACCAGCAAACATATGATTTACACCTTTGCCCATAAAGTGCCTCATATGGGGCAATTTGAATGCTAGAATGGAAGTTGTTATTGTAGGCAAACTCTATAAGAGGTATATTATCATCCCAATTGCCCTTGAAATTGATCACACAATCCCTCAACATATCCTCTAAGGTCTGGATGGTACGCTCTACCTTGCCTTCCATCAGTGGATGAAATATTATGCTGAGATTTACCAGAGTACCAAGACCTTTCTGAAATAATCTCCAATACTTGGATGTAAACTGAGTACCCGTATCTGAGATGATAGACAAGGAACCCCATGTAACCTAACTATCTCATGGATGTAAAGTCTAGCATAATACTCTATTGAATCTGTAGTCTTGACAGTTGAAAATTGAGCTGACTTAGTCAACCTGTCTACTATCACCCAAATAGAGTCATGTTGTCGACGAGTACAAGGTAAACCTTTAGTAAAATCCAGATTGATCACTTCCCACTTCCAAGTAGGAATGTGAATATCCTGAGTCACACCTCCCGATATCAGATGTTCTACTTTCACTTTCTAACAGTTGGGACACCTTGCTACAAAATTAGCGATGTCCCTTTTCATGCCATTCCACCAATAGACTTCCCGTAGGTCACGATATATTTTGATGGCACCAGGATGAATAGAATATCTGGAGCTGTAAGATTCTGTCAAGATCTATTATCTCAACTCATCTACGCTAGGAACACATAATTGACACTGATAATGAAGCACACTATCTCTTCCTTGGGAAAAAACTCAAACCTCTGCTGATGGACTGCACCTTTTAACTGAACTAAGATGGGATCACTTTCTGGCTTCTCCATTACCTTAATCACTAAGGAAGATTCTGACCCATTCTTAACTATCACCCTACTATCCACTGTATCTGTAAGGCAAACTCCTAAGCGATCAAGCATATGAATGTCCTTAACTAATTTATTTTTCTCCTCCTCAATATGTGACACGCTATCCATGGATAGTTTGCGAAGTTCATCAGCCACTACATTGGCCTTACATGGATGGTAGAGCACATTCATATCATAATCATTGACAAACTTGAGCCACCTTCTCTGACGAAGATTCAACTTTTTCTGGATGAACACATACTTGAGGCCCTTATGGATTGTAAACACATCTACATGGAGACCATACAAGTAGTGTCTCCAAATCTTTAGGGCAAATACAACTGCGGGTAACTCAAGATCATGAGTCAAGTAGTTCTTCTCATAAATCTTAAGTTGTCTTGAGTTATAGGCAATGACCTTACCATTCTACATCAAAACACAACCTATGACAAATCTCGATGCATCACAATACACAACAAAGCCATCTAAACACTCTGGTAAAGTTAAAACTAGAGTTGTGGTCAACCGAGTCTTCAACTCTTGGAAATTTTTATCGCACTCATATGACCATTGGAACTTAACATTTTTATGAGTCAATTTTGTCAATGTAGCATCTATGGATGAAAATCCATCAAAAAATCTCCTATAGTAACTAGCAAAACCCAAAAAGCTCCTGATGTTTATTGGAGAAGTAGGCCTTTGCCAGTTTTTCACTGCCTCTATCTTTTGTGAATCTACTCGGATATCCTTGTTAGACATCACATGACCAAAGAAGGCAACTGACTTCCACCAGAATTTTCACTTACTAAACTTGGTGAATATCTAGCAATCCTTAAGATTTTTCAGCACAATCCTCAAATGATTTTCATGCTCCTTCTTACTCCGAGAATACACCAGGATGTCATAAATGAAGACAATAATGAACATGTCCATGTACTTCTTGAACACCCTGTTCATCAAATCCATGAAATATACAAGAGGATTCGTTAGTCCAAAAGAGATAACTATAGATTCATCGTGACTATACTGAGTTCTAAAGGCTATCTTCAGAATGTCACATCCTCTGACTGTAAGCTGATGATAGCCGAACCTAAGGTCTATCTTAGAAAAGCAACTCGCACGATGAAGCTGATCAAATAAGTCATCAATCCTAGGAATGGGATACTTGTTCTCGATTGTGACTTTGTTTAATTGATGGTAGTCGATGCATATCCTAAGAGAATCATCTTTCTTACACACAAAAAGAACTGGAGCACCACATAGAGATATGTTGGGTCTAATGAAGCCCTTATCTAGAAGGTCTTTCAGCTATTCCTTTAACTCCTTAAGCTTGGCCGGAGTCATTCTATAAGGCATGATTAAGATAGGTTGGGTATTTGGAAGAAGAACTATTTTGAAGTGAATTTCCCGCTCGAGAGGAACTCTGGGTAGATCTTCTGGAAACACTTTTCAGAATTCATTAATAACTAGAACTGACTGAAGAGTTGGGGTCTCAAAATCTGATTCCTTAACCTGAATAAGATGATAGATACACCCTTTCGAAATCATTTTTCTGTCCTTAAGATAAGAGATGAATTGACCTATCGGTACTGAGGTATTACCTTTCCATTCTAACACTAGATCATTTGGAAACTGGAAGCAAACTATTATGGTTCTACAATTGACTGAGGCATAACAAGAATGTAGCTAGTCCATGACAAGAATAATATCAAAGTCAGTCATATCTAACTTTACAAGACTAGCTGAGGTGTCTTTCTGAGAAACTATGACCGGGCAGTTTTTATATACCCATCTAGCTATGACAGAATCACCAACAGTAGTAGAGACTGAGAAAGTCCTTAGGAGGATTTCTCGACTGACACCAAAGTTTACTGCTATATAAGGGGTCACAAAAGAAAGTGTGGCTTCAGGATCTAAAAATGCATATACATCAATATGAAAAACGTACAATATACCAGTGACTACATCGGGGGAATCCTTCTGGTCCTATCAAGTATGGAGTGCATAGAGTTTATTCTTGTACTGTCCACCACCTTTATTAGATTAGGCACCCTGCTGAGTCAGGAAACCTATTGGATATACTTAGGGGTTAGCCTAGTTTTGCTGACGAGCGTCCCTGCCCCTTTGTGAAGCCATTGGACACCCTTTCATCCTGTAACCTGGTTTTCCACAACCAAAACAATTACAAGTGTCGACTATGCACTTACTTTGAAGGTTCCTACCATATTTCGTACAAATAGGATGAGTACGTCAGCTACTGACACTACCTTAGGACTTAAAGCCTGGTGTCATATCCTGCTAGTCCTATTTGAACTTGGGCTTTGGGGCGCTAGCAGAGAATGGGGCTGGAGCTAAAGTCTTTTTTTGGAACTGAGAATGATTTCCACCTTTTGACCTCTGCTGAGAGTAATTAAAGCTACCTATTTTGGCCCTCTTATTGTCTCTTTCCCTTTCTTTTCTCTTTTCCTCCTCAATCTATTGGGCATGAGTCATCAACCTGGAGATATCCATCTCATTCACCAGTATAGTAGTTTTACATTCCTTTACCACATCTACAGACACACCAGATACAAACTTACTCAAATGAGCTTAGGAGTCATCTACCATTTCCAGAGTATACTTTGACAATTGAGTAAGCTTGAGAGAAAACTGCTTCACACTCATAACTCCCTACCTCAAATTGATGAACTCTTGAACCTTGTCTTCCCTTAATTCAAGTGGGAAGAACTTGTCTAGAAATACAATTATAAATTGATCCCAATCTACTTGGCCTGCATCTGTACCCGTAGCTTCTTTCCATTGCTTGTACCATGTGTGAGCCACTTCCTTCAACTGATAAACAGCCAAGTCTACACTTTCAACTGGAGTAACACCCATGATCTCAGTAACTTTATTGATGTCATGAAGGAGATCTTACAGATCTTCCTCAGCCATAGAACCATGGAACTTCAGAGGATTAATTTGAGTGAAGTCCCAGACTGTAGTTGTTGCTGAGTTATTCTGTTGGTTGATTGGTGCAAAAACCTGCTACTTTAGTTGAGTAGTCATGTCCTAGGCTAGCACCTGAAAAGCCGCCCTTAACTCGGCATGAGTGACTTGCTCATTCAGAGGGTCTACTGGGACTGGTGTTGCTTGTTGGTTCCCATATTCATCGCCAATTCTCCTTTTGTTTACTCTAATGGGAGGCATTTTTTGTATCACGCAGAGAATGAATTATATGGAGATTATATAGAGTTCACACTCTATCGCACAATATAGAAAAGAAAGAAGGAATGTATTCCTAACAATGTCGCATAGCCTCTTTCTCATAAATGTGGCGTGCTTCATACTCATGAAACAGACTCTACTTGATGCGGCTTTAGGACACCCTAGGACACATTAAACTTGATGCTCTGATACCAAGTTTGTCAGGCCCCTAGTCTACACTCTAGGTGTAACATAATGCTTAGAGCCATAAGTGACCCCAAGATAACCCATGGTCTGACATATACTATACATTCGGATTAAAAATATTATATGAGCAGAAGCTAAACTAATGTAATAACATAAGTTTGGAAAATATAAACTGAAAACATCTAAATATGTATGTATTGTCTGAAATGTAAAATTGACTATATAAGCTAAAAAATGACTCTATGTCTGAAAGCCTCTACTGACATGAGTTACTGGTATAAGCCCCCAGCTAACTCTAATATTCTGAAAACTTAACAAAAGACTAAATAAAATGAACATAAATCTTGTCCTTGAAATATGAGGACTCACCAACTCTGCTACTGAGAAGACTGGAAGATCGTACTAATTCTGGTCTGGATGCTGAGCGCTGTAACCTACATCATTATAGGATGTAGCATAAAATTATATGATGTGCCGTGGTTTTGCGGCACTTTTGACGCTTAAAAACATGGAATTGGATGTATGTTCTTCAGTAATTTTTAGTAGATTTGAAGTGTTCTAGAGTTTTGTACAGGAAAACAGGATTTGGAGACTAAGTGCAGGAAAAGATTGACATTTTGGCTAAAACTGACTTCTACAACTCTATTCTATGAGTCGTGAACACATCCACAAGTCGTGGAAGTCAGTTGTGGAAAGAGTACTGAAGATTAAGCTGGAGCCTGAGTTATACGGAAGGTTTCCACGTACAGTAGACATGTTCATGAGTCATGATTCTTGCCCATGGAATATGATTAGAGAAGGAGAAAATTGTCTGAGATCTACAACTCCATTCCATGAGTTGTGATTCAAGTCACGAGTCATAGACTTCTCTCGTGGAAAAGAACCTATAGGAGGACAAATTATCTGAGTTTCATGAGTGCTATTGACGACCCGTAGAAACTTCCACGGATCATAAACTATGTCTGTGGAAGCAACCAATTCTAGTTTCCTTATTTAATTAGGATAGGATTTTTACTGTCTATAAATACCTTTCCTAGGTTTTATTTTACGTCTTATGCTCGTTACTTTGTAGAAAACACATTCAAAATATTGTGATCTTGGTTTACTATTGGTTTTGAGAGTTATACACATCCATAGTTCATTGTTCTAACTTCCATCTTCATCTATTCATGTTCACGAATTTCTTTATTTCTTATCATAAGTATATGATCATGAACACATTAATAACTCTTGATTGTTTACTTATGAACATGAGTAGCTAAATCCACAACTAGGGTTATGGGAACCATGAAGGATTAATGAAGTAGGCTAAGTACTTGGGTAACCTAGGGCGGTGTTCATGCATGTATTGTTCTTCCCTTCGCTTTGATTGCTTTTTAACGGTGCACAATGTTAGAACTCGCCTTATCCTTACTTGCTGGACCAAGGAGGTAACGGATGGGAAAAAGGTTGTTTGACAATGGAGATTTGAGGCTACCACAATGTAGATTTGAGGCTACCAACACTCATCTAATAGCTTGACTTTATTTGAGAATAGCTAATCTGGGATCCAGGGTAAGGGTTAGTAAATCATACACCCACAGCTGCACCAAGGCGTGTGGTGAAATTCCTCTATCTGTCGGACCAAGGATTTAGGTGAACCTAACTTACCGATTCTACATGCGAAGCACCAAACTAGTTTACTAAGTACAACGCCTTACTAAGTTATGATCTTATAGGGAACACTACCCTAGTCATCTCTCCCATTGATTTTAACTCTTAAAACGGTCATGTGTTACTTGTTTACATCATAGTTACAATTACTACTTGTTACATTAAAAAAAACCTTCGTACGGAAATAAATGGCTAACAACGCAGGTAAACACATATCAACCATAGTCCTACCATATTCCCTATGGGATCGACCCCAACCTTCGTTGGGTTCTATATTAGATCAGCAACTGCTTACATTTCCTAAAAGAGGTGTAATTTGGGCGTATCAAATTTTGGCACCATTGCCAGGGAACACGATTTTGGATTAAGAGAGATAGTGTTTATTTCACTATTAGTCATTATTTCCTGAAGTTTACTTTTTTTGTTGTTTTTGTTTTGTTCTATAGGTTGCACACTTATGTATGCCAAGTACAAAGAGTCAAGGCAATCCCTTAATCCCATACTATCCTGAGCTCTCCAAAACCTTAAGAAACATGGATAAAGAGGGGGAGCACGAGACACAAAAGCATATTACAGCTCGGTTGTTAGCTGAAGCCGAGCAGAGGAAAAATGAATTTGAGCAGAGGAAAAAGGCAGGGGAAGATGCCTTTGTTGCTGAAGATACTCAAATTACAGCTGACCTTGCAGCTCGAAAAGCGGTAGCTGAGCAAGCAAGGCAAGCACGATAACAAGATGCCCGAGACGAGAGTAGCTAGATGAAATTTCCCGCAGAATAGAGGCCATCAGAGATAGCAGCCCTGGCAAGCCCCTCGCTACTATGATTATGATGATGATGATGATGAGGTGGAGGAATTAGGCATTACTAAACCCATAGTGTTTCCACCACTTACTGAGGGAATGAAATTTGACATCACCAGCACCATGATCTAGTTGATGAACCATATAGGACTGTTATGCTGGAAAACCTACATAAGATGCAAATCTTCAGGTGAAGAATTTTACTTAGATTTGCAAGGCGTATAGTCTGCCAGGAGTGGGGCAAGATGCTATTAGACTGAGGCTGTTTCCTTTCTTACTAACCAACGAGGTGACTGTGTGGATCTCAAAACTTCCTGATAATTCCATATACACATGGCATGAGCTAAAGACTCAGTTTTTAAAACGGTTCTTTCCTTCATCAAGGATATTGCAGCTGAAGCAAGATGTATACAATTTCAAGTAGCTACATGCAGAGGCATTATATGAGGCTTGGTTGAGGTTGAAGAAGAGGTTGAAGCAAGTTCCGAGACACGGAATTACTTCAAGACATCTGATGGAGATCTTCTACAGAGCATTGAATGCCAACACAAAAGCAGTAGCTGAGACTATAACTAGAGGAGCATTCATGTAGAATTCATATTTTGAAGCTTCCAAGATGCTAGACTGAGTCGCCAAAACCAACAGAGCATGGCATGATCCCAGCAGGTACATACGCAGTTGGTAAGTCCGTCGATTTCAATGAATTCCAAGACCTCAAACAGGAAATTGCTGAGATGAACATGAGTGTTGGGTTGCTTGCAAAGAAATTCCTAAGTGAGGGAGTAGAGATAGTGAAAGATATTGGCTCACAAGGGAAAGCACCAAGTCCAGATGATTATTCATCCGAGAAGGAGGTTAGTTATCTGAATGATCAAGGGGCAGGTTTTCAGGCCTCTAGCCAAGGAAATCAAGGTCAGAACAGAGATAGAGATGACTACTACAATCGGTTCGGCTATAGAGATAGGAGTAGAGGTAGAGACAGGGATGGTGACTGGCACAAAAAGGATGGATACAAGAATAATAGAAGTGGTCTTTATGTCCCTCTTGGAAATCACAAAGATAGACCTGAACAACCTACCATGAAGGAGCTGCTCAACAAAGTATTTCAAATGGTGGATTCTATGGATGCAAGCATGAAAGAGAGAAAAACTGACCTTTCAAATATCAGTTAGAGAATGGATTTCCATTATATTTCCATAAAGCAGCTTGAGACGCAAATGCACCAGATGTCCACTAGCATGAATTCACATCAAAAGGGTAATCTCCCAAGTGACACCATTCAGAATCCTAAGAACGATCGAAAAGTTATGGATATGACCACCTGAAGTGGAAAGCAGACTGTTGATCCTCCCATGCCTATAGTTGGTGACGAGCCGGTCGAAGTTTAAAAAGAGGATGCTGAAATTGTGATCGAGTCTGAGGAAAAAGATAGTGGTGAAGGGCCAAGTGAGAGGAAGTCTTCTGAGGCAAAAACAAAGAGCAAAGAGGTTGCACCAGTCCTGAAACCCATGCCATTTACTCTTCCACCTTACCCACAGAGATTAAAGAAAAAGGTTGAGGACGGCAAATTTCATAAGTTCATCTCCATACTGAAATAACTTTCAGTAAACATTTCTTTAGTTGAAGCATTGGAGCAGATGCCTGGATATGCTAAATTCATGAAGGATATGGTGACTAGGAAGTGGATGGTAAGCTTTGGGCCAACTGATAATCTTTACCATTATAGTGCAATAGCTTCCCGTTCTTTGGTGCAGAAAATAAAAGACCCAGGAGCGTTCACTATTCCTTGTACGATTGGGGCATTCTACTTTTCTAAGGCGTTGTATGATATGGGTGCTAGTATAAATCTGATTGCACTAGCAGTGTTTAAACAGTTGGGCTTGGGAGCCCCCAAACTGACTACAATGGAAATTCTTATGGCAGATCGCACTATGAAAAGGCCTGTAGGGATTCTCTATGATGTGCTTGTGAGAGTTGATACTCTAATCTTCCTTGCAGATTTTGTGATTCTTGTCTGTCTGGTGGATTTTGAAGTCCCTATCATCTTGGGGTGACCATTCTTTGCTACTGGACGCGCGCTTTTTAATTTAGAGACTGGACAAATGAAGTTCAGGTTGAATGATGAGGTAGTTACTTTTAATGTTTACCAGTCTATGAAACATCATGACGACATGCGAGTTGTTTCAGTTATTGATGTTGTTGATGAGGATTAGATAGTTGTTTCGATTGAGGAGAGACTTGGTGTTGAGGCACTTGCGGATGTGATTATGAATTTTGAAGAAGATAATATTGATGAGTATGATGATATGGTTGAAGCACTAGAAGGTAAGGGGTCTTACAGCTATTCTCCAAAAAAGCTTGACTTGGACTTGAAAAATAGACAGACACCGCCTACCAGACCATCTATTGAGGAGCCGCCAGTCTTGGAGCTTAAAGTGCTTCCATCCCATATTTGGTACGTGTTCCTAGGAGAAAATGAGACCTTGCCAGTTATTATTGCTGAAGACTTAGATGAAGGGCAGGTTGAAGCTCTGGTTTCTGTCTTGAAGAAGTTTAAGAGGTCCATTTGTTGGATCATCACATACATCATTGGGATTCTGCTTGGAATCTGTACACATAAAATTCAGCTCATGCCAGATTGTATTTTGAGTATTGAGAACCAGCGTATGTTGAATAATCCTATGCAAGAGTTCATTAAGAAGGAGATTATTAAGTGGCTGGATGCAGGTGTGGTTTACCCTATTGCGGACAACAAGTGGGTGAGCCCAGTTCAGTGTGTGCCGAAGAAAGGTGGGATTACTGTAGTCCCAAACGCAAAGAATGAGTTGATTCCTATGAGGCCAGTCACAAGCTGGCACATATGCATGGATTATAGGAAGTTGAATCCTTGGACTGAGAAGGACCATTTTCCAATGTCGTTCATGGATCAGATGTTAGACCATCTTGTAGGTAGAGGATGGTATTATTTTCTTGATGGTTATTCGGGATACAATCAGATTTTGATTGCTCCTGAAGACCAATAAAAGACCACTTTCACCTGTCCATATGGGATGTTTCCTTTCAAGAGGATGCTTTTCAGTTTATGCAATGAACCAGCGATATTTCAGCGTTTCATGATGTCTATTTTCTCAGACATGGTGGAGGACACTATTAAGGTATTTATGGATGACTTTTTGATAGAGGGTGACTCTTTTGAAGAGTGCCTAGATCATCTGAGTTGTGTGTTGAAACAATGTGAACAATGTAATCTAGTGTTGAACTGGGAAAAGTGTCACTTCATAGTGAAAGAGGGCATAGTACTTGGCCATAGGATCTCCAAGAAGGGTATTGAGGTCAACAAAGTGAAGATTGAGGTGATTGAAAAATTGCCTCCACCAGTTTCTGTGAAGGGGATTCAAAGTTTTTTGGGGCATGCTGGTTTCTATAGGAGGTTTATCAAGGACTTCTCTAAAATTTCTAATCCATTATGCAAATTATTGAAGAATGAGGTAAAGTTTATGTTTGATGATGCATGTTTGAAGGCATTCGAATGCCTTAAAGAAAAGTTGGTCTTATAACACCCCGTACCTTTCAAAACCTATGTGACTAAGTAAATATCGACGAAGGTATTTGAGCTCGAGATTGTGAAGGGGTACTTTGGCCTAGAATTTGAAATGGTCAAATGTATATAAGTGTTAAGTTAAATTATAAGGAGGAGGGTTTTGAAAATGAGATAAAACAAGTGAGGTACTTGCTCGACTTATCTAAGCTCTTAGGTGACAAGTAGGTGCATCACCTACCTACGCTAACGAACTAAGTTCCGAGGGCCGATTACGGGCAGCAACACCATGGATTATTAGACCTAATGGTAGCCCAAATGAAGCTTAAAGTTGGCCCATCAAAGCACAACCAAATCTGGCCCAAACAACTACAAAAGTTAGCCACCAATATTGACCACATTTTTACCCAAGAGAAGCCCAAAATCAGCCCCAAAACTTAACCCTTTTGAGGCCCAAGCAAAGGGTAATTTTGGCCCAAGTTTCTTGACCCATTTTGGCCCAAATATACTCAAAAAAGTCGGCCAAAAAGGTCCCTTTATATAGGGCTTTTGCTGATCAATGTTCATCACAAAAAGCTGGAAAATTCTCTCTTATCTCATTTCCTTTTTGGCAGCCCTTCTTTCCCTTTAGGGTTCTAAGAAGACCAAGATTAATTGAAGCTTAAGGTGAGTTAAACAACTTGTTATCTTGGTATTAATCTACTACATATAGCTAGGATATCCTATGGTAAGAAAGACATGAACTATGGCAGCCCCTTTCTTATGATTTAACACATGGAAATTGTGTAACAATTAAGAGATTTCTTCTTCTCTTGTTGGTGTATGTGTAGGGGGTACTTAAGATTTTAAAGCATCAATAAAAAGAGGATAAAAACACCCCTTCAAGTGTGGTAAGTACTCTGCCCATAATCATATTTTTGGATTGAAGTTCGGATGGACAATTGTTGTTGAATTGTTGTTAAGAACTCACGGGACGGCGATCGGAAGCCGTGGGTTCAATGTGTTGCTATTGTATTTCGACATGGTGAGTTGTGTAGGGGCTGTTTGATGTGTTTTGTATTATTGGAGGCAGTAGGTTGGTGTGTGTGTGATGTGTATTGGATAGGGGAGAAAGGTGT
Source organism: Jaltomata sinuosa (assembly GCA_003996215.1). Taxonomy (NCBI): domain Eukaryota; kingdom Viridiplantae; phylum Streptophyta; class Magnoliopsida; order Solanales; family Solanaceae; genus Jaltomata; species Jaltomata sinuosa. The sequence goes on from QJPP01003426.1 coordinate 171,337, forward strand.
GATGATACACCTTTAATTAATGCAAAATACGTAAATCTGCCCGGGAAATGTTTAGCTACTGTTTTGGGAATGTTGCAGCAGGTTTAAGAGCTAATATTAGCTTCATTATACCCTTGTGTTGTAGATTAACTTAATAAAGGAAAGTCCAAGTTGTGGTAAGCGCAATCTTCGGAAAGAACGAGGTATGTTAAGGCTTCTTTATTCCTTATCGGCATGAATCTAGAAATAGAACTCTAAATCTCCGAAAGAAGGAATTTGAGTATTTTATTGTAAGAGAGCTGATTTGGTAACTCAACAAGTCTTAAGGAACTAATTTATACATTATGGTGATTCAAGTCGCCTTCTTATAAAAATCCGATTCTTTTTGCACGAAATGTAAGTTATCCTTTTGTCGAGTTTCTTCTTTGTATTGTGATCTCTAATCAAGCTTTAGAAAGTATACAAGGAAAGTTAGAAAGTCAATCCCCATTTATATGTGTTTGGTATGTTGATTCCAACACCTAGTAAGCCAAGGCTAAAGACGTTATCTAAATGAACCTTCATAAATAACAAGAATAGCTTTGAAGGTCAATCTAGTAATACACTTATTATGCGTGGTTTGCGTGTTAGTGTGCACCGAGGTGCTACTACCATATTGAGGCTATTATATACATAGTGTGCACCGAGGTGCTACTGCCATATTGAGGCCATTATACACATAGTGTGCACCGAGGTGCTACTGCCATATTGAGGCCATTATATACATTGTGCGCCGAGGCGCTACTGCCATATTGAGGCTATTAAATATAGGGTGCGCCGAGGCGCTATGGTGGTTCAGTGTGGGTTATAAAGAGTGAGTTGCAGTGTGTGTTAATGCATGTATTGTGTTCTAAAAAGAATAAAGGAGAAAGAGCTTAATGAGTCTTACCAATTACAGTTTACAAGTTTCATATTTTATCTTGTTCGGATTTACTACTTGCGACTTGCTTTTATGTTTCTACCTTACATGCCAGTACATTATTGTCGTACTGACGTCCCCATTGCCTGGGGGCGCTGCATACATGCCTGCAGGTCCAGACAGATACCCAGACAGATCTCTTCAGTAGGAGTTGCGGAGTTCAACCATTTTGGTAAGCTCCATTCTTCCTGGAGCTGACGAGTCAGAGGTCTAGCTTATATTTTGACCAGGTTATATATATGTACAGCTTATGGGTAGTCCAGGGCCCTGTCCTGGATATGAGATATTTTACTTACTCCTAGAGGCTTGTAGACGTGTATATGTATATTAGTGTTGGGTATGGCCTTGTCGGCCTTGTTATTAGCTATCTACTATGATAATAGCCTTGTCGGCCTTGAGTTGCTTAACTACTATTGAGCTTTTAGTGTTTCAAATTGCTATTCTTAGAGACCTTGTCGGTCTCAGACCCCCAGCAGGTTCAATAGAGATACACTCTATTTTGACACCCTCGGCCTTTTGGGGCTCCGGGTGTCGGTCATGCCTCCCATGGTTTGGGGCGTGACAAACTTGGTATCAGAGCACGTCGAATCCCAGGGAGTCTACAAGCCGTGTCTAGTAGAGTCTTGTTTATGGGTGTGTTGTGCACCATACCTATAATCATGAGGCTACGGGACATTTAGGAAATGTTATCCTTCTTTCATTTGCTAGATCGTGCAATAGAGCGAGGTCATAAGATGTTTGAAGTCTAATTCATGTTTTTCTCTTCCTTGTCTACAGAAATGCCTGTGACTAGACAAATGAGTAGCCGACGGGTTGGCACGGATATGGGGGAAGGTACTAGTCATTCCCCGCCTATCCGATTGGATAGATTTGAGGCTCAAAGTGAATCACCGACACCAGAGATCCCAGTTTATCAAGTACCTGATGAGACTAGAGGGGATCCAGTACCCCTGACCCCACCTGCTCCAGTGGCATCTGAGATAGCTAGAGATGAACCAGCACATGTAGCTCCTCCACCTGAAGCAGAGGACCAGGACATCAGGAGTGCTGTTCGATTATTGACCCAGATGGTAGCCACACAACAACAACAAATTGGGGCATCAACGAGTGCTAGGTCAGGTGGCTCAGAAAGTTCTAGGGCTCGAGAGTTTATCAGCCTAAGTCCTCCTATATTTACAGGCTCTGACCCACGTGAGGATCCTCAGGAGTTTATTGATCAGACTTATCGAGTACTTCGAGTCATGCATGCAACAGTAGTGGAGGCAGTGGAGTTTGCATCTTTCAGGTTACGAGATGTGGCCATTTTATGGTTCGAGGCTTGGGATCGGTCTAGGGGATCAAATGCACCCCCAGCTGAGTGGGAGGAATTTTCAGAGGCCTTCCTAGCTCACTATCTTCCACAGGAGGTTCGAGAGGCCAGACTTGATCAATTTCTAGCCCTTAGGCAGGGCAATATGAATGTTCGACAGTATAGCCTCAGATTTAATTCATTAGCCAGGTATGCCCCCGATATTGTGAGTACGATGCGAGCTAGAGTTCATCGATATGTGCGTGGTCTTAAGGATGAATTGATTAAGGGATTAACAATAGCAGCCACACAAGAGGATATGAATATTTCTAAGATACAGGCTATTGCTCAGACTGCAGAGGATCTTGAAGTACAAATTGGAGATAACCAAAGCCGAGAAAGGGATCAGAATAAGAGGGCTAGATCTATTGGGTCCTATGTAGAGCCACGAGGTAATGTTAGGCCAAATTTTAATAGGCGATCACCCCACCCTACTAGTGGTGCCCCATATCAGTTGCAAAGGCAGAGGTATGATCGTTTTTCTCAGACTGGACCAGGCCATAGTTCTGGTGCATCCAGTTCCTATCGCCAGGGGAATTCAGGTCAGATGAGGCCACCTTTGCCACCTTGTGTTCAGTGCGGTAGGAAGCATCCTGGGATATGTCGCCTGGGTTCAGATACTTGTTATTCATGTGGGCATCCTGGTCACTTTATGCGAGATTGTCCGAGTAGAGGTAGGAGTGAGATATCCCAGCCTACAGGGTCGATGGCAGCTTCTTCATCTACTATTCGTCCCCCAAGGACAGGACAACAGGCTACACCAGGTCGTGGTAGAGGTAGAGGAGGAGGAGGAGCATCCAGTTCAGGCAGTGGTCAGAATCGCACTTATGCTCTAGCCGGTCGCCAGGACTTGGAATCGTCACCTGATGTTGTTACAGGTACATTGACTATTTTTACTCATGCTGTTTATGCACTTATAGATCCTGGCTCTACTCTTTCATATGTTACCCCGCTCGTTGCTAGTAAGTTGGGGGTAGGCCCTGAGTTATTGCCTAGACCATTTGTTGTATCCACGCCAGTTGGTGAATCTATTATAGCTAGACGAGTTTATCGAGATTGTGCAGTGTGGATTTATGACCATCTCACTTCAGCTGATCTAATCGAATAAGATATGATTGACTTCGATGTCATTATGGGCATGGACTGGTTAGCTGCATGTTATGCTAATATCGATTGTAGAAATAAGGTTGTCAAATTCCATTTTTCGGAAGAAACAATCCTGGAATGGAAAGGTAATGCTGCCACGCCAAGGGGTAGGTTTATTTCCTACCTTAAAGCCTAGAAAATGATTTCTAAAGGCTATATTTATCATTTAGTTCGAGTACAAAGCACAGAGGATGGACCAGTGACTCCTCAATCAGTTCCCGTGGTGAGTCAATTTCTAGATGTATTCCCAGATGAGCTTCCAGGAATCCCTCCAGAAAGGGAAATTGAGTTTGCCATTGATCTACTCCCAGATACTCAGCCAATATCAATTCCCCCTTACAGGATGGCTCCTGCAGAATTAAGAGAGTTAAAGGAACAATTAAAGGATCTACTCGAAAAGGCTTCATTAGGCCTAGTACATCGCCATGGGGCGCACCAGTTTTGTTTGTTCGTAAGAAGGATGGGTCCTTGAGAATGTGTATCGATTACCGACAACTGAACAAAGTTACAATCAAGAATAAGTATCCGCTTCCAAGGATTGATGACCTTTTTGATCAATTGCAAGGCGCCAAATGTTTTTCAAAGATTGATTTGCGGTCGGGGTATCACCAGTTACGTGTTAAAGGGGTAGATGTTCCAAAAATAGCCTTTAGGACAAGGTATGGCCACTTTGAATTTCTAGTAATGTCTTTTGGGCTTACTAATGCCCCAGCAGCTTTTATGGACCTAATGAATCGGGTATTCAAGCCATTCCTAGATGTATTCGTGATCGTATTTATTGACGATATCCTGATTTACTCGGGGTCCAAAGCCGAACATGCTGATCATTTACGTGCAGTATTGCAAACACTTCAGAATCATAAATTATATGCGAAGTTCTCCAAATGTGAGTTTTGGTTGACTTCAGTGGCTTTTCTTGGCCATATAATTATAGACGAAGGTATTAGAGTTGACGGCCAAAAGATTGAAGCAGTAAAGAATTGGCCGAGACCCTTGAATGCTACAGAGATCCGTAGTTTTTTGGGCTTAGCAGGTTATTATCGAAGGTTTGTAGAAGGGTTTTCTTCTATATCTGCACCATTGACAAAGTTGACTCATAAAGCTGCCAAGTTCCAGTGGTCTGATGCATGTGAGCAGAGTTTTCAGGAGTTGAAGGACAGGCTTACTTCAGCACCTGTCTTAACTCTGCCAGAGGGCACAGAAGGTTATGTTGTTTATTGTGATGCTTCAAGGATTGGGTTGGGTTACGTTTTAATGCAACATGGTAAAGTTATTGCCTATGCCTCAAGACAACTAAGAAAGCACGAACAAAATTACCCTACTCACGATCTTGAATTGGCAGCAGTTATATTTGCCTTGAAAATTTGGCGCCATTACTTGTTTGGAGTCCATGTAGACGTGTTTTCGGACCACAAAAATCTACAGTATTTATTCAAACAGAAGGATTTAAATCTAAGGCAAAGAAGGTGGCTAGAGTTACTAAAGGATTATGACGTAGATATTTTGTACCATCCAGGGAAGGCCAATGTAGTGGCCGATGCACTTAGCCGCAAATCCATGGGAAGCTTGAGCCACGTGGAAAATAGAAAGATTGAGATGACAAGAGAACTACATCAGTTAGCTAATTTGCAGGTTAGACTACTAGACCAAGGTAATGGGGGAGTTGTTATTCAAAGCACAGCGGAATCCTCACTTATGACAGAGGTAAAGGAAAGACAATATGATGATCCAGAATTAGTAAGATTGAGGGAGGAAATTCCACAACAAAAGCAACCACTAATAGAGCTTAAGGAAGATGGGGTTCTGAGATATCAAGGTCGTCTATGTGTACCTAACGTCGGGGAGCTTCGGGAGAAAATTTTGGCAGAAGTCCACTATTCCCGCTATTCAATCCATCCAGGAGCGACGAAGATGTATCATGATCTTCGACAGATTTATTGGTGGAATAATATGAAGAGAAATATTGCAGAGTTTGTAGCCCAATGCCCGAATTGTCAACAAGTAAAAATTGAACACCAGAGACCCGGAGGTCTAACTCAAAGTATAGTGATACCTACCTGGAAATGGGAGGTAATCAACATGGACTTTATTACAGGCTTACCCCGTACTTATCGGAAGTATGATTCCATATGGGTGATTGTAGATAGACTTACAAAATCAGCTCACTTTTTGCCAGTCAGGACAACTTATACTGCTGAAGATTATGCCAAGTTGTATATTAGTGAAATAGTTCGACTTCATGGTGTCCCAATTTCCATCATTTCAGATAGGGGTGCTCAGTTTACAGCAAATTTCTGGAGTCTTTCCAGAGAGGCTTAGGTACTCAAATAAGTCTCAGTACAACTTTTCATCCACAAACAGATGGA
>QJPP01003427.1:0-134859 GCA_003996215.1 Jaltomata sinuosa
GAACACAAACAAGTGAAACCAAACCCTCCGGCATCCCATACTACCGGAGCGTACAATCAGCAAACAGCAAACAAGGGTGGAACCTCGAACAATGAATGATATGATGCATGAAGATCTCAAGTGCCATAGTATCTCTGTATGTACCTCCTCCGGCGCCGATCCGGCCCAGCAGGTAGGTTCCATGGAAGGACTCTGCCCGTATACCCTCTTACTCCCCCGTATACCCCTTCCGGCACAGGCGCTGCGAGCCCGTAGCCCGCTGCCCGGATAGCACACGTCGCATGGAAGGTTCAGACCCCATACTAAATCTCAGTATCAGAACATGTATCAATAGAGACCCAGTCTCGATATGCAAGATAGAGACCCAGTCTCGAATATGCATGCCCCAGAACCCCTAGTCCAGGACTAAAATAGTAAGGAAAATATTCAAAAACCCTCCAAAAGGGGTGCCCGGGCGTAGCCGGTCTAAACAGTAAAAAGTCATCTCAGGTGCTCGGTCCGACCGAGGCTAAAAATCATCTCAAGTAACAAGAAAACTCAACTAGCACCCCGGCCCTGCCGAGTCTAGCGATAATCATAAAACTGATGATGATGATTTTAAACATAATTTTACTTTCTTGCCCAAAAAACCTCCACAAGTGAAATCAACCATTTCCAATCATTTCCATCAAAAACGGGCCCCCGGGCCATGCAAGGTTTAGAAAACAGTGCCAGTAGGCCCGAAGCCAAAACCACAGTAAAACATGGATAAAACCTCTTTATATGCATGGAAATGTATGATCACACACAATAGCTGCCCCGCAGCTCACAATCAACCTATCGACCCTGCACAGGCCCACAGCTACTCAGCAAGCATAACCAGCCTAGAAGGATAATTCTATGCCCGGGACTCGCGGACATTCCCAAAATCCCACCTTCTATGTTCCAGAGTCAACAAGGCCTCACAGGACCACAAGGGTAAATAAAATATACGGCAAATACTACAAACAACGGAGGAACAAAAGTAGGCGGTTATGAATAAAGCGGTCAAGGTCTGTGGTACCAACCTAATAAACCAACCCAAGGATGCCCATTAATACAATTTTATTTTATATATACGGAGTCTGGGGAAAATAAACCGTAACCTACCTGTCGTCCGATGACAAGCTGCTCGAACAACGATGTCCAAGCTCGAACCACTCCAAGAAAATCCAAAACTAAATCGGAATCGAATTCGGATTTGGGACGGAATAACTTGACGTAGATAATTGATTTTCTCTTTTCGGTGCTCAATATAAGAGCAAAATAAGAACAATAATATTTTCTCCACCAAATATCCCTTCATCCATTTGCTCGCATAAGCAAATGTTTGGATGGAAAGAAAATAAAGGTTGAGGTAAAAGTGACAGCAACATATAATAAACTTTATCCTAATTAGGTGAAGCATACATTGGCAGAGAATATATATACATTTGGAACTTCAGTGGCTTGCCTATATACTTAATTAGGGGCGCTTGGTGCTGTGCTTAGTGGAAGCACTAAGTGCCTAACCCACTTGCTGTCCACACCCACCACTTCCACGTGGAAGTGGTGGTGTCCCCAAAATAATTTTCATCCCGTTAAATAAATATTCGGGTATTGCATAAATTCGTGGTAAAATAAATATAATATTTTAAATATACCATAATTTATAGAAAATTATTTCAAACAATACCTACTATATTATAATAATAAATTTTAACATACTTAAATTTACTATCTCCGTTAAAATATTACGGAGTATAAAAACTTTATAAAATAAATACGTAAACACTTATATCGTATCAAATATATTTTTCATAAACCTTTAAAATATTTTGAAAAGGCAATAATAATATAATTTTTACCAAATTCAACTTTTAAATAACGTATTTTCAAATACACGCACGATTTCGATACTCAAGAATTCTCTCGGGATCCTCCCTTATTTTTTATAACTGTTTCGGAACTGAAATGGCATTTTAAAACGTGACGTCGAGGCTTAAATCGCGTTTAACCCGACCCGGTTCACGACCCGGTTCGCAACCCATTTTCTGCCAGACAGTCCGCGGTAAAACAGTCATAACTCTTTACTCCGAGATCAGTTGGATGTGAGGTTTTGTGCGTTGGAAACTAGACTCGTAGACCTTCGATTTGGTATTTCGGGGGACTTCTAACTCTTTATATATTGGGAGAAAAGCCCTGACACATTTGACCCAAAGTTTCAGGAAATTTGTTAAAGGTCTTACGATATCTTTTGTCGATTTGCTTGACTTCAAAACTCAAACGTGGAAATGACCGGAAGGGTCATTACATCATCCACTACTAAAAAGGGCTTTCGTCCTCGAAAGTCAAGGTCAAGGGAGTACCTGAAGTCTAAAATAGCTGTGGATACTGATCCCGCATATCTCTCTCGGTCTCCCAGGTAGCCTCCTCGACTGGACGGTGCCTCCACTGAACCTTAACAACCGGGATCTCTCGAGACCTCAATCTCCTGACATCTCTGGCCAAAATAGATGTCGGCTCCTCAACAAAGGCTAAACCCTCATCCAACTGAACTGAGTCCCACTGCAACACATGAGACTCATCTGGGATATACCGACGCAGCATCGAAATATGAAACACATGATGTATAGCCGAAAACATCGGAGGTAAGGCTAACTGATAGGCAACGCTACCAACCCTCTGCAGAATCTCAAACGGCCCAATGTACCTGGGGCTAAGCTTGCCCCGCCTACCAAATCTCATCACGCCTTTCATGGGCGATACCCGGAGAAACACCAAGTCACCGACACTAAATTCCAAGGCACGAAGCCTACGATCAGCATAACTCTTCTGCCTGCTATGGCTTTATTTGATCCTGGATCCACTTGTTCATATGTATCTGCCTACTTTGTGTCCTTGACTTTGGAGGTTCTTGGGATCAGTTTGTTCCCTTGGCAGAGTTTGCTTATAATAACCGCTTCCATTCGAGTATCGGCATGGCACCTTTTGAGGCTTTGTATGGCAGGCGTTGCAGATCACCGGTAGGTTGGTTTGATGGTTTTAGTGCTGGGCCGCAGAGCACAGATTTGCTTCGAGATTCCTTAGACCGAGTCCGAGTGATTCAGGACAGACTTCGGGCAGCTGTCTCAAATTGGTCTAGAACATGTTGCATCCTATCCCTAACTGGGGCATTTCTTGGAGATGCCTATCTAGGAAGATATTGGACAATTGTTTATTTCTCAGTCATCTTGTTAAACTCAAAATTATATTAGTTTTTGGAATCAGATGGTGTAAATTTTTTCTTTATGTTGTAGACATTAATATAATGAATTAATAGTTATTTTCTGCTTATTGCGATTTTAATGAAGCACGACATTTCATAATATTAACATTTGCCAATTTGTGAACAGTTTTATTGCTAATAAGGTGCGTCATTAATGGCAATGCGAGATGAAAATTCAAGGTGGTTTTAGTGGCCATTGTTATTACCGCTAAATAAATGCCACTAAAATTGGAACCTTTTAGCGATAATAGTTGGTATCTTTACCGGCACTCCTTGTAATTGCCGCTAAATTCTTTAGCGACACAGGATCCAATGGAAATTAATTAAATATCGGTAAAAGCTTTAGCGGTAATACAAATTGCTGTTAAAGTGCATATTTAATGCCGCTAAAAGCCTTTATTGTTGTAGTGTGATAGGATTATTTGGACTCCAACTCACCTAATATAAAAAGCATTATAACAAAAGAAACGTGTCATTATTTCCATTAACATCAGGCTAAGAATCTAGCGTAGTCCATACCATACTACATTTTATACTGAGTATGTCTTTTGTGAAGTATCCAGTTGCAATGACAATACACCAATAAAAGAGAGATTAATGAAGCTCATACAATTGACAGACAAGATTATTGGTTAATGTAATGGAAAATAGAATTGGTCAAATTCATTGCTCAAAATTGTATAGAGACAATAAGCTATACTAAAATAAAGTACACACCAAAAGCAAGAACTGATTTAAGATGTACCACACAAACATAATTTGTCATTTCTTCTGACGTGGCACTCAAGGTAAATGTTAGTGATCCTCTAAATATTGGAGGGTAATTACACAAGTTTAGTATTCAACAACATGTCTGATTTTGACACTCTGGCAGAGTATCTTATGCAAAAATATACGAACATAAAAGAAGAAAAAGGATGCAAAAGCAAAATAATCTCTACATGTGAAGCAAATGCATTCAAGCTAATAACTGGTCCAGCAACAAAAAGAGGCACATGAATTAAGTAATAAAAGTATAAAGTAAAGAAGGAGGAGGTTGGGGGTTCGGGGTTTGAATGTAGCAATTGAATTACCGACTAATCTCTAACTCTTGATAGCATGTTTTTTATGATGAGCAATTATTGAAATGATGAACATTGTCACGACCCAACTACCGGACCGTGCGGGCACCTACTCTAGTCCACCTAGATCGGAGAACCCTTACCACCCGAACCAATAGCCAAAGCAAAAAAGAACATAAATCATGAAATAAAGCACTTTTTAATACATGGAACTTCCTTTACAAAACTTCAGAAAATAAACAACTTATAGAACTTGCGGAAAATCAATTATAATATGGGACAACCCTTCCTAGAACCTGGTCTAAGCCGGTTCAAGAGCTACTACAAGAGAATACATAACTAAAAAAGGACACAACTCCCACCATAGAAAAGATGTAGGAGCTGCTGGAAGATCACCGCCATCCTGAACCTGTGAAACATCACCAACCCTGCAACCAGACTATACCTAAAAAAGTATAGCAAGAGTAGAATCAGTACAAACACACGTACTGGTAGGCATCATCGGTTGACCCAAATTCACTCCTACCATCATATAGAAATCAAGATAAAATACATTCGTTAAATACTTCAACCCCTTTCACAAACGCTTTCATCGATCCCCTTCCCTTCGGAACCAACCTTCCTAAACTTTAGCTGCCAACTCCACCACCTTAGTCTTATCCCTGACATCTAGGACTTCCCAAGTTTCACTAACCTTTACCAATATTCGTGTCCATGCCTGGACTACCCTTCTCTTACCCAAATCGATTGCCTTGACTAGACATTCAGACTTAACCCGGCTAACTGCCCAACTAAATCACTTATACCCGTAGTATCACTTACCAGTATCTGGACTCTTCACGGACCTCTAGGACAACTTTTCAACCTGTTTATAACAACCAACAACTACAACCCAGACTCTCAGTCTTCCTCCCAACTTACCAACCATACAAAAATCCACCTAGCCACCCTTGAAACATTTCATGGCAACCATAGAGTTACGTCTAAATCCCTTTAATCACCTAACCCGAACCCTCCAAGGGTCTCCTAACTACACCTAAGTGTTCAACAGGCTGCCCCACTCTACACCAAGACTGACCTTTAGCTTATTAACCACAAAAAATCCCTGACCGCTATTGACACACTAAATGACGATAGTATATATATAAATAACCTCCCTTTTTACATAGTTAGAACCCACCCTGAGATCCTTTAACATCATCTAAATGTTAAGCATGCAACCCTGTCTACACCAAGACCAAACTCATAGACCAATAATAATAACCCGGCCTCTCGAGGACCATAAGCAATATCACAAATCATAAACACAGCCTGGTCCACCCATGGAACCAAATCAAAATACATCAATACAATAAAGTAAATCCGTACCAGGCATGGTACACTAGCCAACCAGTTAGTATCCCGTACCAGGCATGGTACACTAGCCAACCAGTTAGTATCACGTATTAGGCATGGTACCCGAGCCAAACGTTAGTATATCCCGTACCAGGCGTGGTACCCGAGCCAACCGAATGACACACAAATCTACAGTCGCAAATAATGAACAATCAACATTTGTAAACCAACAAGCAATAACACCTAGTTCATTTCACCAGACTGAAAATAGGACTTTTGGACATTCCTAAACCATTCCCTAAGAAATGCAACTCATACAAATACTTAGACAAAAGTACACAAACATACAATGCATACAGGAAGCAATAGCCATCACCTACCCTATTCTAGGTACACGATAAATCGTTAAATCCCATTCGAAGACTAACCCCCAACCACCCCTTTAAACATGCCATTAGATACCTTTATTCCTAACACTCCTCTTAGGACCAAGATACAACATGGAGAAACCTCCCCAAGCCTTGAAAACACAACTAATATGATATTCTAATTATACCAATTCCTTTCTGAAACTTCCGTTCCTTGCACATTAGTTAATTACTAACCCCCTTCTGGTTCTCCGAACCTTCCCGATATTCTAATCCATGAATTTTTATTAGCAAAACCATACCAAGATATCACAATGCATTATCACAAATCTACTATTTTCAGTTCAACCAAACAACCCAACAATCCTCCTCCAGACTCCGTGCCCCAAAGGCCTAAACATGGATTCTCCATTTCATTCTACACAATAAATAGGAAATAAAAGTGGTCAATCTACTCTGTGCAGAAAACCTAGCCTACCTGGATGCTGAGCAGCTGTTCCAGGCCCTTTTTGGCTCCGTGAAGGCATTTCCCGATGATTCTACAGGCCCGAATTTGTAGTTTCACATCCCTTCAGCTGGAATCCCTCCTCCCATTAGCTCCCAAGCCTTGAAGAAGCATAGAAGGGTTTTTGGAGAAACTCTCGTATATTTTCTAACTGAGGAGGAGAGTTCTTTTATCAAAAATCCATTCTGAGGCTACTGCCTCCCGTCCTTCTGCTATAGCGGTTGACGTTCCGCTATGGCAGAACCACTATGTGGAATAATTGCCACTATAACAGAGTGACGTCAGCCCAGATAATTTCGAAAAATCTAAAATTTTCTGTCACGTCACCCCACTTAGTACCAATATAGTTAAGCTCATTTCTAAATTGGTTTGATATCACGATTTCTAAAATAATGATGGATCCGGTCATTACAACAGATACCAATTTACCCATAGTTCATCTCCAAATGATCCCAAATATAGGAAGACTAAGGGAACTAGCCCATGACCCTTACTGTCCCAAGTGACCACGTAATTACGAAGCTACACAAATATCGAACTTCCCCCTAATTAGTCGCACCGATTACAAGGAAAAATAATATTATCCTGATCTGATGGGGAATTTTTGAACTCCTAGGGAATATTTCCTGAGTCCCTCATTCTGAGTACCTAGGAAATCTGGGGCCTCGTATCACGTTAGAGTGGAGGAATTTGAAAAGACCCGGGAGAACCTTTCCTTTCCAAAAACTGACTGTGGTTCGCTATAGCAGATATTATACGCTATGGCAGTTTCGCTATAGCGAAGTACCGACTGCTATAGCGGTTGGTAATTCAGATTGAAATAGGGGAGAAACGGGTTCACCCCCTATTCTCCCAATATTTTCTTCCTAAAATACTACATTCTCTCTAGATCACCCCACTCCCGATGTTAAAATTTTCAGGTAAGAAATGTTTCTACTTACTCCTTTACTTCTTTGCACGAATTTAGGCATGATTATGGTAGAAAACAAGGAATTGGCGTATGCATTGTAGTGTGTTTTGACATTGAACTTCAGGTTGGATTTTTGTTGGATTCCCGAAGCATGAGTGCGTCCCTTACGTTCACAATGTCTCCAAGGTGGCCTAGGCATAAGGATTACAAAACCTTTAGCCAAAAATGGGCCAAGCATGGTGGGGAAAGTGAAGGGTTGTTCTTGAAATAAACTAGTAATTCAGACAAAAAACAGGGGTAATGCTTAAAATTTTGTAGAAAACAGTAATGGGGTACTTTGGGTATGTAGATCTGAACTTGGAATGTCAAAAGTGAAATTTTAGGTCAAGGGGCGACATTGTTACACCCTTTGAAGCTTCTAGGATGATGAATACCGCTGTAGCAGTTGGGATCCGCTATTGCATTCCCGCTACGTGGATATTTTTCCACTATGGTGGATGACCGTCGACTATAGCGAAAGGCCGCAAACCAGTTGCTCCTCAAGTTGACACTTAGAAATTCCCCCCCCTTTTCCTTAATCACTTATGCCTTATCGAGTTCTAATCCAGTCATCTTGCTATATTACAGGTTATTACTTCTAATAGCTGAAGGACAATTGCCCGTGTATCCTTATGAGCATTTTCTTGACGAAGCTAGTTGGGAGAGGTTTATGGATTACCAGAGACTGGGCTTTTGCTTTGAAAAGGGGTGCAAGATGACATGCGTGGATGGAAAGGCAGCTGCCTTTCATCACGGAGTTCGAGAGCTCAACTGGGACTCCTTGTTAATTGTTCCCCCTCCCGCATAGATAGGCTGGGTGCGGGAGTTCTATGCTATCCTTCCTACCTTCCATTGGGATGAACCCATTCCAACTATTCAGATCTGAGGAGTAGATGTTCTGGTTGACGCTCAGACTGTCAATGAGGTGCTAGGAGTGCCTCACGTCTCCAATGTTGCATACGAGGCCAAGGATAGGCTTTGGGATATGACATGGTTGAGAGATACCTTTGTATATGCAAAGTTCAGAGATCAGGTCTACTGGCCCAGTCCCGAGGGCATCACTAATGTCTACTTCTCCCCTGATGCTAGGAGATGGTTAAACTTGGTATCCCGAAGAATCTGCCCATCGAGCAACAAGACTGATGTGACCTATTACCGGGCCTTGGTGATTACCTGTGACATGCAGGGCATTATCATAAATGTCAGGGAACAGATTATCTCCAAATGGAGGGACTTCTACTGGGGCCACAAAAAAGGACCCTTTTTTCGGGCTTAGTATCCGAGTTGTACAGGCGGGTTTGAGTGCCTGAGGACCACACTGACTTGGAAGTATCTATGGATGATCCCTTTTACCCTAGACAGGTGAAAAAGGTCTTTTCTAAGAAGAAGAGAAAAGTGGATGAACCAGGAAGCAATCAGCCGGTCGAGGATGCCACCGACGATGATAATGATGACACTCCTGCCCCTTCCCAGCCACAACCCCTAATCACTAGCACCCAACTAGAGGAGACCTTGGCCGCAGTCTGGAGGTTTACGGAGGGCACCGCCGCTGGAGGTACCACCCTGCCCCTTTCTGCTCAGGAATTTGCAGCACTCCGCAGGGATTTAGAGGAGGAGAAGAAAAAGAGACGCTCCCGGGATCGCATATTTTCCCGGATGTGGAAGACCATCAAGGTCATATTCTTTTGCGTTTCCCCGGGCCAAGAGCTTCCCACTCTGGAGCCCGAGGATATGCATGAGTTCCCCTTTCTGAGTGATGATAAGGCTTAGGACCTCCCCTCCCTCTTTACCTTCAGACATTTACAACCTTTTGAATTTTGTCCCCGTTTTGGGCTAATTAAGATAATATTTCCTTTCCCCTTTTTCCCTTTGTTTTGCAGCACGTGGATGCTAGTTTCAGTCACTATTTCCCTTTTTATGCAACACTAGATTAGTTCTATAGCTAATTTCCTTGTTTTCCTTGCAATTCATAGCTTAACTATTGCATTTTGAGCCCCGAGAATGAATGAAAAACAGAGGAAAACAGGGCAGGCATTCTGCCCCGCGTCCCTTCACTATGGCAGTTGTCACTCTGCTACAGCGGAATTGCTATAGCAGAGAAAATACTGCTATAGTGGGATCACCATAGCGGTGTCGTCCGCTATGGCAGTCCTGATGGTAACAATCCAAAAACTGGACTTTTCAGCAAAATATGTTCGTTCCCTTTCTCGGTTATCATTGTTTAACCCCGTTTATTTTGCCATGGTCTTAAACAACCCTCAAGACCATTCTTGATAATGCACAGACTGAAACTTAGCATCAAATTCTTACAAATCATGAATGAATTACACAAGCAAATTGTTCTCGACAATACATCCCCGCTATCAAACATGGATAACCCCCCGGTTCCCAATCAAGTCCCGACTGTCCTGAAACTGGAGTTTTCCCACAGTCGTAATTCATTTCTCCTAACTATCTTGGCCAATGATGAGCCCTTTTTTTCAAAAATATATATGAAATTCTAACTCCACACACACAGAGCACTTAATTACACTCAATCATACCAGGAATCAATTATAATTACCTTCAGACTCGCAATTTCATAACAAGGCAACCAATCATATACGAATCAAATAAGTCATGCCAGTATTGTAATACACAAACAATTTAGTTTCAGGTTACAGCAAAAATCAAACCACATCAATTACTCTATATCAATCCCATGGATGACCCTTAGTCGATTACCCATAGCCTTACCACATCCTCTCCGGCCAATACCAATTGGAACCTTCCCGGTTCCAATCCTTCTTGATTGCCCATCGTATTTGGAGTCCAATGACATCCTTCACCTTATTGAGATACCAATTGGAATTGAGAGATACCAATTGGACTTAACTCATACAAGCAAGTAACCGAACCACACGAAAATGAATGAAAGAAGAGAGAGGTTTCCTAGAATGCTTCATAGATTCCCTAGGATTAGATATGGATGCAACACACCAATCTTCAGGACTCTATTCGACATTTTGCTCTTGTACTGGGAGACCGGTAACCTGGGCCCTGATACTATTTGTCACAACCCAACTACCGGGCCGTGTGGGCACCTACTCTAATCCACCTAGATAGGAGGGCCCTTACCACCCGAATTAATAGGCAAAGCAAACAAGAACATAAATCATGAAATAAATCCCTTTTTAATACATGGAACTTCCTTTACAAAACTTCAGAAAATAAAGAACTTATAGAACTTGCGGAAAATCAATTACAATATAGGACAACCCTCCCTAGAACCTAGTTCAATCCGGTACAAGAGCTACTACAAGAGGATACATAACTGAAAAAGGACACAACTCCCACCATAGAAAAGAAGTAGGAGCTGCTAGAAGATCACCGCCATCCTGAACCTGTGAAACATCACCAACCCTGCAACCAGACTATACCCAAAAAGGTATAGCAAGAGTAGAATTAGTACAAACATACGTACTGGTAGGCATCAACAATTGACCCAAATTCACTCCTACCATCATATAAAAATCAATATAAAATACATTTGTTAAATACTTCAACCCCTTTCACAAACGCTTTCATCGATCCCCTTCCCTTCGGAACCAACCTTCCTAAACTTTTGCTTCCAACTCCACCACCCTAGTCATATGCCTGACATCTAGGACTTTCCAACTCTCACTAACCTTTACCAATATCTGTGTCCATTCCTGGACCACCCTTCCCTTACCCAAGTCGATTGCCTTTACTAGACATTCAAACTTAACTCGGCTAATTGCCCAACCAAACCACTTATACCCGTAGTATCACTTACCAGTGTCCGGACTCTCAGTCTTCCTCCCAACTTACCAACCATACATAAATTCACTTATCCACCCTTGACATATTTTATGGCAACTATAGAGTTACGTCTAAATCCCTTTAATCACCTAACCCGAACCCTTCAAGGGTCCCCTAACTACACCTAAGTGTTCAACAGGATGCCCTGGTATACACCAAGACTGACCCTTAGCATATTATCCACAAGAAATCCCTGACCGACATTGACACACTAAATGATGATAGTATATGTATAAATAACCTCCCTTTTTACATAGTTCAGACCCACCTCGGGATCCCCCTAATATCATCTGAATGTTAAACATGCAACCCTATCTACACTAAGACAAAATTCAGAGACCAATAATAATAACCCGGCCTCTCGAGGACCATAAGAGATATCACAAATCATAAACACAGCCTGGTCCACTCATGGAACCAAATCAAAATGCAGCAATGCAATAAAGTAAACCTGTACCAGGTGTGGTACCCGAGCCAACCAGTTAGTATGCCATACCAGGCGTGGTACCCAAGCCAACCATTAGTTATCCCGTACCAGATGTGGTACCCGAGCTAACTATTAGTAAATCCCATACCAGGCGTGGTATTCTAGCCAACCGAATGTCACACAAATCCATAGTCACAAACAATGAACAATCAACACTTATAAACCAATAAGCAATAACACCTAGTTCATTTCACCAGACTGAAAATAGGACTTTTGGACATTCCTAAACCATTCCCTAAGCAAAGCAACTCATACAAATACTTAGAAAAAAGTACACAAATATACAATGCATATAGGAAGCGATAACCATCACCTACCCTATTCCAGGTACACGATGAACCGTTAAATCCCATTCGGAGACTAACCCCGAACCACCCTTTTAAACATGCCATTCGATACCTTTATTCCTGACCCTCCTCCTAGGACCGAGGTACAATATGGAGAAACCTCCCCTAGCCTTATAAGAACATCCATTACGATATTATCATTATACCAATTCCTTTTCAAAACTTCCATTCCTTGCACATTAGTTAATTACTAACCCCCTTCTGGTTCCCTGAACCTTCCCGACATTCTAGTCCCTGAATTTTTATTAGCAAAACCATACCAAGATAAGTATACACCCAGAATATCATAATGCATTATCACAAATCTACTATTTTAGTTCAACAAAAAAACCCAACAATGGATTCTCCCTTTTATTCTACACAATAAATAGGAAATGAAAGCGGTCAATCTACTATGTGCAGAAAACCTAGCTTACCTGGATGTCAAGCAGCTGTTCCAAAATCTTTCTAGCTCCGTGAAGGAATTCCCTGATGATTCTGCAAGCCCGAATCCATAGTTTCACGTCCCTTCAGCTGGAATCCCTCCTCCCCATAGCTCCTAAGCCTTGGAGCAACATAGAAGGGTTTTGGAGAAACCCTCGTATGCTTTCTAACTGAGGAGGAGAGTTCTTTAATCAAAAACCTATTCTGAGACTACTGCCTCCCGTCCTTTCGCTATAGCGGTTGACCTTCCGCTATGGCGGAACCGCTATAGCAAAATAATTACCATTATAGCAGAGTGACATCAGTCCGGACAATTTCCAAATATCTGGAATTTTCCGTCACGTCACTCTACTTAGTACCAAAATATTTAAGCTCGTTTTCGAATTGGTTTGATATTATGATTTCTAAAATAACGACGGATCTGGTCGTTACAAATATACCTATGTAATCACCGTAACTACTACTTATCAAAACAAATCAAACAAGTAATTAATTTTATGTGTTTGGATGCATAGACTGTTAACCATCATAAATAGGATAAAATAATAAATATAAGATTCCAATTTCAGTCGATGAGCTATGAATCAGGTTACACAAGTAGAAAATCTAGATACATTTTAAATACAGAAATTGAATTACAAACTAACCTATAATAGTTGCTAGCATGGTTTTTTTGATGAGCAATTATTGCAATGCTGAACATACTTCTATAATCACTGTAATTGTCACGCCCCAAAGTCACCCCCTGGACATAACACAGAACTTGGGACCAGAAGTGCCCCAAGATAACCCCTTGGTCATGGCATACTCAAGCATAACAATAAATAAGAGCGGAAGCATAATAGGGGAAATCCAAAAGTAGATAACATAATAGAAAAGTCTGGAATCACATAACGATACAAAGTCTAGAAAGAACTTCAGATACTGTCTATGTATGGAAAGCCTCTACATGACATAAGGAGGTTCTAGGATAAGACTCTAGCTAACTAGAAGTACAAAATTAAGAAGCTAACATAACTAGGAACATATATAGTCCTCAACCTAAGAGGACTCACCACCAACTTATAAGATGTGGCCTGGTAACTCTAGCCATGAATCTGAGAAGGAACACCTGAATCTGCATCATCAAAGGATGCATCACAAGATATGCGTCAGTACTATGGAATGTACTGAGTATGAGGGCGATGCATAAATCATGACAAAACAGTTTGAAATATGCTTAAAGTGATTCATCACATAAAAAGAAAGGCATGAACAAGTAATAAGATAAGAAGCATAAGTCATGAAAAAGGTTCAAGTTTCAAATATAAGGTCATATAACTTCATAGCATAAAATAAGCATGTGGGAGTTTCTCTTAACTGACATTAAACCATGCTGAGCTACATGGAGTTCAGTGTCTTGCACCCACACTGAAAGAGTTGTTCTAACCGGCCAAGGTTAGAACCATTTCATACCAAGATCGTGTCATCATAAGCCTCAAAAGGGCAACCTACGGTGGCACATAGTTCTGGGACTAAGGTTACTCTCACCCGGTCCAACTCTTTGCTAAATACTACTCCCAAAATATATATATACATGACATGAGCTCATATACATATGACATATCAAATTCCAAACTTGTTCATACTTGTTCATAATATTTTCATACCCCGGATCGTCATACTACTCGTGAATTAGGGTTTTGAAATCGATTCATGAGCATTGATGGAACATCGAGTGTCTTATCTTGCATCACACTTCATAACATGGGAAGACTTGCATACTTCATGACTTGTAAAATTTGCATGGCTCTAGTTCAAATTTTATAAAACATATACTTTCATAGAATCGTAGGAACTAGGCATGCACATGCCTGAAAATCCATAAGGAACATGCTTAGCAAAACCCAATCTACTCAAATCAACTTTATGCATGTAGATATTTCCATGGTTAAACTTCAATTCATGAAATAAGAGTTAACATGCAAAAACCCATGTGAAATCATGCGATTTTAATAGTAATTTCATAATCAAATCATGAGAAGGTCATATTTGGTAAAACCCATAACAATTGGATAAGAACCCTAATTTGAAGATCATGAAATCAAATTTTGAATGAGGGGTTTTGGGTACAAGGGTAAAAGGACCCATTGTTGATTACCCACATACGGTGATTGAAGATGACCCCCTTGAATTTGAAAGACTTAGGAGGCTTGAACTTGGAGCTTGCGACCTTGAGCTTGGGGGATTCTTTTCCTTTTTGGGAGGAGAGTGAAGTGAGGAGAAGGAACTAAGGCTAATAAGGGTGAAAACCCTACTTGAAATAGCCAAAATGACCTCACTTAGGAGTTAAAAGGGTGGGAAATGACCAAAATGCCCTTGGGATTTAACTTAGAAAAATCAGGAAAAAGAGTCGGCTTCAGGTCCTACGGATTGGTTCCATGGGTCGTCGTTTGGATGAAGACTCGTGGTTCCAATTCGTGGAACCTGGTCATCTGGACAACCTACAGAAGACAGTCTATGATTCGACAGGATGGATCCGTTATTTGAATAACGGGTCATCAAATCGAGTCATGCAACCTAGGAGAAACCATCCCTCTGATATATTTCCATGAGTCAACAGGACGGACCCATCGTTTAAACGATGAGTCATCATCTGGACTCGTGGCTCCTGGGGGCACTGTCAGCCTACAAGTCTGATTCCATGAGTTGGAATCATGACCCGTAGAATGGACTACGGTCTGTGAAAACAACTCGTGGTTCTCAGACCTGAGGGAAAATTAGCAGAAGGAAACCACAGATCCATTGCACGACCCGTGGGTCAAACCACGGTTCATGGTTTGGACCCATAATCCCTGGAATATGAATTTTCTAAGAATTTTTAACTTAGATAGATGGATATGTTTTCGAGGTGTTACAATATCTCCCCTTTGGGATTATTTGTCCTCGAATGAAGACTAAACAGGGAAAACTAAGGAGAAAACAACCCAACCAAACATTAAAACATTGAAATCAAAGAGTAAACATAAAACCTGAACTTTTCAAATTGAAAACATGATAAACTAACTTCGTAAAACATGGATGCATGCTACAATCATGATAGGAACTGATGGAGTAGAATCGGAGGGACATACTAAGGAGGAAACTAGTACCTCAAATTGAAACTAAATCGGAAGGAAAAAGATGAGGATATTTGGCCTTCATGGCCTCTTCCGCTTCCCAAGTAGTTCCTTCAACAAGCTGATTTCTCGAAAGAACCTTTACCAAAGAAACTTCTTTATTCCTCAACCTATGAATCTAATGATCAAGGATCTCCATGGGAATCTCCTCATAGGTGAGACTATCCTTCACACCTATATCTTCCAAAGGGAAAATCAAGCTTGGATCACCAACGCACTTCTTCAATAAGGAAACATGGAAAATGGGGTGAACTGCTTCTAACCCGGATGCCCAATCCAACTCATAAGCAACCTTAACAACCTTTCTTAGAATTTGATAAGGACCTACAAAATGAGGAATAAGCTTTCCTTTCTTTCCAGACCTCATCAGACCCTTCATGGGTGACACCTTAAGGAAAACCCAATCATCAACCTCAAATTCCAACTCCCTTCTCCTCACATCAGTATAAGATTTCTGTCGACTCTGAGCGGTCTTCAACCTTTCCCTAATAAGCTGAACCTTCTCCATAGTCTCATAAAACGAATATGGACCGATCAAGGCTGCCTCACCTACCTCAAACAAATCAATAGGAGATCTGCACCTCCGGCCATTAAGTGCCTCATATATAGCCATCTGGATGCTAGAGTGAAAGCTGTTGTTGTAGGCAAACTCGATAAGAGGTAAGTGATCATCCTAATTACCTTTGAAAGTAAATCACATACGCTCTCAACATATCCTCCAAAGTCTGAATAGTACGCTCTGCCTGACCGTCAGTATGAGGATGAAAAGCTGTGCTAAGCTTCACCTTGGTACCAAGACCTTTCTGAAATGATCTCTAAAACTGAGATGTAAACTGAAGACCTCTGTCAGAAATGATGGACAAGGGAACACTATGCAATCGAACTATCTCCCGGATGTAGAGTCTTGCATAGTCATCTGCTGATTCAGTAGTCTTAACACCCAAGAAGTGGGATGATTTGGTCATCTGGTGAACAATCACCCAAATAGAATCATGTTGCCTTCTAGTACGAGGCAAACCAATAAGGAAGTCCATATTGATTGCTTCCCATTTCCAAGTGGGAAGGTCAATATCTTGAATTATGCCACCCGACTTTTGATGCTCCACCTTTACTTGTTGATAGTTGGGACACTTAGCACCCAGCTATGTCCCTCTTTGTACCATTCTACCAAAAGACTTCCCGTAGATCACAGTACATCTCATTAGCACCCGAATGAATGAAATATCTAGAACTGTGAGCCAGTCAGAATCTGCTATCTCAACCCATCAATATCTGGCACACACAAGCGACCCTGGTAACGAAGTACACCATCTCCCCCTTAAGAGAAAACCTCCACCAGTTGCTGATGAACTGCACCCTTAAGCTGAAGTAGAATGGGATCCTCATCTTGATTTTCCTTTACCTCATCTACTAAATATGATTCAGCACTATTTTGTACAATCACCCCACCTTCTGTCGAGTCCATAAGGCAAACTCCCAACTGAGCTAGCCTATGAACCTCCTTAACAAATTCCTTTTTCCCATCATCAACGGAGGACACACTTTCCATGGACAATCTACTCAAGGCATCCGCCATGACATTGGCCTTACCCGGATGGTAAAGCATACTCATATCATAATCCTTAAGGAGCTCGAGCCATCTCTTTTTTTGCAAATTCAACTCCTTCTGAGTGAACACATACTGGAGACTCTTATGATCGGTAAATACATCCACATGCACACCATACAAGTAGTGTCTTCAAATCTTCAAAGCAAAGACCATGGATGCCAACTCAAGATCATGAGTAGGATAGTTCTTCTCATGAGTCTTAAGCTGTCTTGAAGAATAAGCAATCACCTTACCACGCTGCATCAAAACACAACCCAAACCAAACCAATCCTAGAAGCATCATAATACAAAACAAAATCCTCTAAGCCCTCAGGTAGAGGTAACACTGGAGCTGTGGTCAATCTAGTCTTCAATTCCTGAAAGTTCTTCTCACATAAGTCGGACCACTGAAAATTTACCTTCTTCTGAGTCAATCGGGTCAAAGGGGCAACAATAGAAGAAAAGCCTTCCACAATCCTCCTGTAGTAACCAGCCAAACCCAAAGAGCTCCTAATATCAGACAGGGAAATAGGTCTAGGCCAGTTCTTTACTGCCTCTATCTTTTGAGAATCCACTCGAATACCATCTTTAGTCACAATATAACCCAGAAAAGCAACAGACTGCATCATAAACTTACACTTGCTAAACTTAGAAAACAACTGTCTATCCTTGAGAGTTTGCAACACAACCCTCAAGTGATCCGCATGCTCCTCCTCACTCCGAGATTAGATGAGGATATCATCAATGAAAATGATCACAAACATATCCAAATACTGCTTGAACACACAGTTTATCAAATACATAAAGGCTGCAGGAGCATTAGTTAGACCAAAAGAAATAACAACAAACTCATAATGACCATACCGTGTCCTGAAGGCTGTCTTTAGAATATCACACTCTCTAACACGAAGCTGATGATAACCGGACCTAAGGTCGATCATGGAGAAGAAACTATCACCCTGAAGCTGATCAAACAGGTCATCAATCCTAGGAATGGGATATTTATTCTTGATTGTGACCTTGTTCAACTGGCGGTAGTCAATACACATTCTAAGAGAGCCATCCTTCTTCCGAACGAAAAAAACCGGGGCACCCCATGGAGAATGCTAGGCCTGATGAAACCTTTATCAAGAAGATCCTTCAACTGATCTTTTAATTCAATAGGTTCCGCGAGTGCCATTCTATAGGGAGGAATAGAGATAGGATTTATATTCGGAAGAAGATCTATCCCAAAGTTGATCTCCCGATCAGGAGGGACTCCATGCAAATCCTCGAGGAACACTTCTGGAAATTCATTAACAATAGGAACAGATTGAAGAGATGGGGTTCCAGACTCCGTGTCCATGACCCAAACAATATGATAGACATATCCCTTGTAAATCATCTTCCTAGCCTTAAGATAAGATATGAAGCGACCTTTCATCGAAGGGGGACTACCTTGCAACTCCAGGATGGGTTCATTAGGAAACTTGAAACTGATAACTCGAGTACGGTAAAGAACATAAGCATAACATGCATACAACCAATCCATACCAAGAATAACATCAAAATCAGTCATCTCCAACTCTACTAGGTCCACTGAAGTGACTCTATAAAGGACTGAGATAGGGCAGTTTTGGTAGATTCTTTTAGCTAGGACTGACTCACCAATAGGAGTAGAAATACAAAAGGGTTCTAAAAGTAATTCAGAACAAACTTTAAACTTGCATGCTACAAAAGGGGTCACAAAAGATAAGGAGGCATCGGGGTCCAACAAAGCATACACATTGAAAGAGAAGACTTTCAACATACCAGTAACCATATCTGGGGAACCCTCCTGATCCTGACGAGAGGACATAGCATAAAGGCAGTTTTGGCGCTGACCACCAGAACTAGAAGCTGTGCCATGTTGGGTTGGTCGACTTCCTGAAGCTGCTGGGGTAGACTGAGTCCTACCACCTCGTTGCCCCTTCTTAGGTGAAGGGCAATCTCTAAGAAAGTGTTCAGTCTGTCCACACCCATAGCATGCACCCGTTCCCAAATGACACTCTCCTGGGTGATTCTTCCCACACCTGGTACAAACGGGGAAAGAAGACCCCTTAGCAACACTTCCGGGAGACTGGGAATAAGAAATAGATCCTCTACCACCCCGATCATGATGAGGCTTCTGAGCCTGGATAGGAGCACTAACAGAGGAATGAACAGATCCTGATGACTTATACTGGAAAGAAGAGCGATGTCTACCTCCAGACATGTGATGACCAAAACCTGATCCCTTGGATCTAACCCTCTTGTTCTCCCTTGCCATCTCCCTAATCTTGTTACCCTTAATCTGATGGGCATGAGTCATGAGTCGGGAAATGTTCATATCACTTAACAACAAAGCAGACCTACACTATTTCTTCACCACATCAGAAACCCCATATATAAACTTGCTCATCTGATCATGCGGGTCCGCTACCATGGAGGAAGCATATCTAGATAACTGAGTAAACTTTAGACTATACTCTTGCACCGATATCGAACCCTATCTCAAGTTCACAAATTCCTCCACCTTCGCTTGCCTCAACTCTCGGGGAAAGAACCTATCAAGGAAGGCCCTCTCAAAACACTCCTAAGTCGTGGGGACCACATCCCTTATCCTAGTCTCTTTCCATTTTGTGAACCAAATATGAGCCACATCCTTGAGTTGATAGGATGCAAGCTCAACACAATCAACCCCAACCACTTGCATAAATTCAAAGATCTTCTTCACTTTATCAATAAAGTTGAGCGGGTCCTCACTCACTTTTGAACCCCAAAATTCAGGTGTGTTCATTCGGACAAAGTCACGAACTCGGGCCGCTACCCCACCTTGAGGATGAACGGGGGCAGGAGCCTGCTGATTAGCCTGAGTGGACAAAGTCTGGGCTAGAAAATGGATGGCATTCCTGAACTCCTCATTCATGACATCGAGAATCAGAAGGGGAGGAATAACATTCCGAGCGACTCGGGGAGGCATAGCACATCAAGGAGGCATTAACCGACATTAAACCATGCTGAGATATATGGAGTTCAGTGTCTTGCACCCATACTGAAAGAGTTGTTCTAACCGGCAAGGGTTAGAACAATTTCATACCAGGATCCTGTCATCATAAGCCTCAAAAGGGCAACCTATGGTGGAACATAGTTCTAGGACTAAGGGTACTCTCACCCTGTCTAACTCGGTGCTAAATACTACTCCCAAAACATATATATACATGACATGATCTCACATACATATGATATATCAAATGCCAAACTTGTTCATAATATTTTCATATCCCAGATCGTTATACTGCTCGTGAATTAGGGTTTTGAAATTGATTCATGAGCATTGATGGAACATCGGGTGTCTTATCTTGCATCATACTTCATAACATGGGAAGACTTTCTTACTTCATGACTTGTAAAATTTGCATGGCTCTAGTTCAATTTTCATAAAATATATACTTTCATAGAATCGTAGGAACTAGGCATGCACATGCTTGAAAATCCATAAGGAACATGCTTATCAAAACCCAATTTACTCAAATCAATTTTATGCATGTAGAGATTTCCATGGTTAAACTTCAATTCATGAAATAAGAGTTAACATGCAAAAGCCCATGTGAAATAATGCGATTTTAATAGTAATTTCATAATCAAATCATGAGAAGGTCATATTTGGCAAAACCCATAACAATTGGATAAGAAACCTAATTTTAAGATCATGAAATCAAAATTTGAATTAGGGATTTTGGGAACAAGGGTGAAAGGAACCCGTTGTTGATTACCCACATACCTTGATTGAAGATGACCCACTTGAATTGGAAAGACTTAGGAGGCTTGAACTTGGAGCTTGAGACGTTGAGCTTGGGGTATTCTTTTCCTTTTTGGGAGGAGAGTGAAGTAATGAGAAGAAACTTAGG
Source organism: Jaltomata sinuosa (assembly GCA_003996215.1). Lineage (NCBI taxonomy): Eukaryota > Viridiplantae > Streptophyta > Magnoliopsida > Solanales > Solanaceae > Jaltomata > Jaltomata sinuosa. Next base: position 21,217 of record QJPP01003427.1, read on the forward strand.
CTAATAAGGGTGAAAACCCTACTTGAAAAACCCAAAAAGACCTCACTTAGGAGTTAAAAGGGTGGGAAATAACCAAAATACCCCTGGGATTTAACTTAGAAAAATCAGGAAAAAGAGTCAGCTTCAAGTCCTACGGATTGGTTCCACGGGTCATCGTTCGGATGACGACTCGTGGTTCCAATTCATGGAACCTGGTCATCTAGATAGCCTGCAGAAGACAGTCTATGACTCGACAGGATGGATCCATTATTTGAATGAAAGGTCATCAAATCGAGTCATGGAACCTGGGAGAAACCATCCCTCTGATCTATTTCCACGAGTCGACAGGACGGACCCGTCATTTGAACTATGAGTCATCATTTGGACTCGTGGATCTTGGGGGCACTGTCAGCCTACAAGTTTGATTCCATGAGTTGGAATCATGACCCGTAGAATGGACTACAGTCCGTGAAAACCACTTGTGGTTCTCAGACCTGAGGGAAAACCAGCAGAAGGCAACTACAGATCTATTCCACGACCTGTGGGTCAAACCACGGTCCGTAGTTTAGACCCGTAATCCCTAGAATATGAATTTTATGAGACTTTTTAACTTAAGATAGCTGGATATGTTTTCGGGGTGTTACAGTAACTACTACATATTAGAACAAATGAAACAAGTGCTTTATTGTATGTGATAGCATGCATAGATTGTTAACCATCATATATAGAATAACATAATAAATATAAGATTCTAATTTCAATCAATGAAGTCATCAAGGAAAGTATCTATCCCATTGAGAGAATTAAGTAAATAGATACCCTCTATAAGGAGCCCATGGAAACTTTCTCTTGACATGCATGTTCATGAAAAGACTCTAAAGAAAACAGTATTCATGATGCAGTACTAAAGGAAATCATTATCTGTGCTGGCAACTAGGAGGTATAGAATTGACATCTGTTTTGAATGGACATCTTACTATATCAGGATTGTTTATTGATCCATTGATCCAAGGTAATTCATCACATTTCTTATTAAGTTTGATCATAAGACCCCTTTAAGGGAAGCAACAAACATACAATACATTCTTGGTTAAGAGAGTCTAAAGTACAGATGATGAGGAATTGACACTGTGGTTTGATGTGAGGCTAATAATAGTAATTTTATGTTATAGATTGCCTCACATTTTACTTATTTTAAGACATTTTGAGCTTACTTTATATGTGATACTCTTATATAGCTTGTATTGATGTGTAGGTTGAAAAGTAAAGGATTTTGCACCGATTTGAAGCATATTAAAGCGATTATGTAGCGCTGAAGTCTGAGTAGGAGATAAGGATAATGATCCGGAGCATGTCCATGTATAGAAGATCAAGACGAGAGCTTAGAGGAGGAAAAACGATGAAAAAAGGCAAAAAAAAGCACTGCTGAAAGGCCCTGGGCGCCGCCCCAGGTATCCCCGTAGTGCAATGGGCCAGAGGCAACAAGTGGGCTGCCCATAACCACTACAACGCTGATAGGATATACTATTAATCATGTGGTTTATGTAATAGTATTATATATTCATCCTGTGTAAAGGTTATTCATTTTATTTTCTTAATTTAATAAAGTCTTTATTTAAATAGATCATTGTGTTAACATGTATATCCTTTACTTATATAGTAGACAATTTTGTGTATGGAGTTTTTTAGCTCATACACAGAAAATTAAAATTATCGGTTCTTATAAGTTTTAAATTAATGTTCCCAATCAAAGATGAAGTAGGACAAATATCTTGATGATTGTAGCACAAGATTAAATATAATTTGATCTTAATTATGGGAGTGATAATATTCCAACTTCATGTGCTAGTACATTTCGTATGTATTGAACGGACCAAGTAGAGATATTCGTTTATGTTTTGAATATTAATAAACAACTTCTCTACCCCATTACATGTACTTATACTCTTAATCTTGATATAATTATTATGATCTATGTAGTTTGATTTATTATTTTAATCTATTAGAAGGTGTACTCTATTATGAGTCAATATATTCCTAATAGATTGGATGATATCAAATCACACTAGTGAAATAGTAATTAATTGATAGAAGCATATCTCGGACTAGAGATGAAGATACCCCTTTATGGGTTGCTTATAAGTTTTCACGTGAAAATCCTACAGGCGGATTTAATATCCGTCGCGTGAAATAAGTTAAGCATAAAAATAAAGAACTAAATTAATCAATGAATTAAATTATTCAGAAATTTATTTTAATTGATTGGTGTCGGTAATTCTAATATGGAGAGTTAAATAAGGTGTAATGGTAGATTTTGAAATTAAAGTGAGGAATGCAATTACAGGTTTTTAATGAAATAATTTGTAACTACTTATGATATGGTTAATTCATTCATTTGAGAATTAATATCATAATTGAAAGCCTCAGTTAATAAATCTGCGGTCCCTGCTATGTCTGATTAACTAATCAATTTTTTTTAAAAAAAGGAGACTCTTAGAAGAAGTAATATTATTTTATTCACTGGTCTTCTATAGGGAATAAATGTCTAGTTTTAAAAAGGAAAAAGAAAAATATTTTACTCATTAAGGCTTGTTTTAAAAGTGGAAACATTTTGCTCTTATTATGGCACAAAAATATTTTTTTGCTCTTAATAACAAATAAAAACATTTTGCTCTTATTAAGGCTAAAAATATTTTTGCTTTAAATGCTAAAGACGTTTTCTTTTGCCTCTTCTATTCCCTTCTTCAGTAGATAATTGGAAAAAAAATAAAGGCTGATTTTTTCAAAGACATCCTCTTCTGAAACAAAATCACTTGTCCACCCAAGTTTTGGTTAGAAGAGTTAATCAGAAAATAGTAGAAGGCTACAGTTCTGGATTCCGTGACATTGAGCAAAATTTGTAAAAGCTTCAACAAGTAAGTACTTTCTGATTTTTGTTTTAGTTTATATTATCTGATTATCATGTAAGGTTGTGATCTGTTATCATGCTTTTGTTGCGTGTATGAATTATATGCTCTAACAATTGGTATCACGAACCTTCTTACATATAACAAATAATGTAATAAGAATTTCATGATTTTGATACATGATTTGATAATCAAATAAATATTTAAATCATGTTGCTGGTGAATTTTGTTTTTGTTGATTTCTGGGATCTAAGTTATGTATCAAGTTTGAATTATGTGTTTTTCTGACATTCATATAAAATGAAATCGTTTTCTATGTTGCAAATAATTCTGAAATATGTAATTTTTTGAATGGCATGTTATCTATTTATGAAATCAATTCGTGATTTTAAAATATATGAAAATCATGTTATTCAACAAATTTATGGTTTTTTGAAAATTTTTGTTAATTTTGAGTGTAAATATTGTTGTTGAACACATTTATGACTTCAAAAACTAAAAAAAATTCAAAAAGGAAACTGCCAACGTAAAGCTAATGCTTGATCGACATCGACAGATGTCACACGGCAGGCACTGGCCGACGTGCATTACAGCTGCCCATCTGCGCGCGCAGGCAGCATGCCAGCGCCTGCTCCCCATGCCAGCTTGTCAACCTAGATTTTTCAAAAAAAATATTTGAACTCTGATTGGCTTGAAATTTGGTAGGTTCATTGAAAATGATCCACTGAGCAATACACACTGCTTTGCTGTGATCTTGACCCTTTTTGACCATTCAGAGTCATTTTAATGGGTTTTTAGGCATTCTTATGTTTTCTGAAAAATTAAAAATTTTGAAAAAATTATTTTTGGCTAACCAGTGGTGATAGGGTTCAGTTCTTGTGGTTTCCAGTGGTTAATTATATAAGTTTACATGTTGACGTAGTTCATCTTTCCCATCGAATAAACTTGTATAGTATAATACTATTTTTATCTCTTGTTTTTGATAACTTGTATTAACTTTTTAACTAAGTTACATGTTGAATCAATGAACAAGAGATTATATGAAATATGATATTTATCTAACTTAAATACAATTTACTCTCTAACTGAGTAGGTTCTGTTTTATTTTAGGGACAATCATCGCATGTATATTTGCTTGAATAATTAAGTTTTCCTAATGAATCTAACTGTTTATGTGCATGATTATATATGTGATGTGTTTTTTTTGAATTTTATTTTTTTTAGCATGTCTAATGATCTATTTAAATATCTCAGATTAACCATGACTTCTTTCAATCCCTTAACCTTAATCCTGAATCAAAAAAAACTGGAGGGACCTAACTACGTAGACTGGAAATATAATTTGGATATTGCCCTTACTGCTGAAGGCTTCAAGTATGTATTGATTAAGGAATGTCCTATAAAAACCAGCGGATCCTACTGATGATGAGGTCAAAGCCTATGATAAGTGGGTTAAGGCTGATAAGATGGCAAGATGCTACATTCTTGCCTCCATGGTGAATGTCTTGTAGTATCAACATCAGCCCATGACCTCTACATACGATATGCTTGAATCTCTCAAAGAGATATTCACTGAGCAGAATCGTGCTGCAAAGAAGACGTCCATGAAAGCCCTCTTGACCACAAAAATGGCTGAAGGATCATTGATAAGGGAACACATTCTTAAGATTATAAGTTTGTTGAACGAGCTGGAAATACTTGGTGCAGTAATTGATAAGGAATCTCAAGTGGACATGGTCCTACAGACTCTGCCGGACAATTTTTAGCAGTTTCGCTTAAACTATAATATGAATAAGATAGACTTGTCCCTTGCAAAATTGCTGAATGAGCTGCAAATGGAAGAATCTATAATCAAGCAATAAGCTCCTCCTGCTGTATTCATGGTTTACAAACCTTCTTCTTCGTCTTCTAAGCCGAGAGGCGATATGTAATGAACGGGTCCGTCATTATGTTAATTTTTTCTGATTTCGTAAAATTAGGGAAAATGGTTAAAAAATTCATTCGGGGTAAGCAGGGTGACATCATAGAAAATTTCTAATTTTTCAGAAATAATCCGGGCTGAAGTCACTCTGCTATAGAAGTATTTATTCCGCTATAGCAGAACCATTGTAGCAGAGGAGTAGACCGCTATAGCGGAGCTATGGGAGACAGTAGCCTGAGATGGGATTTTATTAAAAAGTCTCTTCTCCTCAGTTGGAAAACATACGAGAGTTCTTCCAAAAACCCTCCCAGGCTACTCCAAAGCTAGGGAATCTTGAGGAGGAGGGGTCATGGTTGAAGGGACGTGGAACAGCGGATTCCAGGACCATCGTTCAGCCGGGAATGCACTCACGGAGACAGAAATGCACCGTTGCAGCTGCTCAACATCCAGGTAGGTTAGGTTTCTTCCAAGAGTAGATTGACCGCTTTCATTTTCGTATTATTGTATAGAATGAAAGGGAGAATCCATGGTTAGGCCTTCAGGCACGGAGTCTGGAGGAAGTTGTTGAATTGTTGGATTACTTTGAAAATTATAGAACGGGAATAGGGTGTTGTGATATTCTAGGCATTGCTTAAATTGTGTGATTTTGCTGATAAAAATGCGGAAACTAGAATATCAGAAAGTTTGGGGAATCGGAAAAGGGTTAGTAATTAATAAATGTGTAAGGAACGGAAGTTCTAGACTAATTGGTATAATTAGGATAATTGTTTGGTTGTGTTATAAGGCTAGGAAGGGTTTTCCCAGGTTGTATTTGGTTCTAGGAAGAGGGTCAGGAATAAATGTAATTAACTGCACGTTTAAAGGGGTGAACTGGGGTAGTCTTGGGACGAGATTTGACGGTTCATAGTGTACCCGGAATGGGGTAGGTGATGGATTATGATTTTTGTTAATGTTGTATATTCTTGTACTCATATCTAAGTGATTGTATGCATTACATTTCTTAGGGAAGTTGTGTAGAATGTCTAAGGTTCCTGCTTTACAGTCTGTGATTTGAACGGTATTTGCTTGTTGGTTTACAAGTTGTTTGTTCATGCATTTGACTGTGGATTATTGACATTCGGTTGGCTCGGGTACCACACCTGGTACAGGTATAACAAATAGTTGGCATGGGTACCACGCCTTGTACATGAATACTAACGGTTGGCACGGGTACCACACCTGGTATGAGTTTACTTTTGTTGCATCATTGCGTTGATATTATTGTATTGCATTAACTGTTATTGGTTTCGTGAGTGGACCGGGATGTTTTATTGAAATATGATAATTGCTTATGGTCCGTGAGAGGCCGGGAATTCTGTTAAGTTTGGTTAAGTTGGCCCTGGTGTAGACCGGGTTATTATGTTAATCATTATTTAGTCTTGGTATAGGCCGGGTTGTTATATTATATTGTGAGTTTGGTCTTGGTGTAGGCCGAGTTGTTATATTATATCGTGAGTTAGGTCTTTGTGTAGGCCAGGTTGTTATATTATATTGTGAGTTTGGTCTTGGTTTAGGCCGGGTTGTTAGATGATATTGTGAGTTTGATCTTGGTGTAGGCCGGGTTCTTATATTATGTTGTCGTTGGTCTTGGTGTAGGCCAGGTTATTATGCGGGTTATTAATTGGTCTTGGTGTAGACCGAGTTTTCCATGTTAACACCTAGATATGTTAGGGGGATCCGGACTATGTAAAAGAGGTTATGAGTTCACAATTGTTGTTATTAAGTGTACTAATGACGGTCAGGAATTATTTGTGGTTAATAAGTTAAGGGTGGTTCTTGGTGTAGATCGGGTAGCCTGTTGAACACTTAGGTGAGGTTAGAGGATCCTTGGAGGGTCCGAGTTTCGGTATTAGAAAGGGACTTAGATATAACCCATTGTTGTCCTTGAATATGTCAATGGTTGCTAGGTGAATTTCATGTGATTGGTAAATTGGGAGTAAGACTAAAAGTCTGGGGTTGTAGTCGTTGGTTGTTATAACCAGGATGAAAAGTGGTCCTTGAGGTCTGTGAAGGCTCCGGACACTGGTAAGTAATACCACAGGTATAAGTGGTTTGGTTGAGCAGTTAGTCGGGTTAAGTCTGAATATCTAGTCAAGGAGGTGACTTGGAAAGTCTAGGTGACAAGGTGAATTGGGAAGCCTAGATGTCAAGGTGATTTGGAAAGTCTAGATGTCAAGGTGACTTGGGAAGTCTAGGTGACAAGGTGACTTGGGAAGTCTAGATGTCAAGGTGAATTGAGAAGTCTAGGTGTCAGCATGACTTGGGAAGTCTAGGTGACAAGGTGACTTGGAAGTCTAGATGTCAAGGTGACTTGGGAAGTCTAGGTGTCAAGGTGACTTGGGAAGTCTAGGTGACAAAGCGACTTGGTAAGTATAAAGGTTAGGATAGTCGGTTCCGAAAGGGGGGATTGATAAAATTGATGTTGAAAGGGGTGAAGCATTTACCTTGTGCATTTTATCTTGATTTTTATATGATGGTAGGAGTGAATTCGGGTCAGCCGATGATGCCTACCAGTACGTGTGTTTGTACTGATTCTACTCTTGCTATACCTTTTTGGGTATAGTCTGGTTGCAGGATTGGTGATGTTTCACAGGTTCAGGATTGCAGTGATCTTCCAGCAGCTCCTACTTTCCTTCTATGGTGGGAGTTGTGTCATCTTATGTCATATACTCATCTTGTAGAAGCTCTTGTACCTGCTTAGACTAGGTTCTGGGGAGGTTGTTTCATATTGTAAATGTTTTTCGCAAATTCTTTAAGTCGTTTATTTTTCTAAACTATTTGTAAAAATGATTTCTCATGTATTTAAGGGACTTATTTAATGGTTTATTTTCTTTTCTGCACTGCCTGTTGGTTCGGATGGTAAGGGTTCTCCTATCTAGGTGGATTAGAGTAGGTGCCCGCACGGCCCGGTAGTTGGGTCGTGACACGATAAGAAAAAGAAGAAGCCCCATAAGGTTTTGGCACCTGGAGGTGCTAACGGTGGTGTGGCTAAGCCTAAGGGCAAGTGCAATCACTGCAAGAAACATGGTCATCATAAGGAATAATACCCTGGCTATCTAGCCAAGCTGAACAAACAAGGTACTTCTTTTTTAAATATCGTTAAAAAGTTTTTAGCGGCTGTTTCTACCCTGTTTTGGGCTATATATTTGGGATCCACTAATCATATATTCAATTCTTTTCAGGGGTTTCAGGAAATGCAGCGCCTACATGAAAATGAAGTTAGCGTGTTTCAAGCAAACGGGGAGCCAACACCAGCCTTAGCTGTAGGACATATTTCTTTTTCGTTAGTACTACTACGACCTTGGTTTTGAATAATGTTCTCTATGTACCTTCTATACGAAGGAATTTGCTTTCTATTTTTTGAATAGAAGATGTTGGATATAACATGTTTTTGCTGATAATTATGCAATTATTAACTATAATAAGCATTTAATAATTTCTGCTTCTAGAATACATGATCTGTTTGTATTTGACGTGTCTCATAATTTGCTACAATCAATAGAACTTAATAATATTGATAAATCAAATAATAGAAAATGTATTTCAGAATTGAGTAAAACATACTTATGGCACTTACGTCTAGGTCATATTAATATGAATAGAATTTCATGGTTGGTTTCTGATGGACCTTTGAGTTTATTGAAAGTGGAGGCACTTCCAACTTGTGAATCCCGTTTAGAAGGAAAAATGACCAAGAGACCTTTTCCTTCCAAAGGAAATAGAGCCGGTAATACGTTGGAATTAATTCATTCTAATTTGTGTGGTCATATGAATATACAAGCAAGAGGTAGTTTTGAGTATTTTGTGACTTTAACAAATAATTACTCAAAATATGGATATATTTATTTATTACACCGTAAATCTGAATGCTTTAAAAAATTCAAAGAATTTAAGATAGAAATAGAAAAATGACATAATAAACATTTCAAAATATTATGATCTGATCTTGGTGGTGAATACCTTTCTGTGGAATTCATTAAGAACCTATAAGAATTAGGAATTATGTCTCAATATTCTACTCCAAAAATACCACAACAAAATAGTGTAGAAGAACGTAGAAATAGAACTCTTATGGAAATGGTTAGATCAATGTTAAGTTATTCAAATTTCCCTTTTTCTTTTTGGGGGTATGCATTAGAAACTGCAAATTATATTCTGAACTTGGTTCCTTCAAAGTCGGTACCTTTAACCCCATCAGAATTGTGCAGTGGGCGCAAGCCTAGTCTGCGGCACATTCAAGTTTGGGATTGTCCAGCACACGTACTAAAAGGGAAAATGGATAAATTAAAATATAGGATAGACGTATGCGTTTTTATTGGATATCCAAAAGGAACGAAATGAGGTTTATTTTATTGTCCCAAGGAATAAAAAGGTAATTATCTCAACAAATGCCAAATTTCTGGAAGAGGGTTATTTAATTAACCATGTTCCTAGAAGTAAAATTCATTTACAGGAACTAAGCAATAGAATAACGAATAATGAAACACAAGAATGAATTCTTGAAACTATTATTCACATACCATTATGTTCACATAGTGGGAGAAATATCAATAGGCAAGAGGTTGCCGAAGAGTTGCGCTTGAGAAAACTCCTAACATCTTGGTACCTCAAAGTAGTAGGAGTAATGTCGAGCAACCTACAATTACCGACAAAACATTTAAGGTGGTCAGAATGTAGTTCCTGATGTAGAGGATCCTGTAGTAACTAGTTGTCATAGTGGGAGAGTTATTAGAAAACCTAAACGATTTGTGCTATTGGGAGAATCATATGATAGAATCCTTGAGGAGCTTAATACAGAACCCCTCAATTACACCAAAGCACTATATGACAAAGATGCTGAAATATGGATTGTTACTATGAAATCTGAAATGGAATCTATATACTCAAATAAAGTTTGGGACCTTGTAGAACCACCTACCGGAATCAAACCCATTGAATGTAGATGGATCTATATGTAAAAGAGAGGTGTGGATGGAAAAGAGCAAACTTTTAAGGCTAGACTTATTGCGAAGGGGTTCACTCAAAAAAAATTGATTATGAAGAAACCTTTTAGCCGATAGCTTGTAATGACCCTTCCGGTCATTTCCACGTTTGAGTTTGAAGTCAAGCAAATCGACAAAAGATATCGTAAGACCTTTAACAAATTTTCTGAACCTTGGGTCAAATGTATCAGGAATTTTCTCCCAGTATATAAAGAGTTAGAAGTCCCCTGAAATACCAAATCGAAGGTCTACGAGTCTAGTTTCCAACGCACAAAACCTCACGTCCAACTGATCTCGGAGTAAAGAGTTATGACTGTTTTACCGCGGACTGTCTGGCAGAAAACATCGGGTCGGGTTAAACTCGATTTAAACCTCGACTTCACGTTTTAAAATGCCATTTCAGTTCCAAAACAGTGATAAAATATAAGGGAGGATCCCGAGAGAATTCTAGAGTATCAAAATCGTGAATGGCGAATTACGAGCCTAAACTTAAGAATTTTATTAGCCTCGTGCGTGTGTTTGAAAATACGTTATTTAAAAGTTGAATTTGGTAAAAATTATATTATTATTGCCTTTTCAAAATATTTTTAAGGTTTATGAAAAATATATTTGATACGATATAAGTGTATACGTATTTATTTTATAAGGTTTTTATACTCCATAATATTTTAACGGAGATAGTAAATTTAGCTATGTTGAAAAGTTATTATTATAATATAGTAGGTTTTGTTTGAAATAATTTTCTATGAATTATGGTATATTTAAAGTATTATATTTATTTTACCACGAATTTATTCAATACCCGAATACATACATAGCGGGCTGGAAATATTAAATATTGCCACCTCCACAACACGTGGAGGTGAGGCAAAGCAGCAAGCGTGTAGTAGCTGCTAGGTGTCCAATTGGCAGCAACTATTAAAGTGAGTCACCAAGTGACTTTGCTGAAAGTTGTTATACATTTATGTATAGTAATGTTTCATACAATGATGCACCGTATCAAATACTCTTTCACGTGTGAGGTTTTGTGGTGAGAAAAATACATTTGATAAAGTAAGTCAATTATCTATGTCAAGTTATTCCGTCCCAAATTCGAATCCGATTCCGATTTAGTTTTGGATTTTCTCGGAGTGGTTCGAGCTTGAACATCGTTGTTCCAGCAGCTTGTCGTCGGACGACAAGTAGATTATGGTTTATTTTCCCCAGACTCCGCATATATAGAATAAAATTGTATTAATGGGCATCCTTGGGTTGGTTTATTAGGTTGGTACCACAGACCTTGACCGCTTTATTCATGTCCGCCTATTTTTATTCCTGCGTTGTTTGTAGTATCTGCCGTTATATTTTATTTACCCTTGTGGTCCTGTGAGGCCTTGTTGACTCTGGAACATAGAAGGTGGGATTTTTGGGAATGTCTGCGAGTCCCAGACATAGAATTATCCTTCTAGGCTGGTTATGCTTGCTGAGTAGCTGTGGGCCTGTGCAGGGTCGATAGGTTGATTGTGAGCTGCGGGGCAGCTATTGTGTGTGATCATACCATTTCCATGCATATAAAGAGGTTTTATTCATGTTTTAATGTGGTTTTGGCTTCGGGCCTACTGGCACTGTTTTCTAAACCTTGCATGGCCCGGGGGGGCCATTTTTTATGGAAATGATTTGGAAATGGTTGATTTCACTTGTGGAGATTTTTGGGCAAGAAAGTAAAATTATGTTTAAAATCATCAGTTTTACGATTATCGCTAGACTCGGCAGGGCCGGGGTGCTAGTTGAGTTTTCTGGTTACTTGAGATGATTTTAGCCTCGGTTGGACCGAGCACCTGAGATGACTTTTTACTGTTTAGACCCGGCTACGCCCGGGCACCCTTGGAGGGGTTTTTGAGATATTTCCCTACTATTTTTAGTCCTGGACAGGGTCTGGGCATGCATATTCGAGACTGGGTCTCTATCTTGATATCGAGACTGGGTCTCTATCTTGATACATGTTCTGATACTGAGTTTTAGTATGGGGTCTGGAACCTCCATGGACCTTGCCATCCGGGCCAGGGGCTACGGGCTGCGTGTGCCGGAGGAGGGGTATACGGTGGAGTAGAGGTATACGGGCAGAGTCCTTCCATGAAACCTACCTGCTGGGCCGGATCGGCGCCGGAGGAGGTACATACAGAGATACCATGGCACTTGAGATCTTCATGCATTATATCATTCATTGTTTGAGGCTCCACCCTTGTTTGCTGTTTGCTGATTGTACGCTCCGGTAGTATGGGATGCCGGAGGGTTTGTTTTCACTTGTTTGTGTTCCTCGGTTGTATGAGCGGCCGGGGGACTGTAGGTAGACTTTTTCTTTTTACTTATAGAATCGTTCTCTATTATGGGAAGTATGAGATTGGTATGATTAGTTGAGTTTGATTCATGTCTCTGAGCATGCCTATTATTACTCTTTCTCTCTTCTTCTTACACTTGAGGTTACCGGTATACCGTCCATTTCGTAAACTTATTTTGTATACACTGTTATTGCAAGGACCCCAGGTGCGTTGTTTCTTACTTTCACCTGTGCCTTTGGTGTGTATATTCTGTTTACTAGCCTCATATGTGGTTCTGATGATTTCCCTCTGGGCTAGTTCCTGTGTACCTTTCGTTGATTTCTGTGACTGCTTGCTTCTATTCTTTCTATTACTGCGCTTTTATCTTATATGTGCCCAGTCGGCCTATGATACCTACTGGGTACCTTATGCTTCGCATTTGGTGCTCACCCCTACCCCCTGCATCTTTGGGTGCAGATCCTAGCGTGGGCCATCGCCGTTAGACCGTTGTGATTCGTGCTTGGAGATCTGTTGGAGACTACTTCAGGCTGAGGGTAAGCTCTTGGCGATCGGAGCTTAGCTTTAGCTTATCTTTTGCTTCATGTACTCTATTACCATTCAGAGACATCTGTATATATAGTTTTGGTTTATTTACACTCCATGTATGTAGTTTGGCTCTGTACTGTGATACCAGGTCTTGGGGTTTGATTTGATTTCTGCATATGTATATGTATATACTCCTATTATCTATTCTTTTGTTGTTTGTTAGATAGTAGCCCATTACTAACTGTCCTGGGCTACGGGGATTGGTTCGCCTACTGGGGGGTTGTAGGCGCCATCATGACCGAGAAATCGGGTCGTGACATAAAGGAAAAGGGGAATTGGGAAATCTTTCACAATTCGAAATTCAAAGCAAGACAATAAAGTAAAATGGGTGTAAACAAGAAGAGCGGCTGACTACGGATGTGTGTCAAATGGGACTTGAATACGGGTTATGGTTCTTGCTCATTCATATATATTCTCGCTAGACAACATGGATAGCATTGGTTTTAGGTATGCTTGTTAATCTCTCGATCAAACAATCATATATCCAATGGTTTTTATTCTAACACCATTGTTTAGGCAATAACCAACCAACATATGCTTGGGGAGGTCACACTATTCTAGGTTAGACCCTTAAATGGGTATTTCCAGCGAATTGAGTTATTTCTAGTCTCAATCTAAGTGAAATCCCAAGTACCCACTAGCAATTCACATCCGAAATTATAAACTCCTTTTGCAAGAAAGAACACAATCAAGTGAGGTAAATCAATGTTTGCAACCATCAATTTTAGAGTTAAAATATGGTGAAATCACTAGACACATGTCATATTAGCAATTATAAACACAAATTAGCAACACCCATACCATTTTATCAAGCACCCATTATCAACACATCCCTATACAAGAAATTTAGCTACTCATGCTAAAGGAATAAAGAACAATACCAAATGGGTAAGTCAAATTCCCTTTAATTCAAGCTAAATATTCAATAACCAAGCTCAGTTTTTGCAAGAATGGTGATTCCAAGAGTTAGAAAGAAGGAATCGAAGTGAAACCCTCTTCTTTTTAATTGGAGAGTAAACTTGCTCACTACTCAAAGCTATTCAAAACTTGTTCAAAAACTATCTAAAAATGTGCCTGAATTGGATTTTAGAATTTTCCCAATTCGTCATACAAAGATGGACAAAAATTCCCTTTGGGAGTCATGCGACGTGACATGCGGTTCACACGACACAATGTGTGCATCACATAGCTTCACAATTATGAACCAGAGACTTTAGTCGATCTTTAGTCTTCATGCAAAGTGGGGTATGATTCACACTAGGCAATGTGTGCGTCGCACAGCGACCGCACCCCTTAACATATTCTTTAGCTAATCTTGAGCTTTGTGCGGTGGGAGGTACGAACTGCACCTCATGTTGTGCGTGTCGCACGAGGTCCGTACCTCTCGGCAAAATCTCCATCTTATTTAATCACTTCACACTTCAACTCTTTTTTAGCTCTTTTGGGTCCAATTCCTTGTTTTCCACCTTAGGACAGAAGTACATGAATTCATGTCATTAAAGGCCATAAGAACGTATAAATCTTATCAAAACATATCAATAATTCATGATTAAAGGATTAGTAAGTTGGTAGATTAACGACTTATCACATGTCTGCATATTTTGCATTGCATTTTATTAGGATCAAAGTTGCATGCCTACACATTATATATTATATATGGATCAGAGTTACATGCTTGTATAATATTATATATATGGATCAGAGTGGCATGCCCGCATAGTATATGGACTTTGCGAGTCTCTCATGGGTCCTGATGTGTTGTGGTTTCATGGAATTTTTGATACTTAAAACATAAAATTATTGTACGTTCTTTGACACTTTGTTAGTAGATATCATGTGTTTTTGTAAGTTGTGCAAGAGAATAGGCTCTGCAACCAAAGAGTTGGATTTGTGCCAAAAATTAACTAAGTCAGGATTTACGAGTAAATTGACAGTCTATGGTTCAAGTCCATTGACATATGATGTTAATCGTGAAAAAGAGATCTGCAGGGGTGCAACTTAAAGGCCCACGAGTCAACCTATAAGTTATGGATTCAAACTACGTAACAATACTGTGACTCGTAGACTGAGTTTCTGCAGAGGTTCTAAGTAAGAGTGGAAACCACGAGTCAGTCTACCAGCCATAATTCCAAACGTTGACCTGTCTTATGAGCCATAGATCTGAGAATCTACAGGCATGCAAAAAGAGAAGCTGAAACCATGAGTAGATCCACTGGCCATAGTTCCAAACTACGGACAAGTCTTGGTACCCGTAGAAAATGGTTAGAGCAGATGTAAAATAGGGTCAGGAACCACGAGTCAATCTATGAACCGTAGTTCTATTCCATAACACGTGGTCTCACTAGTCATAGAGTTTGACTTCACCAAGACTATGGCTAACTCCAGATATCTACAAACCATCATCCAGAACGATGGGTCATGGACCAACTCGTGATCACTGATGCTGTTATGTTTTCCTAGTCAACTTAGGATAGGATTTATTGTCTATAGATACTTTTCCTAGGTTTTGTTTTTAACGTTACGCATAATTTTCTACCAAGGATGACTTAGAAACACAGAGTATTATAATTGTTCTTGATTTTGAAAGATTAATTCATCTATTGATTCTTGATTATTGATTCTTCTTTAATAATTCAAGATTCCAAACTTCTTTATTTCATCTCAGAAGTATATGATTATGAATTTTTCACCAAATTTTGATTATTTTCTTATGATCATAAGTAGCTAAATCCACAACTAGGGTTGTGAGAACCATGAAGCATTAATAAAAATAGGCAAAGTACTTGGCAATTCTAGGACAATATTTATGCATGTATTGTTTCTCCCTTTGCTTTGATTGCTTTTTAACAGTTATAATCGTTAGAACTTGCCTATTTTTACTTGCTAGACCAAAGGGGTAACGAAAGAGAAGAGGGATTATACAATGTATATTTGAGGCTATCAACCCTCATCTAATAGTTTGACCCTGTTCGGGAATAGCTAATTTGGGATCAAATTTAAGGGTTAGTAAAGCATACACATGTAGACAGACCAAGTTGTATGAGGAAATTCTTCTATCTAAGGGTCCAACCATTTAGTTGAGCTTAACTTACCGATCTTGCATGTTGAGCACCAGAATAGATTGCTAGTACAGCGCCTTACTGCATTATGAACTCATGGGGAACACAATCCTAGTCCATTTTCCATCTGAATTACAACAACATTAATACTTGTTGTGACTTGGTTACTTATGATTTCCAAACATTACTTGTTACATAATTTTTCTCCCACTTTTAGAAATAAAAGATAAATAGCACGAATAACCGCATTGACCTAGATTCTAGCCATATTCCTCATGGAAATGACCCTAACTTTTGTTAGGTTCTATATTTAAATAGAGACCGCTTTATATATTTTTTTTGGAGGTGTTCTTTGGGCATATCAAATTTTAGAGGAAGCTTGAGATGATGATGATGATGGTGATGAGCCTCAAGCTGAGAAGAATAAAAAGATAAGGAAGGGTAAGATAGTTCACAGGGTGGATGATGAGTCAGCAATGACACCGGCTGAGTTGGAAAAGAAGAAAAAAAAGAGGCCCGAAAAGCTCAAAATACTGAGAAAAAAATGATGTAGCAAACTATGGAGGCCTCTAGGAGAGATGAAGTGGCTTGAATCGAGGCTGAGTGATTATAGTTTGAAGCTTTGAGAGATGGTACCTCATTGAGCCTGGCACCTTTGGGTGCAACACCTTCTTTAGACCCCACTGTGGGAATGCCCAGTACGGGCAGAGAGACTGGTAATGTTACTGATGAGAGAGCTGCACCTGTAGCCACTGGTTCCACCGTAAGTTCTATACCACCGGCCCCGTCTACCATACTAGACATCAGTGCTTAGGCACTATAATTATGTTCTCGCCTCCCTCGCTCTTTTTAGTGCATCAGGGATAATGCACATTCTTTTTTATTGGGGTGGAGCCAGCTAGTCTGTGCCTATTTTATTGGGTATCTTGGTAAAGTATGAGTAGTCAAGATACCCACATCGTGTCGTGATATTAAATCAGGCGCTGCTTGAGAGGCAACCCAAGAGGGTATATTGATAAGTACCCGCATCCTTGGGGTTTTCTTGCCGTTTTCTTTCCCCGAGGATTTTTATTTCTATTGAACTAGCATGTTTAGGAGTTTTTGTGTGTTTGTGAAATAAAAATAGGGACTTTGTGCAGTTTATGGATTATTTTGAAAGTAATTTTATAGGAAAAATGGAGACCCTTCCAAATTTTCTATGCTATGATAACTATTTTTGATAGACTGATCATCATGGATCTGTGCATGACATTATGAATGTGGATGTGATAAATAGCTTAAGTTAGGGAATGAACCTGATAGTTAGTGATTGGTAGTATGACTATGTGCCATGTGTGCGTGAGCTATTTTGGTATTGTTCTTGCTTTGTGTTCCAATACAGAACTTACCTGGTTAATCTTGCCTAGGCTGTAGGATAGTTGGTTAGGAAATGATCATAGGCAATTTTTTAACTTAGTCCACTTAGCCAAAATGACCATCCAAAAAAATTGATATCCCTTGATCCCTGATTTTGAGCCTAAATTGATCTTTTTGTTGATTAGCATATTTACCTTCCTTGGTTTTTCTGTGAACCTTTAGTTTGGCCCTGATCCCTCCTTGGATATTGTGCACCTCAACTCAGGTAAATTGCCTAAGTTGAGGGTGGCTACTGTAGAGGTACATGAGAAGAAGAGTGAGGTATGAAAAGAGTAGACTTGTAATAAAAAGGGGAAATAACGAGTGTGGCATGTGCTAAAAGAAAACAAAGAAAAGGAAAAGAAAAGAAAGAAAAAGAAAAGAAGAAATAAAGAAAAAGAAAAAAAGAGTTGAGTTAGAATAAAAAAAATTGTCGCACTTGTCATAAGTTAAAAAATAAAGGGAGAATAAGGGAACAAAAGATTGGTCTAAAAAAGTGGAGTAAAGATAGCATAGTGTCATGGAGGGCGTAGTCACTATTTCTAAATATACCATACCCGTCCCTGAGCCTACGTTACAAGCTGAGTAAAGTCCTATAGTGATCCTAGTCCAACTGTTCAAAAACTGAGGCGTAGAAAATAAGGGCAAGCCTATGGTATTGTGCATGCATTGCTTGAACTTCTTTGTGAGAGTGAGTGTTTTTTTTTCAATCCTATTTGTTGAATGAGTTACTGTGTGATCGGGACTTCTTTGTGGTGAGGGCAGTACAGTAACACTGATTGTTGATTATTGTGGTAGGTGTCATTTGTGTGTGCTAGATTGTCTATTGATATCATGCTGTCATCCATGGATCCTCTTGTGTTGTCTTGATAAAGGGTACATGTGCACTTGTTTTCTATTGAAAATAAGGGGGTAACGAAGTTATAAGCTGAAATGTGTGAATCATGTGACTGCCATAGTTTCTAGATTTCTTTTGCTTAAGAATCATTTTAGGATAATTTTTGTTTTGTTGCGTGAGGACAAGCAACAACTTTAAGTTGAGGGTGTTGATGTGTCATGGTTTTATTGTATTTACCCATGTTGTTAATCATTAAAAGAGATCTGCAGTGGTGCAACTTAAAGGCCAAACCATGAGTCAATCTATGAGTCATGGATTTAAACCATGTACCAGTACTGTGACTCATAGACTGAGTTTCAACAGAGGTGCTAAGTAAGAATGGAAAACCACGAGTCAGTCTACCGGTTGTAATTTTGAATGACAACCCATTCTGTGAGCCATAGATCTGAGCACCTGCAGACATGCAAAAAGGAAAGTTAAAACCACGAGTAGATCCACTGTCTGTAGTTGTCCCAATAAGCTACATTACGGCAGCGGGTGTATATACAATATATATATATATATATATATATATATATATATATATATATTATATATATATATATTGCATTCATTCATTATCATTTACCTAATTATTGAGTTTTTATGATAAATACGTGCTTAAGTGATGAATCTTGACTTGGCGACTATTTGTCATTATATGGTAGTTGATTATTGTGTTAATCATACTGTTGTTGGTTTTAGCTTCTAGTCCAGGTCTTACAGAGATGCTTTGATATTTGAGACTGAGCAGGTAAGGGATGTGTAGGACCGACCCTCACTATCATTTTATGTTAGGGTCAACCAACAATGTTGTTGTGTATATGTGGATTTCGTACTCATCCTTGCCTTTTCTGCACATTTTGTGCAGGTTCAAAGTCAAGTACTTCCAGCTGTTGATTTGTTGCTATCTAAATCTTCTATTAAGGTCTCGAGGTAGCTACTAGTCTGATTCGCAGCCTCTTGGATCTCTCTATCTTTATCATTTTTGTATTTTTCATTCCTTTGGATAATATGGAGTTAGAGTCGCATTCCATATTACCTAGCATGAAGTATATGTATCTCTCTACATTAACTTTTTAAGAATTTATGGAAAAGCACTATTATGACTTATATTGTGTTAAACGCTTAATTCTGTATATTTGTTCCTTGTTCATATTTCATGTTATGTTTGGGTTGGCTAACTTATTGGTGGGGTTGAGATAAGTGTCATTACTTTCCCAGTTTTGGATCGTGATAAGTTGGTATCAGAGTTCTAGGTTCGTTGGTCTCACAAATACAAGCCGATTCTAGTAGAGCCTTGTAGATCAGTGCAGAGACGATTGTTATTTATCTTCGAGAGGCTATATCACTTTAGAAAACTTCTATTATTTTATTACTCATTGTGTATTCACAGTTTTAGGTAAGTCCTACTCTCTTATTCATTCTCTCACAGATGATAAGTACATAGTCTGCATTTGCTAGAAATTAGCAGACCGTACCATTGGTACGCAGTAGAGGTAGAGGACGAGGCAGATCCCGAGCATCAATGTCAGTTAAGGATTGTGGTAGAATTTTATCTGTGGGATCATGGGCTACTCATAATGAGAATTTGCATCGAATAGTGGATTTGACTTCAGCACAGGTACCGCATGGTTTGATTGTTATTCCTGTTCTTCAAGATGTCTCAGTATTGATAATGGGTTTCTTTGAGGGGTAAATTAGACTTTTGATCAGAATATTACTTTTAGGCTTCAGATTCTAGGGGCATAGTTAGCTGCAATTACAGATTCTCCTAGTATTAGTGTGTCATTTCTAGGTATTTCTCCACGCCCGGTGACTTTGACTTCTATGTCAATAAAGGGACAAAGAAGGTTTGGGGTGTTCAAGAGGATGGATCCCATATAGTTCAATGGGGGTCCTAGTGTTGATGCCTATGTGTTTTTGGTTTGTTTCCACGAGAGATTACATACAATTGGATTGGTAGACTCTAATGGGGTAGATTTCACTACTTTTCAGTTGTTTGGGCCATCCAGACAATGGTGGAGGACCGTTATTGAGGGTAGACAAGTTGATTCACCTTTTGTCTCATGGGATCGGTTTGCTCAGTCATTTTTGGAGGAGTTTGTTTTGAGATATAAGAAGCACAAAGGAAAAGGGCCACGTTGTCTCAGCAATTGTAGTGGAACTTATGGTATGAGACATTCCTTTCATGAGTTGACTTATAGGCCCATAAGTTGTGAAGGCTATTGTGTGCGTTCAAATCCTTCTTGACAGATTTTGGCTCACAGGCATTATTTTGTGTATAGTAAGACCATGCATTATGAGGTATTTCCCTTGTATCACATAGCATGGATAGTATCATAGTTTTCATATTCTTTCATTAAATACAGAGGTATCCAATACGGTTGTCACAAGTATGGTTTCAATACGTTCTCGAGTTGCTTTAGCTTTATTCGACCATGGGTCTGTCTACTTTCTTGTTTATATCTGTGTACTTCTTGGATTTGGATATGCTTAGTGAGTCTTTTTCTAGGTCTACTTGTGCTTCTATGTTGATCGATCACCTTGATCTTCTCAAGTTTCCTTAGTAGGGTGTGACGCATGAGTAGAGCTGATTATAATAAGTGTTGATGATGTCAACATTATTTTGGGCATTGATTGGCTTATATACTGTCATATTATTTTGGTTTGTCTAGGCAAGATTGTGACACTAGTTGTGTCAGGTATTCCTCCTGGTTGTGATGATGTCTTAGTATCCGACTGGAGTTGGGCACTTGACCCATCTCTATCTCTTCTTATCGGATAGCCTCAATAGTGTTAGAGATATTGCAAGGGTAATTTTAGAAGTATATTGATATGAGACTTGATTGGGTGAGGTGTTTTATCTAGAGATTTTCAGTGTTATTGGTGAAGAAGAAGAAGTGAACATGAGGATCTGCATTAAACATCGACAGTTGAACAAGGTCACTTTAGGAGTGGGTTTTTTGTACCATGCATTGATGAATTATTGGATAAGCTTTAGGGTACTCCAATGCTTTTGATAATTGTCCAGAGGTCCAGTGTCATCTTTTGAAGTTTCTGGCCGGGGATGGCCCTAAGACTGCTTTTATTGTGTGTTGAGATTGTTATAAGTTTCTTTCATGATCTTCATGCTAACTAATGACCTAGCAGCATTTTAGAGTTTGAGGATAGAGTTTCCGGCCATACTTAGATTTCCTCGCTACTGTCTCTGTTGGTGAATTTTGGTTCTATTCTTGGGTAGCAAAGAGGATCATGGGAGACATGTGAGGACTTATATTTAGTGTGTGGAAGTGTGTTGGTTACTATCGATACTTAGTAGGGGGTTCTTCATCCATTTCACCTTCGTTGATAGAATTACCTCATAAGGATGTAGTGTTCCAGTGGTTCAGTGGTTATGATGTGAGCTTCCAAAAACTCAAATATCTCATTAATTTTAGCTTTTATTTTCACCTCACCTGGGGAAGGTGGAGTCTTCTCAGTATATTAGGTTGTTTCTTGAGTTGTCCTTGGGTTGGTGTCGATACAGAAAAATATAAGGTTATAGTTAGTGTTTTGAAATAATGGGAGGTCTACAAGGAAGATGACTCTAATCATGACTTGGAGTTGGTAATGATGTGTTATATATCGAGTTTTTAGGGAAATTACCTCTATGATGTTCATTGTGAGAGTTGTGGATCATCACAGCATTCATTGTATTCTCGATCAGAGTGGCACAATAGAAGTATGGTAATAGGTTCCTCGAGCCTTACTCATTCAGCATTGGTAGTTCAGACAAGTTTCAGGTAATGGAGTGACCTTTGACTATGACTATTCAATCTTTAATGGATAACCTTGTGAGACTTGATATTTTGATAGAGTTCTTTCTTATTTGGAATTTCAGTCACCTTTAATATGGTGGAATAGGACTTGAAAAGTTCAAAGGTGAGGAGTTGTACGTGTTGGAGAAGAAGTGTTAATAGTTGAGGATAAGGGAAGAATTTTGTATTTAAAAGGTGCTTCGAAAATCAAGGGTTGTATTGTGCTCCTAGAGTGAATGGTTCAATTAGGTTGTCTATGGAAAAGGTTTACATATTATGATTATCTACTCATTTGGGCACAACAAAGAGGTATCATGGCTTGAAGCAACAATATAGGTGGTATGACTCAGAGGATACCTAAATCTGAGAAGAAGTAAGGGTGTATGTTATGGACTTCATAGGGAGGTTACCACAGGTTTGAGGAAATTTTGATGTTTTTGGTTCATTGTGATAGTTTGACCAAGCCTGCTCTTTTAATTTGGTCCAGTTGTGTCTACACATCGGGAAGGTCAATCAAAATCTACATTCAAGAAGTAGTCCATCTTCATAGTAAGCATATTTTAATCATTTCAGACAAAAACAGTCATTTTACTTCTCATTCTCAAAATTGGTATTGAAAAGAGTTTGATGCTCGAGCAGAGTTAGTACAACATTTAACCCACAGATAGGTGGTTGGTTAGAGAGGATTATTCAGCCCTTTAGGATATGTTATAGGTATGCGTGTTGAATTTTGAGTGGTAATAGGGACCCATTTTTGTAAATTGTCAAGATTGCATGAGGTAAGGATTATCATTTTGACATTTAGGAAGGCCATGTACGATAGCATATGTCATTTATTATTTGGTTAGTTCGATGATTTGGGTTCAGGCCAGGACGCGCAGACTAGTAGAAGATTTATGCTGAATGGTGGATTTGTTACTTAAAATTCATGGTTGGTAAGGAAGTTTGTGGAAAAGTATTGCCTGTAAAGGACGTTATGCATTTTAGGAAGGAGGGCAAACTCATCCCAAGATTTATTGGCTTAGTTGTGGTTTTGTAGCACATAGATGAGGAGGTAAGTGATTTGTCTTTGCGTCCAAGTTTGTCAGATATACCTCCAAAATTTCAGGTTGTAATGTATAAAAAAGATTGTTCTGATGGTTCTTATGGCTTAGAGAGTTTTGGTACAATTATATCATTATTTTGAATTATAGGGATCTAATAAAAAAAATTATAGCTAGGATCTAATGTTTCGAGTCCAGGAGTTTAGCAGTTGTGGAGTACAGTGAAGATATCTTCTAGTGAAGGAAGCCACTTGGAAGGTTGAGACAAATAGTCGGAGTAGATATCCTCAGCTTTTTGACACTTCGGGTGTGTTTTTTCTCTTTATGTTTGAGGATGAATTTGTGTTTTAGTTGTGGATGATGTAATGACTCTCATAGTTATTTTATGGTTTTTGCATATTTTACCCCTTTTCGTAGCTTCATTATGGTTATTTTGGTTTGCGATAAAGGATGACATAATTCTTGAGGTGGTTGGACGGGATTTGGATGAGTTTTTCATTTTAGAAGGTTGGAAAGTTGATATGGTCGACCAAATTCAACATTTGATGAAGACACAGTTCCCTTAGCTCTAGAAGGTGATTTTTGAGTTGGTTGGACCTTTGGTTTAGGTCCCAAGACTTTCAAATGAGTTTTTCATTATTAGTTGAAAATTAGAACTTAAGAGTTGACTTCCGTCAATAATTTGTCAGGATGACCTCGGATCAGTGTTTTTATGGTTCTAGCAAGTCCAGAATATCGTTTCCATCCTAGTAGCATATTTAGTTTGTTTGCATGGGATTCTTAGAGAATCCCAAGGGTCCATTCAGAAATTTGAAATTTGTGGGGATTTTTAAAATCTTGCCACAAGCATACACTCTTCCTTATCTTTCAATGCACGAACCCACAATATTATACAATTAAACAATGTTTTTTCATAAATTCACCATTACTGCTTTATAAATCAAAAATTCAATCTCTTCTTAGCACATGATGATCAATTCATGGTCTCAACAATCAATAATTGCCTCACTAGATTAACATATCACAAGTTTATATCATCTCAACTCCTGGAAATCATATCAATTTCTAAATTATATTCCCTTACTACCTTGATTATCATTCAATACATATCCAAACAACCAACACATTGTCACACATAGTCAAATAACTAACACATTTACAATACTCTTACTGTCAGATACCAATTGGAATCAATTAGATACCAATTAGATCCATCCAGGTACCAGTTATCTTTGTTGAGATACCAATTGGAATCAACCAAGTATCCATTGGAATCAACCCTAGAAGACAATAGACTGGAATAGCATGATAATAAATAAGAAAGAGATACAACTCCTAAATGCCTTATAGCTCCCCAAAGATTTGATATAGACATTAACACACCAATCCATAAGATTCTACTTGACATTTCTCTTGTACTTGGGAGACTTCTAACCTAG
Source organism: Jaltomata sinuosa (assembly GCA_003996215.1). Taxonomy (NCBI): domain Eukaryota; kingdom Viridiplantae; phylum Streptophyta; class Magnoliopsida; order Solanales; family Solanaceae; genus Jaltomata; species Jaltomata sinuosa. Next base: position 45,560 of record QJPP01003427.1, read on the forward strand.
GCTTTGATACCAATTATCACGATCCAAAATATGATAGGTCGTGCAGGCACCTACTCGAATCTAACTCAATAGGTGAACCCCTTATTTACCTCACTATTATTAATGCGTAAGTCTTTTTAAAGCAATCAACATAATAATATTAACCAACTTAAATTGTACTCATGAACTTGATAAAATTTGAATATACACAACTGTTTTTAAATACTGTAAGCACAACCTTATTCCCAAAACCTGGTCTAAACCTGTACAAGAGCTACTAGTGAAGGACATGACAATTAAAAGACACAACTTCCATTCTGAGGAGTAGAGAACCCGGAAGCTGATGATAGAGACTCTCCAAGCCATGCTATGAAATTTTAGTTAACCTGTCACACACCTACACCCAAAAGATGTAGCAAGAGTAGTATCAGTACACTACATGTACTGGTAGGTATCATCGACCTACTAAGATTAGATCACATAATTCATGTATAGAAATCAACAAACAATAAATAATTTCAATGTCATTACTGAAATTGAAAGTTTCAACTCAAGCACACGTCAACCCCACACCACATACACATTCCAGTATGACTCATAGGATTAATGTCCATTAGGTTTTGGTTAACCTTAACAATTGTCTATAACTTTTTAGTACCATTACAACGTACCCTTTATTACACACATTACCTTTACCGATTACACATCACATTAATTACACGTTCATACCCGATCCGTTATTATTATTACAAGTTCTTACCCATTTTCCAAATTCACCCAAAGTCCGTTATAATTAAATCATTAAACGCCCATTTCAAACTTAGCCAATACAATGATCAAGGACACCACAATTGTTCACAATCATAACGAGCATAATCACCAAGGACCTAACAGTTATCGAGTAGGCATGTCAAATATAGCAACCAAGGACCTAACAGTCATCACATATAACAACCCACAAATCCTTCACCAAAATACTCAATTCAGGTGCAGTCACAACACAAAGTGGATCTCATGCCACCCTAGCCTCTCAGACCTATAGTATTTGTAGTTAAACCATCTCAGGTATTATAGTTACTCACAGTAACCACAAATAAGTAATAAAGGTGTACACACATGCTAAAGGGTCTTATTTCTACCTAACTAGTTTTGACCTACAGGGAACGCACTAGGGTCCATGTATCGTACCAGCTCGTGGTACCCGCTCTAACTAATAATAACAATAATGAACCTATGGTTCCAAGTCTACCTCTAAGGATACATCACAGTGCACTAATTACATATACACTTAATCATTTCAGTTTTACATACACGTTGCTTATTCATTCGAGCATAATATGAAAACAATCACAAGTCATATAACTTAACCACATAAATGCACTAAAACAAGTCTCAACTTTAATTTAAACATGCTATACACACTAGGATATTTATTTGTCATAACTAGGGAGTAGGCTCATCCTTCTAGTTATTAATAGATCATAAATACTTCATTATCAGCCCTATTGGCACTTAACCTTATTCACAGACTTGGCAATCATAATTCACCTTGTTTTTATTTCAGATCACATTCTCACAATAACTGGGTTTCCCCTCAGAATGACTATCATAATTTTGTTCAAACAACAATCTCAAGTTAACCACACAAGGTCTAATACGATTCACATAAGTTACTCGGCATTAACAAAACACAGAGCATTAACCATTTTGCAGCTACTTATCAAGCTTTAACACTAAGTTCAGTTTCCATAACCCATAATTCGATATCATTCCTTCGTTACTCACAATTTTACTACTCTGTCAACATTCATCAAGCTACATATAATATACACTAGATTATTCACAAGATTTTAGCCTTATTGATTTATTCTAACAATTCCATCCAGACTCCATGCCTGAAGGCCTAACCATGTTATCTCCATCAACTTCAACACACTAATCACGATCACATAATCAAAGTCTTACTACAATCTAAATTGTAACCTACCTCGATGTCAAGCTACTTGTAATGACATATTTCATCACTATGGGTAAACTATTCATGCGAAGAAATGGGTTAGAAAACTTTTGGATAAAGGTGTTGGAAATTTTAGGCTAGGCCAGTCTTACATGATTTTTGAGCGAGGTGAGGTCTAGAGAAATTCAAGAAAGGATTAGGTAGAATTTCTATGTTTGATCTAGATTTCTCATTAGCTAAAATGTTAAGGAGTCCATAGGACTTTTCAGAAGTGAATACGTGTGAGTAGAATTCCCAGTATCGAACTTGACATGAAAGGGTTGGTCTAAAATGTCAAGGTTTGAAGGTATACTGTAAAATGGGCAAATCTAGGAGATTTCTCAAGGTTTTGTTCCATGTCAACCGCTATAGCAGTTGACACACTGCTATGAGGATGACTGCTATAGTAGAGAAATTCCCACTATAGTGAAAGTCAAGGTGGTCAACCCTGCTATAGCAGACGACTTTCGCTACGGTGGTGCTGCTATAGTGGAGTATGACTGTTATAGCATAATAAGTCACAGTTAATGCAGAAACTTCCCCAAAAGCATTCAGAAATTCTCAAGAATATTTTGGGGAATGGTAGAGGCGATTTGGGTTATTTTCCTTCAGTTTTCCATCAAACTTTATCGTAAAGGTAAGAATCTTGTTTCCCTAACTTAGTACTACGATTGCTATGCATTAGAATTTCTAGTTATGGGTAGTAGAGATAGTTTGGCTTGACCTAAGGTAGAAGAATCTGGTGTAACAAGGATTATAGGGTGTAGAAACCTTGGGTTTTGAATTTAAATGCTTATTCATGATTAATTTACCATAATTTGCTAAATGCAACCATAAAAATGGTAATTCTAGGTGAACTAATGGTGAGAAAGCCCTGGGTTAGGTGGAATGATCATGCGGTTAGCCTAGGGATTGGGATTAAGGTATAATCCGAGGATAATTAGGCCATCTTTGGTTTATTTTGTGTTTATGTGTTTGTTTTAGACTCAGAGCAAGATAGAGACCCAAGAAAAGGAAAGGCTCAGGTTCAGTAGAGCATTCAGGCGTAATTTCAAGGTAGGTGATGGTTGATTGTTTTCTCAAAATACATTATATATGCATGTTAACTATAATGTATTATTTCTGTACATTGCATGTTTAGGGAACAAGGAATTTAATGTGAAATGATATCTGGTTGTTAATCCCGTGCAATGATCTTGTTTTAATGCTTGTTATTTTTACAAGTATGGTTGTATTCATTATGTCTGTGATTGAATGATATCTGTGATTTCTTCAGTTGGCTCAGGTACCATGCCTGGTACAGATTTATTGGTTGGCTCAAGTACCATGTCTAGTACAGGATATCTAATGATTAGCTCGGGTACCATTCCTTGTACAAGTTCTATAATGGTTGGCTCGGGTACCATGTCTGGTACATATTTGCTTATTCTTTCTTGTGTTGGTTCTATGAGTGAATCAGATTAATTATTGTGATTCATTTAATTTCTATTGGTCCATGAGTGGTCGGGTCACTGTGTTCAAATGCTGGAATGGTTCTTGTATAGATCGCGTTGCTTGTTAAATAGCATAGTTGATGTCTTGGGGATTCTTGGGTGGTCCAGGCACTTAAAGTTTACGTTGAATCTTATTTAAAGTTGTTCTTGTGGTGGTTTGTGGTCATGGTATATGTGGTTCTTAAGTCAATTAATAACTGAGAGTCTCATGTATACTCATTGGCTTGGATATACATGTTTTGTCTAGTTTTACTATGTTTTAGTTATTTGTTCATATTTTGTATGTTTGGAGTTGGTCGATGATCCTACTAGTACAGTGTTATTTTTGTATACTGATATTGCACTTGCTCTTCTTTTATGAGTACAGGTCATATTTCGGTAGCTGCTACGTGATCTCAGCTGTAGTTTCGACTTTTTCAGAATCCAAGAGTGAGTTGCTTCTTCATGGTTTCATCTATCTTAATCCTAGTCCATTGTCTGAACTCAGACATTCTTTATTTTTGGGGTTGCATCTCTGTACTCTAGACTTAGTAGATGTTTTGGTACACGACTTTCAGGTTCTAGGGGATAATTTCTGTATGGTTTATTCTTGTGAATTACTTTTGAATATGAATTCTTAGTTTAATCAATGCAATTAGGTTTTGAGCTGCTTAGATTTTGATAAGTGTTGGATAGTTACTTGGTTCGCTCACCGGGGGTTTTGGATAGGTTCCACTCGCAGCGGTTTAGGTCATGATAAAGATAGTGTTAGAGCCCTAGGTTCGTTGATCTTGTCATACCAAAATGGGTCTAGTAGAGTTTTGAGGAACGGTATGGAAACATTTGTACTTTTCTTCGGAAGGCTACAGGACTTTAGGAAACTATCTCTTCATTCTTCCCTCGTGCTATAACTTAATTCTAATTGGTATCTAGTGATCCAAATGGGTATCTAACTTACTTCACTCTTTTATCCGCAGATGGTTGACACTAGGCGTAATAGAGAAAGGGCAGCAGCTCCAGTCGTGGGGCCAATGGCTAGAGGGCGAGGAAGCGAAAGGGGCAGGGGCAGAGAAAGAGAAACACCCGCCATATATGGAGCTCAGGAAGCGGCTGAGCCAAGGGTGGAGACCCCTCCCCTACCCCAGAATCCTGTTAAGGAGGAGGTCGAGGTTGTGCTTAAGGAGGGCGCATGACAAGAGGAGGCAGCACCAATTGGAGGTGCAGGTCTTCCCCCTATGTCGTCTGAGTTAATTTAGCAGGTGTTGGCCTTTCTGAGTGGGCTGGAAGGTATTGGAGCCATCCCCACTGGGCTAGCAGATCAGGTTTCGGGAGCTCATCCAGATCTTTCCATAGCTCCCTAATGGATGAAGCATCAGGTACCAATGTGTTCTTTCATCCGATGCTAGGCTCTGTTATGACCGATATCGAACATGAGTTGTTGACCAAGTTCTTGAAGTTGAAACCTCTATCATTTCATGGTACAGAGAAGGAGGATGCCTTTGAGTTTATTCTGGACTGCCATGAGAGGTTGCATAAGTTGGGTATTGTGCAGCAGCATAGGGTGGAGTTTGTTACTTTTCAGCCATAGGGTGATGCCAAGAAGTGGTGGAGGGCTCATATAGAGTGTCGATCTTTAGCCTTGCCTTCGATGACTTGGGCTCAATTTCATGCCCTGTTCTTGGAGAAATATGTACCTCGCACTCTAGTATATCACAAGAAGGATGAGTTTCTGGCCCTTGAGCAGGGAAATATGTCAGTTTTAGCTTATGAGGCAAAATTTCATGCCTTGTCTCATTATGCTACCCAACTATTAGATACTGGGGAGGAGAGGATTTGTCTGTATATTAAGGGCCTGAATATTGAGTTGCAGGTTTTGTCTGTTTATATGACCTTGGAAGGGAAAAGCTTTAACGAGGTGACTGACTATCTAAAGAAACTGGAGGGGGTCAGGTAGGTTGGGCAGGCTCAGGTGTTAGAAAAGAAGTCCTGGAATAAGGGTAACTATAGTGGTTCTTACTCCAGGGGTCCTAGTCAACAGGTCTTCTCAGCTTGCCTTATTTAGTCAGCCTTACCAGCTTCTACAGGTGGTCGTTTAGGGGCCAATCAGTAGTGTTTAGCTTCGAGAGGCCATGGGGCTTCTTATACTTCTGCCAGCAGGCCCTCTCTTAATCGTGGATGCTTTCATTGTGGTGATCTGGGTCATTTAAAGAGAAATGCCCTCACAGACATGCAGGAAATCAAGTGCAGTAGCAGTCTAAGGTTGTAGTTGCAGTAGGTGGAGGTGGACATGGTAGGGGGAACCTACAGGGTGGGCGAGGAAATTTTCAGGGAGGTCATGGAAATAGGGGAAATGGTAATGTAGGAAGGGGAGTGGCGCATCCAGCTAAACAGGTTGCCCAGATTGATGACAGAGGCCATTGTTATGCCTTCCTAGGAAGTCTGAGGCTGAGGCATCGGATGTTGTGATAACAGGTACAATTCTAGTTTGTGACTGAATGGCTTCTATTTTATTTGATCTACGTTCCACATATTCATATGTATCTGTTAAATTTGCCTTGGTTCTGGATTTGGTTTGTGATATCCTTGATTCCCCTATTCATGTTTCTACCTCGGTTGAGGTGTTTGTGGTAGTAACCTAGGTGTAGCATACTTACTTTGTGGTGTTTGTGGGGTTTCAAACTTGGGTAGATTTGGTTATTCTAGATATGCTGTATTTTGACATTATTTTTTAGTATGACTTAGGTGTCACCATATCATGTTGTGGTAAACTATAATTCTAAGACAATAACTCTATAGATTCTGGGTAAGGATAGACTAGTGTGGGAAGGTGTATGCAGGCCTAAGCCGACAAAGATTATATTCTTTATTCGGGCTAGGAAGCTAGCGGGGAAAGGTTGTTCATCCTTTTTGTCTCACTTTTGGGATGTTAGTGTTGAGTCTCTTTCCATTGATTTTGTCCCAGTGGTTTCTGAGTTTCAGAAGGTATTTTCGGTGAACTTGCCTGGCATGTCTCCGAACAGGGACATTGACTTCTATATAGATCTGGAGCCGAGCACTCACACAATCTCTTTTCCTCCCTATCGTATGGCTCCGGCAGAGTTGAGGGAACTTAAAACTCAGCTTCAGGAACTTCTAGATAAGGGGTTTATTCATCCCAGTGATTCACCTTGGGGTGTTTCGGTCTTGTTTGTGAAAAAAAAGGATGGTAGTATGAGGATGTGTATAGACTATAGGCAATTGAACAAGGTTACCATCCAAAATAAGTATCCTTTACCTTGTATAGAAGACCTTTTTGATCAATTGAAGGGTGCTTCGGTGTTTTTTAAAATTGACTTGAGGTCAGGGTATCATCAGCTAAAGATTAGTCCTGAGGATATACCTAGACGGTGTTCCAAACTCAGTGTCAGCATAATGAGTTCCTGGTAATGTCATTTGGGTTGACCAATGCGCCAGCGACTTTCATAAGTTTGATGAATGGTGTCTTTAAGTCATATCTAGACTTTTTTGTGATTGTGTTTATAGATGATATCCTTATTTACTCCAAGAGTAAGGAGCAGCATGCAAAGCACCTTCACATTGTTCTTGGGATATTGAGGCACCAGAAATTATATGCCAAGTTTTCAAAGTGTGAATTTATGTTGTCTTTGGTTGCTTTATTAGGGCGTGTGGTTTTAGAAAAAAAGGGGTGGTGGTGGATCCCCAAAAGATTGAGGCAGTTAAGAGTTGGGTCTGCCCTAGCTATGTGACTGAGGTTAGGAGTTTTGTGGGTCTTTCGGGCTATTATTGTAGGTTTGTCAAGAACTTTGCTTCCATTGCTACCCACTTGACAAGGTTGACTCAGAAGGAGGTACCTTTTGTTTGGTTTGATAAGTGTGAGGAGATCTTCCAAAAGCTCAAGACACTTCTGACTACAACTCATATCCTATCATTGCCGGTTGAAGGTAAGGATTTCATTGTGTTTTGGTGATGCTTCACATTCGGATTTGGGTGTTGTGTGATATAGGACAGGAATGTCATAGCTTATGCTTCGAGACAATTAAAGCCTCATCAGAAGAATTACCCAATCCATAATTTGGAGTTGGCAGCGGTGGTTTTTGCACTTAAGATCTTGAGACACTACCTCTATGGTGTCAAGTGTGAAGTGTTCACAGACCATCGCAGCCTTCAGTATGTGTTTACATAGAATGATTTGAATCTGAGACAGAGGAGGTGGATGGAGTTGTTGAAGGATTATGACATGACCATCCAATATCATCCAAGTAAGGCCAATGTGGTGGCAGACGCATTGAGCCAAAAAGCGATTAGCATGGGCAGTTTGGCTTGTTTGGGGGTGTCCAAGTGACCCTTGGCTAGGGAGATTCGGGCTCTAGAATCAAAGTTCATGCAGTTGGGCATCTCAGAAAAGGGTGGGGTGCTGACCAGTTTTGAGGTTAAGCCCACATTTCTAGAGGAAATCAAGGCCAAACAGCTTCAGGATATGGAATTGAACAAGCTTCGTAACAAGGTAGTGTCTGGGAAGGCCTTGGACACCACACTTGATGCCTGTGGGGTACTATGTTTTAGGGGGCGGATTTATGTCTCTCGGGTTGATGACTTAGTTCAAAGGGTATTGGTAGAGGCGCATGGTTTGCGATTCTCGATTCATCCGGGAGTAACCAAAATGTACCGGGACTTGAGGTAACTTTATTGGTGTCCTGGGATTAAAAGAGAAATGGTAAATATGTGTCCAAGTGTGAAAATTGTCAGCAGGTGAAGTATGAGCATTAAAGGCTTGCAGGATTGCTTCAAAGAATGCCCATTCCTGAGTGAAAGTGGGAAAGGATAGCTATGAACTTTGTGGTGGGTCTTTCTAAGACCTTGGAAAAGTATGACTCCATTTGGGTCATCGTGGATAGGCTGACCAGGTCAGCTCATTTCATTTCAGTCAGGGTGGATTATAATTCCCAGCAGTTGGCCAATATTTATGTCAAGAAAATAGTGAGATTGCATAGGTAGCCACTCTCCATCATTTCAAACAGAGGTACGCAGTTTACTTCTAAGTTCTGGGGAAAGTTACACGAAGAGTTGGGCACCCAACTCACTTTTAGCATAGCTTTTCATCCTCAAACAGATGTTCAGTGGAAGAGGATGATTCAGTTGTTAGAGGACATGTTAAGAGCATGTATGATTGATTTTGGTGGGCATTGGGATCAGTTTCTACCATTTTGTGAGTTCTCATACAACAATAGTTATCATTTGAGTATTGACATGGCACCATTTGAGGCACTTTATGGGAGGGGATGTAGCTCGCCCATAGGGTGGTTTGAGTCAGACGATGTGAAACTTTTAGGCGTTGACTTGGTAAAGGAAGCCCAGGAAAAGGTGAGAGGTATTCAAACCAAGTTGCTGGCAGCCCAGAGCAGGCAAAAAGAGTATGTGAATCGCAAGGTAAGGAACATGGAATTTCAGGCTGGTGAACAAGTTTTGTTGAAGGTGTCACCAGTGAAAGGGGTAATGCGGTTTGGCAAGAGGGGAAAGCTTAGCCCTTTGTATATTGGTCCATTTGAGGTTCTCGAGATTGTAGGGCCAGTGGCTTATAGGTTAGCACTTCCGCACAGTTTGTCTGGAGTCCATCCATTTTTCCATGTATCCATGCTGAAGCGATACCATGGGGATTGGGAGTACATCATTAAGTAGGATTCAGTCTTAGTAGACAAGGACCTTTAGTACGAGGAGGAGCCAGATGCAATTCTTGAGCAGGACATCCAAAAATTAAGGACAAAGAAAATCAGATTGGTAAAGGTTCAATGGAAGCATCATTCGGTTGAGGAAGCCACTTGGGAAACCAAGAAGGATATGCAGTACAAGTACCCTCACTTGTTTGAGAATTCAGGTAGTACCCGTTTCTCCTTTTAGCTAACTTTTTTCATGTTTGATTATTCAGGGATAACCATTGGGTAAATTAGTATTTGTTGTAACGACCTATTCTGTCGTTATGGGTTAACTATTCGTGCAAAGAAATGGGTTAGAAAACTTCCAGGTTGGGGAGTTGGAAATTTTGGGCTAGGCCAGTCTTGGATGATTTCTGAGCAAGGTGAGATCTAGGGAAATCCAAAAAAGGATTGGTTAGAATGTTTATGTTTGAGCTAGATTTCCTATTAGCTAAGACGTTAAGGAGTCCGTAGGACTTTTTAGAAGTAAATTCAGGTGAGTAGAACTCTCGATATCGAATTTGACGTGAAAGGATTAGTTTGGAACGTCAAGGTTTGAAGGTGTGTTGTAAAATGGGTGAATTTGGGAGATTTCCTGAGGTTCTATTCCATGTCAACCGCTATATCAGTTGACACACTACTATGACAATGATCGCTATAGTAGATAAATTCCGTCTATACTGGAAGTCAAGGCGGTCAACCCCGCTATAGCGGAAGTCAAGGCGGTCAACCCCACTATTGTGGGCGGCTTTAGCTATGGTGGTGCTGCTATAGTGGAGTATGAGTGCTATAGCAGAGTAAGTTGCAGTTAATACAGAAACTTCCCCAAAAGCATTCAAAAATTCTCAAGAATATTTTGGGGGAGGGTAGAGGTGATTTGGGCGATTTTCCTTCAGTTTTCCATCAAACTTTGTCGTTAAGGTAAGGATTATGTTTCCCTAACTTAGTACTATGATTGCTATGCATTAGAATTGCTAGTTACGGGTAGTAGGGATAGTTTGGCTTGACCTAAGGTGGAAGAATCTGGTGTGACAAGGATTCTAGGGTGTAGAAACCTTAGGTTTTATATATAAATACTTATTCATGATTAATTTACCGTAATTCACTAAATACAATTGTAAAAATGGTAATTCTAGGTGAATTAATGGTGGGAAAGCCCTGGGTTGGGTGGAACGATCATGAGATTGGCCTGGGGATTAGGACTAAGGTATAATCTGGGGATAATTAGGCCATCTTTGGTTGATTTTGTGTTTATGTGTTTGTTTTAGACTCAGAGCAAGATAGAGACCAAAGAAAGGGAAATGCTCAGGTTTAGTAGCGCATTCTGGCATAATTTGAGGTAGGTGATGGCTGGCTGTTTTCCCAAAATGCATGATATGTGTATGTTAACTATAACGTAGTATTTCTGTACATTGCATATTTAGGGAACAAGGAACTTAATGTGAAATGATATCTGGTGGTTAATCCCGTGCAATGATCTTATTTTATTGTTTGTTGGTTTTACAAGTATGGTTGTATTCATTGTGTCTGTGATTGAATGATATCTGTGATTTCTTTGGTTGGATCGGGTACCATGCCTGGTACGGGATATCTAATGGTTGGCTTGGGTACCACTCCTGGTACATGTTCTATGATGGTTAAATTGGGTACCACGCATGGTACATGTTTGTGTATTCTTCCTGGTGTTGATTCCATAAGTGAATCGAATTAATTGTTGTGATGCATTTATTTCCTATTGGTCCATGAGTAGCCGGGTTGCTATGTTCAAATGCTGGAATAGTTCTTGTACAGACCGGGTTGGTTGTTAAATAGCATAGCTGATGTCTTGGGGATCCTTGGGTGGTCCGGGCACTTAAAGGTTAGGTTGAATCTTATTTGAAGTTGTTCTTGTGGTAGTTTGTTGTAGTGGTATATGTGGTTGTTAAGTTAATTAATGACTGAGAGTCTCATTTATACTCATTGGCTTGGATTTACATATTCTGTCTGATTTTACTATGTTTTAGTTATGTGTTCATATATCGTAAGTTTGGAATTAGCAGATGATCCTACTAGTACACTATTGTTTTTGTGTACTGATACTGCACTTGCTCTTCTTTTGTGAGGACAGAACATATTTCGGTGGCTAGTATGCGACCTCAACTGTAGTTCTGACGTTTCTAGAATCCAAGGGTGAGCTTCGTCTTCTGGGCTACCATGGGTTTATCTATCTTATTCCTATTCCATTGTCCAGACTCAGACATTCTTTATTTTTGGGGTTGCATCCCCGTACTCTAGACTTAGTAGATGTTTTAGAATATGACTTTCAGGTTCTAGGAGATAATTTCTGCATGGTTTATTCTTGTGAATTACTTCTGAGTATGAATTTTTAGTTTAATCAATGCAATTTGGTTTTGAGCTGCTTAGATTTTGATAAGTGTTGGATAGTTACGTGGTTTGCTCATCGGGGGGTTTTAGTGGGTGCCACTCGCGGCAGTTTTGGTCGTAACACTACTACCACAATTGCACGCCACCTTACTCCTTGCTCCCATTCCATGAAATTAAATGGAGGAGTCGTGAGGAGGAGGGAATACTACATCAATTTTGGAAAACTTTCCTCTCCTTTCTTGGCATTCTAGGTTTAGTATTAGCTCCAAGTCATTTTTAAGGGAAATCCTTCTTTTTTGACTAGGTTTAGGAGCTAAGCATATTAAACCCAGTGTTCTACCTCGATGTATTCATTATAGCAGGCTCTTCCTTGCTATAGCGAGCTGCTATGGCGAGACTAGGACCGCTATGGTGAGTCATTGCTACGGCAACCCCAGGGTCGCTATGGCGAGTCTATCACTGGGCAGCCTCACATTTAAGCTAGTGTTTAATTCATGCTTTACATAAACACCACCATAATTAATCCCACACAATACTATAACACAAAAAATTTAAATTCATTTACTTTTACCGCGAATTTTTTATAACAACAAAATGGGTCATTACACTAGCCGACATCAGCAGATGTCGCACGCTAGCGTACTAGCCAATGCACGTTGAACCTAGCCAATCCTCCCAAAATCACTGCCAACCCCCTGCCAATGTGCAAATTTGGTTGGTTTTGGAGTTCTCAATTTTTTTGACGAACTCTAATTGACCTGAAATTTGGCTAATTCATCATAAATGGCCCAATAAATAAAACACACTATTCATTGTGACCTATGGTGGTTTTTTACCATTTGGAGTCGTTTAGAAAGGTTTTTGGGCATTTTTCTATTTTCTAAAAAACAAAAAAATAAAAATAAATTTTTTTACAAACCAGTGATAATAGGGTTCACTCCTTATGATTTTCGATGGTAAATAACATTACAATTATATGAGTTTACATGTTGATGTAGGTCCTCTTTCCCTATCGGATAAACTCCATATAGTATATTACTGTGTTTTCAATCTTCAATTTATGATAACATGTATTAACTCTCCAACTGAGTTACATGCTAGTTTAATAGAAGAGAGATTTATTTATGTGATATTTACCTAAATTAGATCAACAGTTTGGTCTCTAACTAAGTTGGTCCTATTTTATTATGTGGTATATATGATGCATGACTCGTATATTTGCTTGAATAGTTAAGTTTCCCTAACGAATCTAATTGTTCATGTGCATGATTATATGTGTAATGTAAATTTGATATCAATTATTAATATGCATGTCCAATGATCTGTTTTAAAATCCCTCAGATTAATCATGTCTTCTTTCACTCCCCTTGCCTCAATCCTGAACCAAAACAAGTTATAGGGCCCGAATTATGTTGATTCAAAATGAAATTTAGATATTGTCCTTACTCTTGAAGGTTACAAATTTGTTTTGATTGAAGAGTGCCCTAAAAAGCCTGAAAATGTCATTGATGATCCGATCAAAGCTTATGATAAGTGGGTTAAGGCTGATGAGATGGCAAGGTGTTACATTCTTGCTTCTATAGCAAATGTCTTGCAGCATCAACATCAGTCTATGGTGTCTGCTTTTGATATACTTGAATCTCTCAAAGAGATGTTTGGTGAGCAAAATCATGTTGCAAAGCAAATAACCATTAAAGCCCTTTTTACCACAAAAATAGCTGAAGGATTGTGGGTTAGGGACCACGTTCTAAGGATGATAAGCCTTGAGCTGGAGATTCTTGATGCTCATATTGATAAGGAGTCTCAAGTTGAGATAATCTTACAGACTCTGCTTGACAGTTTTCAGTAATTTTGCTTGAATTATAATATGAACAAGATGGACTTGTCCCTAGAAAAATTGTTGAATGAGCTGCAAGCGGCTGAGACTATAATCAAGCAGCAAGCTCCTCCTGTGGCATTCATGATTGACAGGCCTTCGTCTTCCAAACTGAGAGGCAGAATAAAAAGAAGAGGCCCCGCAAGGTTAAGTCACCTGGAGTTGCAAATGGTGCTAATGGTGGTGTGCTAAGCCTAAAGAAAAGTGCTATCACTGTAAATAGTATGGTCACCACAAAAACCAATGCCCTGGCTATCTAGTCAAGTTGAACAAATAAGGTAATTTTTACTTAATTATCATTGCAACTATTTTAGCGGCTGCTTCTACCCAATTATGGGCTATAGATTCGGGAGCCACTAATCATATCTGCACTTCTTTGCAGGGGTTAAGAAATGTGATAGCTAAGTGACAATGAAGTTTACGTGTTTTAAGCCAATGGGGAACCAGCACAAGCCTTAGCATTAGGAAATAGTTCTTTTCATTTTAGTAGTTCTAGAATTCTATTTTTGAAAGACGTTCTCTATGTACCTTCTATAAGAAGGAATTTGCTTTTTGTTTCTAAAATAATGGGTGTTGTTTATAATATTTATTTTGCTAATAACTATGTTGTGATTAATTTTAATAAACATTTTATATATAATACACCTCTAATACATGATCCTTTTGTATTTTATATGTCTTACAATATGCTACAACCAACAGAACTAAATAATGTTGATCAGTCAAATAAAAGAAAACGTATTTCAGAATTGAGTGAAACCTATCTATGGCACTTACGTCTAGGTCATATTAACATAGATAGAATTTCAAGGTTGGTTTCTGATGGACCTTTGAGTTTATTGAAAGTGGAGGCACTCCCAACTTGTGAATCCTATTTAGAAGGAAAAATGACCAAAAGACTCTTTCCATTCAAAGGAAGCAGAGCCGGTGATAGGTTATAATTAGTTCATTCTAATTTGTGTGGTCCTATGAATATACAAGCAAAAGGTGGTTTTAAGTATTTTGTGACTTTCACAGATAATTACTCAAATATGGATATATTTATTTATTATACTGTAAATCTGAATACTTTGAAAAATTCATAGAATTTAAGATAGAAACAAAAAAATGACATAATAAATATATCAAAACCTTACAATTTGTTGTGGTGGTGAATACCTTACTGCGGAATTCATAATATACTTATCAGAATCACGAATTACATTTTAATATTCTGCTTTAGGAACACCACAATAATATGGTGTGGCAGAAAGAAAAAATAGAACTCTTATGAAAATGGTAAGATCAATTTTGAGTTATTCAAATTTGCCTTCTTCTTTTTGGGTTACATTCTGAACTTGGTTCCTTCAAAATCATTAGCTTTAACCCTATCATAATTCTGGACTAGGCGCAAGCCTAATCTGTGGCATATTCGATTTTGGAATTGTCCAATGCACGTACTAAAAGGAAAAGTTGATAAATTAGAATCTAGAATGGAGGTGTGCGCTTTTATTGAATATCCAAAAGGAATGAAAGGGGGTTTCTTTTATTTTTCAAAGGAACAAAAGGTAATTGTCACGACAAATGTCAAATTTCTGAAAGAAGAATATTTAATGAACTATGTTTTTAAAAGTAAACTTTGTTTTAGGAATTGAGCAATAGAATAACAAATAATGAACCACTAGAATGAATTCTCCAGGAAAGTATTGACATACCACTATATACACGTAGTGAAAGAAATGTCAATAGACAACAGGTTGCACAAGAGCAAATACTTGACGTTTTGATACCTCAAAGTAGTGGGAATAATGTCGATCAACCTGTAATTATGGAGAAATACGTCAATGATGTTTAAAATTTAGTTCCCAAAAATGATCATGTGGTTCAGCCACAAGATGGAATGGGGTGTAGAGGATCATGTAGTGACTAATCATCGTAGTGGAAGAATTATTAGAAATATCTCCGGTTTGTGTTCTTTGGAGAATCTTATTATAGATTTCCTGGGGAGCATAATACAGAATCTCTTAGTTACACCAAAGCACTACACAATATAGATGTTGAAATGTGGATTGTTGCTATGAAATCTAAAATAGTGTTTATGTACTCCAATCAAGTCTGAAATCTTGTAGAACCACCTACGGGAGTCAAACCTATTGGTTGTACATGAATTCATAAGAAAAAAAAGGAGTGGATGAAAAAGTGTAAAGTTTTAATGCTAGACTTATTGCGAAAGGGTTCACTCAAAAAGAAGGAATAGATTTTGAGGAAACCTTTTCGCCGGTAGTCATGCTTAAATCCATAAGGATTTCTCTTATTCATTGCAGCCCATTATGATTATGAGATTTAGCAAATGGATGTCAAGATGACATTTCTAAATGAGAGCCTTGATGAGTGCATCGATATGGCAGAACCACAGAGTTTCATGAAAAATGACAATGAACACATGCTGTGTAAACTTTAAAAATTCATTTATGGATTGAAACAAGCATCTAAGGTAAGGAATACTTATTTTGATAATTCAATTAAGACTTTTAATTTTTATCAATATGATAACGAGTCATGCACTTATAAAAAGTGAAATGGAGACAAAGTAGCATTTTTAATTCTATACGTAAATGATATCTTGTAAATAGGAAATAATGTGAGCATGTTGAATTCTGTTAAAGAGTGATTGTCCTGGCATTTTGATATGAAAGACTTGCATGAAGCAGCTCACATCCTTGGGATCAAGCTCATGTGAGATCACAAATAAAGAATATTAGGCTTATCTCAAGTGCTTTATATCGATATTATTCTTGCAAGATTTAGCATACAAAATTTCAAAAAGGAATTTCTTTCTTTTAGATATGGAATTTTTCTATCAAAGGATCAATCGCCTAAAATGGCCAATGAGATAGAGAGAATGAAGACAGTCCCTTATGCTTCTACTGTAGGGAGTCTCATGTATGCTATGTTGTGCACCAGACCTGATATATGCTTTACTGTAGGCATGATTTGTAGATTTCAGTCTAATCCTGAACAAGAACACCGGACTGCGATAAAACATATAATCAAGTACCTGAAAAGGACTAGGGATTATATATTATTTTTCACTCCAGTGATCTTGTACCTATTGGGTATACAAATTTAGATTTCCAGTTAGATAAAGACTCTAGAAAACCTACCTCAAAATATGTGTTTACTTTAGGGGGTGGAGCCATAAGTTGGAAGAGCATCAAGCAATCATGTGTTGTTGATTCCACCATGGAGGCTGAATATGTACATGTCTCTGAGGCGTATAAGGAGGTTGTTTGGCTTGATAACTTTCTGAAAGAGCTTGGAGTGGTTCCTTCAGTTCAAGCACCACTCATACGTTATTCTGATAATAGTAGTCCTAAAGCCATAAAAGAAGCAAACAGATTAAGAGAAAATATCACTTGCTTTGGGATATAACTCAAAGGGGTGATGTGAGAGTTTTGAAGATTGAGTCTAAGAACAATTTGGCATACCCGTTTACAAAGAGCTTAACACATAAGGCTATTGATAAGCATGTGGAAGGATTGGGCGTTAGAGTTGTGAATGCATGGTTATAAGTTGAGTTGTAAATGCATGGTTATAAGTCTAAGTGGGAGATTGTTAGGATATATTATTAACCATGTGGTTTAAGCTATAGTATTATGGTTAAATCCTTATTTAAAGACTATTTATTTTATTATTTGATTTAATAAAATCCCTTTTAAATAGATCATTGTACTAACATGTGTGTTCCTTACTTATATAGTAGATGATTAAGTGTATGAAGTTATTTATCCCATACACGAAAGATTAAAATTGTAGGTCCTTATAAGTTATAAATTTATGTTCACAATCAAAGATGAAGTTGGACAAATATCTTGATGAATGTAGCACAAGATTAAATATAATTTGATCTTGATTATGAAAATGGTTCCATTTTAACTTCTTGTGCTAATATGTTTTTCGTGTATATTGAACGGACCAAGTAGAGAAGCTTGTTTATGTTCCAATTTTTTATATATAACAACTTCTCTAGATCATTGAACATACTTATACTCTTAATCTTGATATAATTTGTTATGATCAGTGTGATTTGTTTTATTATCTTGATCTGTCAAAAGGTGAGATCCTATTGTGGGTCAATACATTCCTAATAAATTGGATGATAACAAACCATATTAGTGAAATAATAATTAGTTGATAAAATCCATATCTCGACCTTGAGATAGATGATACCCTTTTATGTTGCTTATAAGTTTTTCATGTGAAAATTCTGTAGGTGGATTATATATATCTCACATGAAATAAGTTAAGCATAATAATAAAGGATTAAATTAATCAATGAATTAGATTCACAGACATTTAATTTAATTGATTGGTATTGATAATTCTAACGTAGGAAGTTAAATAAGATTTAATGTTCGATTTGGAAACTGAACCGAGGAGTGTAATTATGAATTTTTAGTGAAATAATCTGTAATTTATTATGATAGGATTAACTTAGGGAAAATTATACAAAATGTCTCTTGAGTTAAATTTCTTACACAAAAAATAGCTCACTTATCATTTCTTATCTAAAATAGCCTTTCGGCCAATATTGTTACCAAATATGGCCGGTCGGCCAAATTAATTACGGCAAAGATGGCCAGTCGGCCAATTGCCTTGATTTACATGTTTTCTGTTTTCATTTTGCGGCAATTTTTAAAAAAAATCATTTTTTGTCTTTTCCATTCGGTCTACATATGTAGCTGCTCTATGTTGACTTTTGTGAATGGAGAAGGTAATTACAGTTGTGATTTGTCTGAAATTTGTTTTATCTGAGAAATGCATTTTGGTCTAGTACATCGACTACTTTCCAAAATAAATGTCTTATTATATTTAATTAATATCATTGAGAGATTTGATGAAAGTTACAAATCCATTAAAGATTATTTACGAAAATTATATTGGAATGCATGATATAGTCATATAAATATTGATATCAATATATTACATAATTGTTTATATAATATCGATATATATCCATACACATTTATATATTATTTATATAATATCGATACATATTTATACACTATATATAATATCGATACATTAGATAACTTTTATATAAACTGATACACGTTTATACACCATTTATACAATATCGATAAATATTTATAAACCATTTATACAATATTGATACACGTTTGTGCACTATTTATACAATATTGATACGTTATATAAACATGATAAGTTGGTAATCTACCAACTTATTGAGCCTTTATTCATGAATTATTGCTATGCTTTGATAAGATTTAGAAGTGCTTATTACCTTTATTGATGCAAATGCAGGTACTCATGGCCACAAGTAGCAAACAAGAATATGGACCCAAAAGAGCTCAAAAGGAGTTGAAATGTGAAGGTGATCAAAAGAGACAAAGATTTTGCCAAGAGGTGCGGCCGTCGTGCGATACGCACAACAAATGGTGCGGACCGCATCTCCTTTGCATGACACCCAAAATCAGCTAAAGTCACTGGTCTGTTGAAACAAAGTCGTGCAATGCGCATAATGCGTGGTGCGATCGTACGTCGCACTACACGTTGCATCACACGTCTCCCGAAGGGCATTTTTGTCAACTTTTATGTGATGATTTGGGAACCTTCTAAAACCCAATTTGGGCATTGTACTCAATAGTTTTTGCTAGTTTTGAAGTTTTAGAATAGTATTCCATTGAGAGAGGTTCCCAAGGAAGATAGAGAATACTTGTTTTTTCTCTTCTTCAACCTTGTGAATCTACCATTGATTGTACAAATTGAGCTTGGATATTAGATATTAGCTTACAATGAATGGAAATTTGAATTATTCAATTGGTATAATCTCTTATTTCCTTAACATGAGCGGCTAGTTTCCTTATCTAAGGGTGTGTGAATGATGTGTATTTGATATTGAGTATGGGTCTTGCTTAATTATGTTTATAATTGCTAAATTAATATGGGTCTATTGAATTCTCCATGTTTTAACTCTAGAAATGATGGTTGCAAATATTGATTGAACTTACTTGGTTGTGTTCTTGCTTGAAAAAGAAGTTCATGATTTCGGATGAGAATTCAATAGTGGGTACTTGAGATTTCCACGTAGATTGAGGCTAGAAATAGCTTAATCACCGGAAAATACCCATTTAAGAGTCTAAGCTAGAAATAGTATGACTTCTCCAAGCTTGTAGTGGTTGTTTTGTGATGAACCCATGATGCTTGAATAAAGACCATGGGAAATATATTTGGAAGATCGAAAGATTGACGAACATAACTATAACTAATGCTACCCATATCATTTATTAAGAATTTGTATAATTAAGCAAGTACTCTAACCGATGTTTAAGTTCCATCAGAAACATACCCATAGTCGTCCTCTCTTGATACAAATCCCTGTTTACTTTATTATTTTGTTTGAATTGAGATTGTGACAGATTCCCAAT
The DNA here is from genome assembly GCA_003996215.1 of Jaltomata sinuosa. Taxonomy (NCBI): domain Eukaryota; kingdom Viridiplantae; phylum Streptophyta; class Magnoliopsida; order Solanales; family Solanaceae; genus Jaltomata; species Jaltomata sinuosa. The sequence goes on from QJPP01003427.1 coordinate 65,365, forward strand.
TCCCTGATTTCCCTTTTTTTACTTTTTATGTTGTTTGAACAATTACTCTATTGGTGATTGATATACGACAATCTTATAGGCGACTTTATTTTCTCTGTGGGATCGACCCCAACTCTCATCGAGAATATAAATTTTATTTTACTCTGACGATTGCTATCACCTCCGTATGGAGAGTGTTACTTGAGCGTTATCAAAAAATGGCACCATTGTCGGGGAACTGGTTTTTGAGTAGCCTTTGATTGTCGTTTGAAACCACCTTATGAGTTTTTGTTCATTTTTACTTTAATTTGTTGTTTTTGATTTTTGAGCAGGCCGCCCATGAGCAAAGTGGGCGACAACGAAAGTGTAGACGGATTCATGGATGCCACCCCTGAGACCGTAATTCAAGGTGGGGTAGGTTCAATCCACCTACCTCCCACGATTGGCAACGCCGTGTTTTACGTCACTAGTATCATGCTCCACCTCATACAAATAAAAGGATTGTTCGGAGGGGTTGCACCTGAAGATGAAAATAGGAACATATGGGATTTCATCGAGATATTCCAGCCATTTATCTTTCACAACATCCTCCAAGAATCCATCCAGCTTCGCTTATTTCCCTTCTCTCTCACGAGAGAAGCGATGGCATAGTTAGAGGAGCTTCCGAAAGGATCAATCACTTCATAGAATGGTCTTGTAAAAGAATTTATGGTGAGGTTCTTCCCTCAATCAATAATAATGCAACTGAGGGATGAAATCACTAATTTTCGTCAACTCCAAGACGAACCATTACATGAGGCATGGTTGAAGTTTAAAAAGAAAATTTTGTTGTATCCCAATCATGGATTGCTGGATAATGTCCTTCTCCAAAAGCTTTTATAGGGCATTGAATTCAATGAACAAGTATGTAGCTAACCACCTCGCGTGTGGTACCTTCATGGACCAATAATATTGTATCGCCTTGGCTCTTCTAGAGTGGATGACCAAGAAAATCGTGCTTGGCACACGAGGGAGGCTTATATTCCCATGGGGATGACCTCATCTATTTTGACAAAGAAAATGCTTTGTAAAGATGAGGAAAGAGATGAGGCTATGGCCAAAATGCTAATGCAAATTGATCTCTTGGCCAAGCACATGACGGGGGCCAGTAATACTAAGAGTGTAAATATCATGAGTACTCTGGAGCTTTAAGCTAGTGAAGAGGAGGTGTTTACTATTATGGATGGGAAGATTTTATATTTTTTAGTGGGTTCTCGACTCAGGTATAGGCACCTGAGGGACGAGAATCAAGGTTGGATTAAGGACAAAGAACTCGAAGGCAATTGGAGAGATCATGAAAAAAAAGGGACCGGTATAATCACCAAAGTTCAAACCCTTATGTGCCTCCTGCTAAGGCTGATGCTTCTTATCAACCTTCCATGAGAAACCTAGGATACTCAAATATCAAGGATATATTATCCCGTGTGTTGAAGAAGGTTGAGTCAACCAATATCGGAGTGAAGGAGCTTAAAAGCAAAGTGTCAACGCTTCACCAAATGGTGAGCTCACACTTGACCACAATTAAGTATCTCGAGGCATAAATGAACTACTTGTCCACCCAATTAAATCCTTGAATAAAGGGAACACTCTCTAGTGACACCACAACAAATCCAAAGAATAATGGCCATGTTATGTCTATTGTCACAAGGAGCAGAAAAGTGAGTGGTGTGGTGAAAAAGCCTAATGTTGAGGTTTTTGTGAAACCCACTGATTTAGGTGAGGCAGAGATTGTGCTTGAAGAAAAAGATGATGAAGAGCCGGAAGTTGGGGTGAAGCTTAGTGCACTCAATGTGCTTGTGAATGATGATGCTTATGAAGAGGAGAAGGAGTTTGATGCTCCTTCTCAAGTGGCTATAGATATTGAGAAGGACACTCCTAATGCTCCAAGTGTGCCGATCACACTACCTAAGAGGCCTCTTCCATACCCATAAATATTGGCCAAAAAGAATGAGGAGAACCAATTCAAAAAGTTTGCTAACATGTTTAGCAAACTTTCTATTAATATCCCTTTGGTCGAGGCTTTAACGCAAATGCCCGGGTATGCGAAATTCATGAAGGAGCTTCTCAAAAAGAAGCATGTTGTTGATGTGGGTACTGTCGAAATCTCACACAGTTATAGTGTTGTGATGACAAGTAATATTGCTACAAAGTGGGAAGACCTGGGTGCATTTACCATTCCTTGCACTATCGGCTTGTTTGTGTTTCAGAAGGCGTTGTGTGACTTGGGAGAGAGTATCAACAAGATGCCCCTAGTGATATTCAAGAAGTTGGGTTTGGGTATACCCAAGCCTACATCTATAAGGCTTCTCATGGCCAATAGGTCCATCAAATGCCTGGCAGGAATCATATTTGATGTATTGATCAAAGTAGACAAATTCACCCTACCTGCCAATTTTGTAGTCTTCGATTGTGAAGTAGATCTTGAGGTGCCCATCATATTGGGGTGACTATTATTGGCAACCGGAAGAGCTTTGGTTGACATGGAACTTGGGGAACTCAAGTTTTGAGCTGGACGTGAGGAAGTGAATTTTAATGTATGTCAACCCATGAGACCACCAAATGAGCTTCGAGTAGTATCCCTGATCAATGTTGAGGGCAAGTTTGTGGATGCCTATGAGGAACTTGTTATGAAAGAGATACCCAAGCCTTGGATGTTGCCACCTTGGCAATAAGATGATGCTATGAAGATATTGATGGAGTAATTCCCTTGCTTGGTATGGGGCCACGCCAATCGAATTGGCATGATCTCCGATAATGATTGAGGATTAAGGTACTATCATCGAGCCGCAACATAAAATCAAGCGCTTTGGGAGGCAACCCAAGTGTTTTTACTTTATTTTTGTTACCTTTTATTGTTTTTGGTGTGGTTTTAGGAATGCATGGAGAGGGAAAATGACCAAGTAAAAAAACAAGACAAAAGGGGACGTGCAGAAGCCTGTGCAGTTTGCACATGCTGTTGTGCGCGGCACACAGTGCAATGCATCCCAAACTAAAAAACTAAAAGAAAAAAGCTAAGTTTGAGGTGATGTGCGTTTCGCATAAGCCATTTTATGCGTTGCACCTATATCGCACCATGAGTCAGAAGCCTGGGCAAAATTGATTTGAAAAATTGGCTGGTGTGAAGCGATGTGCGAGCCGCACATTGGATTGTACGCATCGCACATCGCGGTGCACCAAGGTAAGTTTTTAAATTTATTTGACCTACCCGTTGATCGACCCGACCCAGAGACTGGCCCGATGACTTTTCTTCTTCTTTTTCTTTTTATAAACTGCCACCCTTCTTCTCATTTTCCATATTTTCCCACAAAATCCTCCATAACTCCCTTACAAATCCTCTAAAATCCCTCAAACTTCCACCAAATCTTCCTCTCTCTCACGCAAATCACTCTGCCTCTACTTTCCACTGGTCATCACCGTTGTCTCTCCGGTCAAAAAGTGAGTCTCCATTGTAGCACTTTAAAAAGATTTTGCCTCCTACTTATAATCTTTACTTGTGGTAAGTTCTTCAATTTTAAATACATGTTTTTATATTTATTGGGAACTCATATTGTGAAGCATGCTCATTAAATCTGTCGTGTTGATTTTGGGTGAGATCCAAAAAATTTGGGTCCCCAATTTTATGTTATATTGTCTAGTTTGCTTAGGATTATCTTGGTAGAACTTGAAGTTATGATGATGCATGTTATTTGTGGTAATTTTGAGCCTTAAGAATCTGTGTTTTGGGTGAAGTCTGAGTAACCCACTTGTGTTGTTGTATTATTTGGCCCTATGATAGATTGGGTGACATTATTCTTAAGGGAAAATTGTCATCTTCATGAGATTTTTGTTAGAAATTGATATTTGGGGCTGAAATTATTACTACCATTGTGCCCATGATCTGCTTAAATTGAATATGCTCTTTGGGCTAATGTTCTTGGTTGGGGGGTATGAAATTGTTGTTGATTGAATGTGCCTCCTGATTTGTAATTGAAGTCTTGATATTCTCAATGATAGACGGGATAACGTCCTTCTTAAGAGAAATTGTTAAGCTCTTCTTTTGTGTTGAATGTGTTGATAGATTCCGATGAAGTCTGAGTACCCGAATGATTTGGTCTTGGTCATAGCATGATTAGCCCTATGTTGTTGGTGTTTGTGTTTTGTGTCGAGTGCATATCACAGATATTGCTCTACAAATCACATGTGTAACACATAAGAACATAAGGAATCAAAAAGTTTAAACTGTTTTCCTTGTGCATTTTGCATGCGACGCGCAGATCTTTATGTGCTAAAGCACAAGGCGCCACACCTCGTTTATAAAATATTGCCAGTTGACTGGACTGAGGGGCAAAGTATTGTGCGACATGCATAATGGCTAGTGCAAATTGCATCAGCCTTCGCACCCCAAAGCAGAAACCAACACAGGTTCTGGTAGCTTGTGCGATGCCATGTACGATGCGCACCTCTCCTGGTGTGGTCCGCACGAGGTTCGCACAAGCCATCAGTTACTTGTTTTGTTTTTCTTCTTCTTTGCATTCCAATTTCTTTTTTAGTTAACTTCTTTTAGATTTTCTCTTTCACATATGTCAAAAATATAAAAAGATTTTGCCTTTACTTTGAATACTCAAAATCTCTATGTTCAGACTATGACTTCTGGCAGGGGCAACGCAGGGTGAAGTTCAGAAAGGCAACCAGCTCCTCCCTCCTCCACTTCCACCTCTAAGGGCAAGAATAAAGCCCCAGCACCTTCTCATGCATAAGTTTCGGAGAGAAGAGACTTCATTTTGGGGTTGAAGATATGAAGGTCGTATATGATCGTGACAAGAATAGGCCCTACAACACAGAGCAGAGTCTCAACTTGGCTGTAGTGGGGGATAATCTACCCAACATCCCCGAATAGTTCACCAATCGACAGTGGCAACCATTCCAAGAGGTATCCGAAAACTACTTTAAAGAGATAGTTTGAGAGTTTTGTGCCTCTTACCAAGCCACGCAGAATGCTAAGGGATAGAAGGGCAATGCGGAGACCTTCCCTAGTTTGGAGTCAGTTATTGTTTGGGGCAAGGAAATCCGCATCACTCCAGCTGCTATAAATGCCATCTATTGGAGTACCCCAATTAAACCCGCACCTACACTAATGGATAAGTTGACTGATGCTCAGAAACCTCTTGCTTGGGTTGCTTCTATCATTGCTCCTGACACTCCTATATGGGTCACTATAGGGAGCAATATTTTTAGGCGGACTCTGTACTTTTAGGCTCACCTTTGGTATGATTTTTCCCGCTCCCGCTTCCTACCTTCTCAGAATGACCAAAAGGTCACCCATGATGGAGCAATTTTGGTAGCCTGGATTATGGCGGGGGATCATGTCAACTTTGAGGAGATTGCAGCTTTGGTGATAAAGAGGAAAGCACATAGGGGTGGTGATGCATTCCCCTACCCTGTACTCATCAGCAAGCTTTGTGCAAATGTTGGAATCCCCTATTTCAGTTCTGACAGTCCTACCCATGTCGCTGGTATGTTGGACCTTGATAAGAAAACTTACAGGGATGCTCCTAGGTTCAAGAGGCACAAGATGCATCCCTTGGAAGAGGTTGAAGTTGATAAGTCCGACGTTGAAGCAAATGCTTCCTCTCCTTCTCGGGCAGCCTCAGAAGCACCTACTCCCACAGCTGTTGCACCTAGAAGGCCATTGACCAAGAGTAGTCTCCAAGATATGGTTGACAAGACCTACAATCATGATAGGCAGTTAACTGACTTAGCTAACAAGTTGCCAGGTTTAATTGACAAGGCTGTTAAGAAGGCCATTAAGGGAGTAGTGGATAGCGTGAGAAAACTTTGCCAGAGTGTAGATGTCATTAAGGGAGTTGTGCAGGAGATCCGAAAGGATGTTAATAAGGCTAAAGGGAAGGCTCTAGTTGATGATGCATATTTGAGTGCCATACCTCCACCCCAGCACACTATCGATCCCTTGATGATTTATTTGTAGCTTATGATGATGAGGATGCGGAGCTAGCTGATGATCAGGACCTAGAGTTTCAGCGGGTGCTTAAAAGAGTCCACGCTCACTTTGCATTCCCGAAAGGGTGGTGCAGGTTCCAGTGCAGAGACAGCAGAGCAGGTAGATGATGAGGCGTAGTCCTCCAGGGAGTTGTTTCACCCCTTACTTACTTACTTGAGCTTAAAGCATTAAACGCAATGCTTCTTTTCGTGGGGGAGGTGGTGTTTATTTGATTATGCTTATGGGTGCCCGTATTGGGCTTTGAGACATTTTTATTGCCTTTGTTTGGCCTTTGACATTTTTAGTTCCCTCCTATATAATTTATTTGGCCCTTGTCGGGGATGTTTTAGATGATTATGATATTTTCCTTTCTGGGCTTTTTCTTTTATGTTGTTTTGATGCCTTAATTGTGCCCTCGCCGGGCTTGATATTTTTAAATTTTGATTATATTGCCGGGTTAGTCTTACATGATTCTATTATTTCACTACCCATGCCTTGCAAATGCGCTAGTGCCTAAGCCGAAGCTTGTTTTCAAATTATTCATGAGCGCTTTAAATTTGTAGTCACCTTGTTAATAGTAGGTTAGTAATAAACTCCAAGGATTTTCTTAATACCACAGTTCTTTCCCAAGGAGCAAATATTTTCTTTATTTTATCTTTTGTTTATTTTGTGTTGAACTGGGTTGGTGTTTCCCTATGATAGATTGAGAGGAGACTTTCTTAAGAAAAAATGCCAAGTTTTAGTTATATTTGAATCCGTGCTTTGCTTGTAAAAAAAATTCTTGGCAAGAAGTTTTTGAAAATCGAAGGAAAGAGAGAAAATGATTTTGAGTAAAGCATTCTCTTGTCATGACTTGCACACTCCTTGTTTGGCTTGATCGATTCACAAACGAGTGTGTAAAGAACTCAAAATAGTTAGTCAAAAGTCATTTGTCCTAATTGATTTGGAGAGTCATTGTGAAAATTCTTGTGTTGTGATGCCTTGTGTGGTAAGGCTATACTTAATTCTTGCATGCATGTGTTATCTGAACTTGCCCTGAGTCACGCCCCGAGGTTATCCCATAGATGTAACACAGGACTTGGGACCACAAGTGCCCCAAGCTAACCCTTGGTCATAGCATTCTCAAGCATAACAAAAGATAAGCGGAAGCATAATAGATAAAGTCGGAATAGCATAAATGGATAATCAAGTCAAATAGGCATACAAGATCCAAAAAGACTCAAATATTGTCTATGTATGAAAAGCCTCTACTTATAACATAAAGAGTTGCTAGGACAAGACCCTAGCTAACTCGAAGTACGAAAATGAAAAGCTAACACAAGCTAATAACATGAATAGTCCTCGACCTAGGAGGACTCACCAACAGCTGGCGAATGGAGTGGCCTAGAAGCTCTAGCCACGTGCCTGGGACGGGACACCTGAATCTGCATCATCAAAGGATGCAGCGCAAGATATGAGTTAGTACTATAGGATGTAGCGAGTATGAGGGATATGCATAAACGTCATCAAAACATGCTAAGTATGCTTAACAATCGAAATCATGCTTTAGAAGTAAAACTGGATGCAAGTGACTCTATGAAATATCATAAGCTGAAAACATGATCATAAATAATAAGTCTGAAATCTAACTAACAGTCAAATACGTTTTAAAAGAATAAATTATTTCCATCGGAGGTTCTCTAACCGACATAGACCATGTGAGCTACATGAAATATGATGTATACGCCCTATCGAGAGGACCCAATATACCTTGCCAGGGTATAAAGGCATAACTGTGGCGTGATCACTAAATCTGATGCCCAACAGAAGGGACTTATAAACCTGCAGGGGCACGTAGTTCTGGGACTAAAGGTACTCTCACCATGTCCAACTCGGTGCTAAATACTACTCCCAAAACATACTTATAGCTCATATAATACTGGGGCATATCTGATGCCAAAACTACTCATAACTGATGACATATCTGATGTCAAAACTTTTTAAAAAGCAAAATGACATATCTGATGCCATACAATTCAAAATCATACATCTAAAGACTTAGCATAAACATAATTCAAATCATGCCTTTCCTTTCTAAATTCATACTTGAAGAATTAGGCATGCAATTTCATAAAATACATAAGGTCATGATATCTAATCATGTCAAATTTCTCTTGAAAACATGCAATTCAATGGAATCATGCTAGAAATCAACTTTAGAGCTTGGGCTTTTAAAACCAATGAAGGAATCATAATCAAATCATGATTAGGAAATAAGAAACCATGGATTTAAGCATAGAAACTGCTTTCATAAGTTTTCCTCAATTTAGATCAAAACCCTAATTTCACAAGCTCATAATTTAACATGAGAATTTAGGGTTTTGGTCACAAGGGTGAAAGGAACCCATTGTTGTATACCCACATACCTTGGTTGAAGCTAACCCACTTGAATTGAAAAGACTTAGGAGACTTGAACTTGGAGCTTGAGACCTTGAGCTTGAGAGAGCTCTTTTCCTTTTTGGGAGATGAATGAGGTAATGAGAAGGGACTTAGGCTAATGAGGGTTAAAACCCTTCTAGAAATTGCCAAAACGACATCATTTAGGAGTTAAAAGGGTGGGGAATAACTAAAATACCCTTGGGACATATTTAAGAAAAATCTGGAAAATGGTCGGTTTCAGGGACCACGGGTCAGTTCTACGGGTCGTCGTTTGAACCACGACTCGTGGTTCCACTCATGGTTCCTGACAAAAGCTTCAGGCTGCAGAAGCACTTCTATGGGTCAATAGGATGGACCCGTAGAATGAATGACGAGTCGTAGACTTGAACCATAGTTCTGGGAAACATGGACTTCTCTGCACCAGGTTCCACGAGTCATAGGACGGACCCGTCGTTTAGACGACGAGCCGTACACTGACTCGTGATTCCTGGGGGACTGTCATCCCTCTGATATGGGTTCCACGAGTGGACAGGATGGACCCGTGGTTTGAACCATGGTCCATAGAACCAACTCGTGGTCCCAGACCAGAGGTTGAATCAACAGAAAGGAAATCACTGCTCTATTCCACGGCCCATGGTTCGAACCACGGTTCGTGGTTTGGACCCATCATTCCTGAAACATGAAATTTTTCTGAGATTTCAACTTAGATAGCTGGTTTGATTTCTGAGCTGTTACAATATCTTCCCCTTGGGATCATTCGTCCTCGAATGAAGACTAAACAAGAAAAACTGAAGAGAAAACAGCCCAACCAGCAATCAAAACTAGGAAATCAAGGCATAAACATGAAAACTAAACTTTTCAACTTGAAAACATGATAAACTAACTTCGGAAAACATGGATGCATGCTAGAATCATGAGAGGAACTGGTAGAATAGAATCGTATGGACATACTAAGAAGGAAACTAGTACCTCAAGCTAGAACTGAATTGGAAGGAAAGATATGAGGATATTTAGTCTTCATGGCCTCTTTCGCTTCTCAAGTAGCACCCTGTACAAGCTGATTCCTCCAAAGGACTTTCACCGAAGCAACTTTTTTGTTCCTCAACCTCCAAATTTGATGATCAAGGATATCCACGGGAACCTCCTCATAGGTGATACTATCCTTCACACCCACATCCTCCAAAGGAACAATCAAGGAAGGATCACCAACACACTTCTTCAACAAGGAAACATGGAAAACTGGATGAACCACTTCCAACTCTGTTGGCAAATCCAACTCATAAGCAACACTACTTATTCTCCTCAAAATTCGATAAGGACCTACAAAATGGGGACTAAGCTTTCCTTTCTTGCCAAATCTCATCACACCCTTCATGGGTGACACCTTTAGGAAAACTCAATCATCAACTTTAAATTCTAACTCCCTTCTCCTCACATCTGCATAAGATTTATGTCGACTCTGAGCAGTTTTCAACCTTACCCTAATAAGCTGAACGTTCTCCATAGTCTCATAAATCGTATCTGGACCAATCAAGGCTGCCTCACCTACCTCAAACAAACCAATAGGAGATCTACATCTCCGACCATATAGTGCCTCATATAGAGCCATCTGGATGCTAGAGTGAAAGTTGTTGTTGTAGGCAAACTCGATAAGAGGTAAGTGATCATCCCAATTTCCCTTGAAGTCAATCACACAAGCTCTCAACATATCCTCCAAAGTCTGAATAGTACGCTCTGCCTGGCCGTTTGTCTGAGGGTGAAAAGTTATGCTAAGCTTCACCTGGGTACCAAGACCCCTCTGAAAAGACCTCCAAAACTGATATGTACACTGAGTACCCTTATCTGAAATGATGGACAAAGGAACACCATGTAATCGAACTATCTCCCAGATATAGAGTCTGGCATAGTCGTCTACTGAATCCATAGTCTTAACAGCCAAGAAATGGGATAATTTAGTCATTCAATCGACAATCACCCAAATTGGATCATGTTGCCTTCGAGTACGAGGTAAACCTGTAATGAATTCCATATTGATCGCTTACCATTTCCAAGTGGGAAGGTCAATATCCTGAATCATGCCACCCAGTCGTTGGTGTTGTATCTTAACATGCTGACAGTTGGTACACTTAGCCACAAAACCGACTATGTCCCTCTTCATACCATTCCAGCAAAAGACTTCTCGTAGATCATGGTACATCTTGGTGGCACCAGGGTGGATGGAATATCTAGAACCATGAGCCTCAGTCAAAATCTGCTGGCATAACCCATCTACATCTGGCACATATAGTCGACCCTGATAACGAAGTACACCATCTCCCCCTTGGGAGAACATCTCAACTCTTTGTTGATGGACTTCACACTTAAGTTGTAGTAAAATGGGATCACTGTCTTGCTTTGCCTTCACTTCTGCTACCAAGGATGATTCGAAACCATTCTGAACAATAACACCACCTTATGTCGAGTCCATAAGGCAAACTCCCAACCGAGCTAGCCTATGAACCTCCTTAACTAGTTCCTTCTTTCCTTCTTCGACTGAAGACACGCTACCCATCAATAATCTACTTAGTGCATCCGCTACAAATTGGCCTTACACAGATGGTAAAGCACACTCATGTCATAATCCTTAAGAAGCTCAAGCCATCTCCTTTGTCGCAAATTCAATTCCTTCTGAGTGAACACATACTGAAGACTCTTATGGTTGGTGAATACATCCACATACACACCATACAAGTAATGTCTCCAAATCTTCAAAGCAAAGACCACGGCTGCCAACTCAAGATCATGAGTAGGGTAGTTCTTCTCATGAGTCTTAAATTGTCTAGAGGCATAAGCAATAACCTTACCACGCTGCATTAAAACACAACCCAAACTAATCCTAGAATCATCATAATACACAACAAAATCATCTAGCCCCTCGGGTAGAGCTAACACTGGAGTTGTGGTCAATCTAGTCTTTAATTCCTGGAAATTCTTCTCACACAAGTCGGACCACTAAAATTTTACCTTCTTTTTGAGTCAATTGGGTCAAAGGGGCAGCAATGGAAGAAAATCCTTCCACAAACCTCCTATAGTAGCCAGCCAAACCCAAAAAGCTTCTAATATCATACGGGAAAGTGGGCCTAGGCCAGTTCTTTACTGTCTCTATCTTTTGAGAATCAACTCGGATATCATCTTTAGTCACAATATGACCCAGAAAATCAACAGACTGTATCCAAAACTCATACTTGTTGAACTTAGCAAATAACTGCCGGTCCTTGAGAGTTTGCAACACAACTCTCAAATGGTTGGCATGCTTATCCTTACTCCGAGAGTAGATGAGGATATCATCAATGAAAACAATTACAAACATATCTAAATACTGCTTGAACACACGGTTTATCAAATTCCTAAAAGCTGCAGGATCATTTGTTAGACCAAAAGACATCACAACAAATTCATAATGATCATACCGAGTTTTGAAGGCTATCTTCAGAATATCACAATCTCTAACATGAAGCTGATGATAACCGGATCTAAGGTCAATTTTGGAGAAGAAACTAGCACCCTGAAGCTGATCAAACAAGTCATCAATCCTAGGAATGGGATATTTATTATTTATTGTGACCTTGTTCAACTGACGGTAGTCAATACTCATTCTAAGAGAACCATCTTTCTTTCGAACAAATAAAACTGGGGCACCCCATGGAGAAATGTTAGGCCTGATGAAACCTTTATCAAGAAAATCCTTCAACTGATCCTTTAACTTCTTAAGCTCTGCGGGAGCCATTCTATAGGGAGGAATAGAGATAGGATTCGTATCTGGGAGAAGATCTATCCCAAAGTCGTTCTCCTGCTCGGGAGGGACTCCAGGTAAATCATCGAGAAACACTTCTGGAAACTCACTTACAACAGGAATAGACTGAATAGATGGGGTTCCGAACTCCGTGTCCATGACCCAAACTATATGATAGACATAGCCTTTAGAAATCATCTTCCTAGCCTTAAGATAGGATATGAAGTAACCTTTCGAGGAAGGGGGACTACCTTGCCATTCTAAGACGGGTTCATTAGGAAACTTGAAACTAACCACACGAGTACCGCAATCAACAGAGAAAAACATGCATACAACCAGTCCATACCAAGGATAACATCAAAATCTGTCATCTCCAACTCTACTAGATCCACTGAAGTGACTCTATGGAGGACTGATATAGGGCAATTTTGGTAGATTCTTTTGTCTAGGAATGACTCACCAACAGGAGTAGATACACAAAAGGGTTCTAAAAGCTGATACGGACAAATCTCAAACTTACAAGCGACATAAGGGGTTACAAAAGATAAGGAGGCACCAAGGTCCATCAAAGCATACACATTAAGAGAGAAGACTTTCAATATACCAGTAACCATATCTGGAGAACTAACCTGATCCTGACGGGAGGACATAGCATAAAGACAATTCTAGCTCTGACCCCCAGAACTAGAAGTTGTACCCTGTGGGGCTGGTCTACCTCCTGAAGCTGCTAGGGTAGGTTGGGTCCTACCTTCTTGTCCCTTTCTAGCTGAAAGGCAATCTCTGATTCGATGCCCAGTTTGAACACAACCAAAACAACCCTCTCTACCAGCCAAACACTCACCGGGATGATTCTTTCCACACTTGTTAAGAACGGGGAAAAAAGGCCCCTTTGCACCACCACCCTTAGAATAAGATCCTACACCTCTACTGGACTGATCATGGCGGGGCCTGAGAAGGAGTACTGGCAGAAGAATGCACGGGCCCTGACGACCTCTCCTGAAAAAAAGAGTGATGCCCGTCCCCAGACTTCTGGTGGATAAATCCTGAACCCTCAGATCTAGCTCTTTTGTTCTCCCTTGCCATCTCCCTTAGCTTGTCACCATCAATCTGATGGGCATGAGTCATGAGTCGGGAACTATTCATATCACTCATCAACAAGGCATACCTACACTGTTTCTTCACCATATCAGAAACCCCAGATATAAACTTGCTCATTTGATCATGCGGGTCCGCTAGTATGGAGGGAGCATATCTAGACAACTGAGTGAACTTCAGACTATACTCTTGAACCGACATCGACCCCTGTCTCAAGTTCACAAATTCCTCCACCTTCGCTTGCCTCAACTCTCGGGGAAAGAACCTATCAAGAAAGGCCCTCTCAAAACACTCCCAAGTCGTGGGGACCGTATCCCTCACCCTAGCCTCTTTCCATTATGTGAACCACAAATGACCTATATCCTTGAGTTGATAGGATGCAATCTCAACACAATCGACCCCAACCACTTGGATAACTTCGAAGATCTTCTTCACTTCATCAATAAAGTTGAGCGAGTCCTCACTCACTTTCGAACCCCAAAATTTGGGTGGGTTCATTCGGTTGAAGTCACGAACTCAGGCCGCTACCCCTTCTTGAGGGTGGACTGGGGCAGGAGCCTGCTGAGTGGCCAAAGTCTGGGTTAGCAAATGGATGGTATTTCTGAACTTCTCATTCATGACATCGGGGACCAGAATGGGAGGAACAGCATTCTGAGCAGCTCGGGGAGGAATAGCACATCGAGGAGGCATAATCTAAAACGTACAAGATAAGGATTAGAGGAACATTAGAGTTAAGCTCTATTGCACGATGTGATCATAAAAGAAGTGAAGTTTTCTAATACATCTCATAGCTTCCCTCTCATATGTGTGGCACTCTTTAAACACATGAAGGAGACCCTACTCGATGCGGCTTTCAGACATCCTAGGACTCTTGAACCTGAGGCTCTGATACCAAGTTTGTCACGCCCCGAGGTTACCCCTAGACGTAACACATGACTTGGGACCACAAGTGCCCCAAGCTAACCCTTGGTCATAGCATTCTCAAGCATAATAAAAGATAAGCGGAAGCATAATAGATAAAGTCAGAATAGCATAAATGGATAATCAAGTCAAATAGGCATACAAGATCCAAAAAGACTCAAATACTGTCTATGTCTGAAAAGCCTCTACTTATGACATAAAGAGTTGCAAGGACAAGACCCTAGCTAACTCAAAGTATGGAAATTAAAAGCTAACACAAGCTAATAACATGACTAGTCCTCGACCTAGGAGGACTCACCAATAGTTGGCGAATGGAGTGGCCTAGAAGCTCTAGCCACGTGCCTGGGATAGGACACCTGAATCTGCATCATCAAAAGATGCAGCGCAAGATATGTGTTAGTACTATAGGATATACCGAGTATGAGGGATATGCATAAACTTTATGAAAACATGCTAAGTATGCTTAACAATGGAAATCGTGCTTTAGAAGTAAAACTAGATGCAAGTGACTTTATGAAATATCATAAGCTAAAAACATGATCATAAATAATAAGTTTGAAATCTAACCAAGAGTCAAATATATTTTAAAAGCATAAACTGTTTCCATGGGAGGTTCTCTAACTGACATAGACCATGTGAGCTACATAGAATCCAATGTATACGCCCTATCGAGAGGACCCAATATACCTTGCCAGGGTATAAAGGCATGACTGTGGCGTAATCACTAAACCTGATGCCCAACAGTGGGGACTTATAAACCTTCGGGGGCACATAGTTCTGGGACTAAGGGTACTCTCGCCCTGTCCAACTCGGGGCTAAATAATACTCCCAAAACATACTTATAGCTCATATAATATTGGGGCATATCTAATGCAAAACTAATCATAACTGATGACATATTTGATGTCAAAACTTTTTGAAAAGCAATAAGATATATCTGATGCCATGTAATTCAAAATCATACATCTAAAGACTTAGCATAACCATAATTCAAATCATGCCTTTCCTTTCTAAATTCATACTTCAAGAATTAGGCATGCAATTTCATACAATACATAAGGTCATGATATCTAATCATGTCAAATTTCTCTTGAAAACATGCAATTCAATGGAATCATGCTAGAAATCAACTTTAGAACTTGGGCTTTTAAAACCAATGAAGGAATCATAATCAAATCATGATTCAGCAATAAGAAACCATGGATTTAAGCATAGAAACTGCTTTCATAAGTTTTTCCCAATTTAGATCAAAACTCTAATTTCACAAGCTCATAATTTAACATAAATATTAGGGGTTTTAGGCACAAGGGTGAAAGGAACCCATTGTTGAATACCCACATACCTTGGTCGAAGCTAACCCACTTAAATTGAAAAGACTTAGGAGACTTGAACTTGGAGCTTGAGACCTTGAGCTTGAGAGAGCTCTTTTTTTTTTGGGAGATGAATGAGGTAATGAGAAGGGACTTAGGCTAATGAGGGTGAAAACCTTTCTAGAAATAGCCAAAATGACATTATTTAGGAGTTAAAGGGTGGAGAATGACTAAAATACCCCTGGGACATATTTAAGAAAAATCTGGAAAATGGTCGGTTTCAGGGACCACGGGTTAGTTCTATGGGTTGTCATTTGAACCACGACCCGTGGTTCCACTCGTGGTTCCTGATAGAAGCTTCAGGTTGCAGAAGCACTTCTACGGGTCAACAGGATGGACCTGTAGAATGAATGACGAGTTGTAGACTTGAACTGTAGTTCTGGGAAATATGGACTTCTCTAAACCAGGTTCCATGAGTCACAGAACGGACCCATCGTTCAGATGATAGGCCGTAGACTGACTCGTGATTCATAGGGGACTGTCATCTCTCTGATCTGGGTTCCACGAGTGGACAGGATAGACCCGTGGTTTCAACCATGGTCCGTAGCACTAACTTGTGGTCCCAAAGCAGAGGCTGAATCAACAAAACGAAAATCACTGCTCCATTCCACGACCCATGGTTCGAACCATGGTCCATGGTTTAGACCCGTCATTCCTGAAACATGAAATTTTTTTGAGATTTCAACTTAGATAGCTGGTTTGATTTTCGAGGTGTTACACCCTGAATGTGATTCAAGGAAAAATCCTAGATGTGACCGAGCTTGGAAGATGACCTTAGGCCCTTTTTTGAATAGCCACTACACCCAAATGACTTCCCTTGACATTGATCCTAGTGAACCCCTTTGAGCTTGTGACCTTTCTTTGGCACCTTGTTGACACCTTGACCCTTTTTGGAACCTCTATTCTTGCACCCATCCTCCCTAGTGGCTTGAAACTGAAGCATAGGCTAAAAGCCTAAGTTTGGGGGGAATTAAAATGATAACATAGGCAAAAGCCTAAGTTTGGGGGTGCATGCACCAATGTGGATAAGAAAAGGATGTATACAAATCAAGGTAGATGTCACGACCCAGACTACCGCGAGTGGCACCAACCCAACCACCCCCGGGTTCCTTTATGTCTTAGCTAAAAGGAAAACTAGCTCAAATCAAGACATTTAACCCAATCTGCACCCGGATTGCCCTAGACCATTCCTCTCTCCAAAACCGGCCGAGACTAGCCTAGCCCAGAATTTCAAACTCCCAAACCTGGAGTTTTCTAACTCTAAAAATTGGCATGAATGGTTCACCCGTAATGACGGATCCGGTCGTTACAACAGATACCAATTTAACCATCGTTCATCCTCGAATGATCAAACCCAAAAATATAGAAAGTAAAGAGCGAAAAGAGTAGTACATGTATCCTCAAACAGGTGAGGGTACTTGACCCGCATGTCCTTCTCGGTTTCCCAAGTGGCTTCCTCAACCGTATGATGCTTCCATTAAACCTTTACCATACTGATCACCTTTTTCCTCAATTTCTGGACATCCCGATCAAGAATCAGAATCGGTTCCTCTTCATAGCGAAGATCCTTATCAAATAACACCTCATTCCACTTGATGATGCAGTCCCCATCCCCATGGTATCGCTTCAGCATGGATACATAGAATACCGTATGAACACCCGATAGACTGGGCGGCAGTGCTAATCTATAAGTTACTAGCCCTACGATCTCAAGAACTTCAAACGGTCCGATGAACCGAGGGCTAAGCTTGCCCTTCTTACCAAAATGCATAACTCCCTTCATTGGTGACACTTTCAACAATACCTGCTCACCAATTTGAAATTACATGTCCCTTACCTTATGATCTGCATATTCCTTCATCCTGCTTTGGGCAGCTAGCAACTTGGTTTGAATGCCTCTTACCTTTTCTTGTGCTTCTCTTACCAAGTCTACTCCCAAAGGCTTTACATCGCCTTTCTCAAACCACCCTATAGATGACCTACAACTCCTCCCATACAGAGCCTCGAATGGTGCCATGTTGATACTGGAGTGGTAGCTATTGTTGTATGAGAACTCACACAACAGTAGAAACTGGTCCTACTGACCCCTGAAGTCAATCACACATGCTCTCACCATGTTCTCCAATGCCTGAATCGTCCTCTTTGACTGACCATCAGTCTGAGGATGGAAGGTTATACTAAAGGTGAGTTGAGTGCCCAACTCCTAATGCAACTTACCCCAAAACTTGGAGGTAAACTGCGTACCCCTGTCTGAAATAATGAACAGTAACAGTGGCACCCCATGCAATCTCACAATCTCTTTCACGTATATCTTAGCCAATTGCTGTGAATTATAATCCACCCTGACCGGAATGAAGTGGGTTGACTTGGTCAGCCTGTCAATAATGATCCAAATAGAATCATACTTCCCCAAAGTCTTGGGAAGACCCACCATGAAATCCATGGCTATTCTCTTCGACTTCCACTCTGGAATGGGCATTCTCTGAAGTAGTCTTGTAGGTCTTTGGTGCTCATACTTTACCTGCTGGCAATTCTGACACCTGGACACAAAATTTTCTATGTCCCTTTTCATCCCGGCCCACCAATAAAGTTGCCTCAAATTTCTGTACATCTTGGTTACACCTGGATGAATCAAATACCGCAAATCATGAGCCTCTGCCAACACCTTCTGAATCATGTCATCAACCTGAGGAACACAAATCCTTCCTTTGAAATTTAACACACCGCTAGAATCCAACGTGGCATCCTCGGACTCTTTGGATATTTCCTTGCTCCGAAGCCTGCTCAACTGAGAATTCTGAAACTATTTGGCCTTTATCTCTTCTATGAATGTGGATTTGACCTCAATACTGGCCATTACCCCACCTTGTTCTGAAATACCCAGGTTCATGAACTTAGATTCCAATGCCTGAATCTCCTTAGCAAGTGGTCTTTTGGACACCCCCAAATAAGCCAAGCTACCCATGCTAACTGTCTTCCGGCTCAATGCATCTGCCACCACATTAGCCTTACCCGGATGGTACTGAATGGTCATATCATAGTCCTTTAATAACTCCATCCACCTTCTCTTCCTCAGGTTCAAGTCTTTCTGAGTGAAGATATGTTGTAGACTACGATGGTCGGTGAACACCTCACACTTGATACCATAAAGATAGTGTCTCCAAATCTTGAGTGCAAACACCACCGCTGCCAACTCCAAATCATGAGTCGGATAGTTTCTCTCATGAACCTTCAACTGCCTAGAAGCATATGCTATCACATTCCTATCCTACATCAACACAGCACCAAAACTAGAATGTGAAGCATCACAATAAACAGTAAAGTCCTTACCTTCAACCGGCAAAGACAAAATAGGAGTTGTGGTCATAAGTGTCTTGAGCTTTTGGAATCTCTCCTCGCACTTGTCAGACCACACAAATGGTACATCTTTCTGTGTCAGCCTTGTCAGGTGAGTAGCAATAGATGAAAAATCCTTAACAAACCTCCAGTAATAACCCGCGAGCCCAACAAAACTCCTCACCTCTGTCACAGAGCTAGGCCGGGCCCAACTCTTGACTGCCTCTATCTTATGGGGATCTACCATCACCCCTTTTTCTGATACTACATGCCCCAAGAATGCGACCAAAGTTAACCAAAAGTCACACTTGGGGAACTTCTCATAAAGCTTTTAACATCTCAAAATGTCCAACACTATACGAAGATGTTTAGCATGCTCCTCCCTACTCTTGGAGTAGATCAAAATATCATCAATAAAAATGATGACGAGTGAATCCAAGTAAGGTTTAAACACCCTATTTATCAGACTCATGAATGCTACCGGTGCATTGGTCAATCCAAATGACATCACTAAGAACTCCTAATGTCCATACCAAGTCCAAAAAATAGTCTTAGGAATGTCCTCAGGGCTTAATCTTTAACTGATGATATCCCGACCTCAAGTCAATTTTTGAAAACATAGATGCACCCTGTAACTGGTCAAAAAGATCATCAATACAAGGTAAAGGGTACTTATTCCGGATGGTGACCTTGTTCAGTTGCATATAATCTATGCACATCCACATACTACCATCCTTTTTTTTCACAAACAAGACCAGAGCACCCTAAGGCAAAGCACTGGGATGGATAAATCCCTTATCTAGGAGTTTCTGAAGCTGAGACTTAAGCTCTCTTAACTCTGCCGGAGCCATATGATAAGGAGGGATAGAAATTGGGTGAGTGCCTGGCTCCAAGTCAATACAGAAATCGATATCTCTATCCGGAGGCATACCAGGCAAATCCGTTGGAAACATCTCTCCAAACTCTGAAACAACTGGAACTGACTCAATAGAGGGGAACTCCACACTATCATCCCGGAGATGAGCCAAAAAGGCCAGATACCCTCTCCCCACTAGCTTCCTATCTCGAACGAATGATATTATTTTGGCCGGCTTAGACCTGTACACACCTTTCCACTCTAGCCTATCCTTACCCAGAATCTCTAGAGCCACAGTCTTGGTGTTACAATTCAAAACAGCATGATTAGGGGATAACCAAGTCATGCCTAAAATTACATCAAAGTCGACCATATCTAGAATTACCAAGTCTACCCAAGTATGCAACCCAATAAAACATAACAGAACAATTATGATAAATATGAGTCACAATCACCGACTCTCCAATCGGGTAGAAACATGGATAGGGGAATCAAGGATATCACAAATCAAATCCAGACCCATCGCAAATTTCACAGACACATATGAATATGTAGAACCTGGGTCAAAAAGTACCGAAGCCATCCTATCACAGACAAGAATAGTACTTGTGATCACTGTATCTAATTCCTTAGCCTCGAACCTTCCTAGGAACATGTAAAAGTGAGCCCGATCATCAATTTGAGCAACTTTCTTGGCCGGTTGTGCCATACCCCTACCCGCGCTGTTGTTCCCTCTGTCTCCCCAGCCTCCCTGAAAGTTACCTCACCCACCCTGTAGATGACCTCTAGCATGACCACCTCTACTTGCTGGGACCACAGCCTTAGACTGCTGCTGAGCCTGATTACCAGTCTGTCGGTGGGGGCACTCCCTCTTAAAGTGGCCTAAATCACCATAAAAGAAGCAACCACGATCAAGTGTAGGCCTGCTGGCAGATGTGTAGGAAGCTCCCTGGCCTCTAGGAGCTAAAAACTGTTGATTAGCTCCCGGACGACCACCTATAGCAGCTGGCAGAGCTGACTGAATAGGACGGGCTGAGTATATCTGCTAATTCTGGCCCCTAGAGTACGAACCACTATAATTTCTCTCATTCCGGGGCTTCTTGGCTAACACTTTAGCCTGCCCCGCTTGCTTGACTCCCTTAAGCTTCTTTACATAATCTACCACTTCATTGAATCCTTTCCCTGACAAAGTTATGTGCACCAACAATACCTAAAGCTCAGTATTCAAACCCTTCATGAATAATCGAACTCGCTCCTTCTCGAAACCCAACAACTGTGTAGCAAAACGAGACAAAGCATGAAATTTTTCCTCATAAGCAGAGAATTCATCTTGCTAACCTACTCCAAATTCAAGAATTCATCCTTTTTTCGGTCCCTCAAAGTACGGGGTACGTACTTCTCTAAGAAGAGAGCATGAAACTGCTCCCAAGTCAGTGGGTGAAAAACAGGCCACCGACACTCCATATGAGATATCCACCACTGCTTGGAATCACCCTGCAGCTGAAATGTGATGAACTCAACCCCATGCTATTGCACAATGCCCAGCTTGTGCAGCCTCTCATAGCAATTCAGTATGAACTCATAAGCATCTTCCCTATCAGTACCCTGAAACGTGGGAGGTTTCAGCTTGAGAAACTTGATTAGCATCTCATGTTCACTTCCTGTCATTACCAAGCCTAGCATAGGCCTGAAGAAATCACCCGTGTCTGAAGATGCATCCATCCTAGGAGCCGTAGGGTCTACTGGCTGAGTGCCCAGAGCCTGATTTCTAACACCCACGGGGATGGCTCCGGCACCAACCAAACCACTCAAGAAGTTCCAAGCCTGCTGAAATGCTTTGGGCGTCATAGAGGGAAGGCCTGCACCTTTTGCCAGTGTTGCCTCCGCTTGTGCCCCATCATCCTCCACAGCAACTTCCACATCTTCAATAACTTATTCTTGAGGTAGGGGAGTGGTTGCTTATCACGCTCCTGCAGTAGCTTGAGCTCCACCCCTGGCGGGTGTGGCTCTACCTTGACCTCTGTCCCTACCCCTGCCTTTACCTTTGACAGTCGGGCCTGCCACTGGGACTGTTGCTTTAGCTCTACCATTTCTTGTGTTGACCATCTGCGGACAGAAGAGTGAACAAAGTCAGATACCAATTTGTATCACAAGATACCAATTGGAATCAAGTTATAGCACGAAGGAAGAAAGAAGAGATAGTTTTTCCTAAATTCCCATAGCTTCTCGAAGAAAAGTACGGACGTCTCCGCATCGTTCTACAAGACTCTACTAGACCTATTTTAGTACAATGAGATCAACAAACCTAGAGCTCTGATACCATCTTTGTCATGACCCAGACCGTTGTGAGTGGGACCCACCCAACCACCCCCGGGCTCCTTTATGTCTTAGCTAAAAGGAAAACTAGCTCAAATCAAGACATTTAACCCAATCCTCACCCGGATTTCCCTAGACCATTCCTCGCTCCAAAATAGGCCGAGACTAGCCTAGTCCAGAATTTCAAACTCCCAAACCCGGAGTTTTCTAACTCCAAAAATTGGCACGAATGGTTCACCCAAAATGATGGACCAGGTCGTTACAGTAGAACCATATGCTTGAGTTGAAAATTTCTTCATAGGATCCAGTGAAATGAAAAAAATAGAAAGAAAAGAAGGAATTGGTGCTACCAAGTAAAGGTGAAAAAGAAAGTTGAATGATCTAGTTGAAGGGGAACTTCAGGATTGTGTGAGGGAGAAATAAGGTAAAGTCATTTTTCAAAAATGTGAGCGGTGTTTGAATGATCACAAAGAGCGTTAGTGAGGTTTAGTCACTTGAGCCAAATGCAATCCTCACCTTAGCTCTAGCCAATATCGTAACTCGCAAGTCCTTAGTGATTTCATGCTAGATAACTCTATATTAGTGGCGAATTACATAAAGGGCAAGCCTATGGTTCGATATGTGTACACTTGAATTTCTTGAGAGAGTGAGAGTCTTTTGGTTCTCTTATAATCCCTTTGTCTTGAAAATTTCATGATTGTGAGTGGGAGTTTCTCTTGTGGTGAGTGGCATTGCACACTTGAAAAGAATGATGAAGTCTCTATTTTAATTGAGAGGAATGAACGAGACAAGTTGTGTGGCGAATCTCGAGGCAAACCTTGATAGTCCATGCCAATGATTGGAGAAGCTTGATCTTGTTTTGAATGGCAAATTCCCATGTTTTTGAATGAGAAATGAAGTCCTTTTAATGAATATTTTGAAATGATCAATTGCCGTGAAAATGTGGTGGTCCAAATTGAGATGAGCATTGTAGTTGAGTCTTTTTGTTTGTTATTTTTCTTAGTTTTTAGAGTAGAGTAATCTTGAGTGCAACCCATGTGTTTTAGAGCATAATTCATTCCTTACTTTGTGAGTATCTTACTTGAGGACAAGCAATAGTTCAAGTTTGGGGGTTTGATAAGCTGGTAATCTACCAACTTATTGAGCCTTTATTCATGAATTATTGTTATGCTTTGACAAGATTTAGAGGTACTTATTACCTTTATTGATGCAAATGTAGGTACTCATGGTCACAAGTAGAAAATAAGGATATAAACCCAAAAGAGCTTAAAAGGAGTTGAAATGTGAAGGTGATCAAAAGAGACAAAGATTCTTCCAAGAGGTGCAGCCACTGTGCGACATGCACAATGACTGGTGCGGACTGCATCCCCTTCACATGACACCCAAAATCGGCTGAAGTCACTAGTCTGCTGAAACAGAGTTGTGCGATGCGCATAATGCATGGTGCGACCACACGTTGCGTCGCACGTCTCCCAAAGGGCATTTTTATTAACTTTTATGTGATGATTTGGGAATCTTCTAAAACCTAATTTGGGCATTGTACTCAATAGTTTTTGCTAGTTTTGAAGTTTTAGAATAGTATTCCATTGAGAGAGGTTCCCAAGGAAGATAGCGAGTACTTGCTTTTTCTCTTCTTCAACCTTGTGAATCCACTATTGATTGTACAAATTGAGCTTGGCTATTGGATATTAGTTTACAATGAATGGAAAATTGAATTACCCAATTGGTATAATCTCTTATTTCCTTAACGTGAGTGGCTAGTTTCCTTGTCTAGGGGTATGTGAAGGATGAGTATTTGATATTGGGTATGGGTCTTGCTTAATTATGTTTATAATTGCTAAATTGATATGGATCTATTGAATTCTCCATGTTTTAACTCTAAAATTGGTGGTTGCAAATATTGATTGAAGTTACTTGGTTGTGTTCTTTCTTGAAAGAGAAGTTCATGATTTCGGATGAGAATTCAATAGTGGGTACTTGGGATTTTCACCTAGATGGATAGATTGAGGCTAGAAATAGCTTAATCGCCGGAAAACACCCATTTAAGAGTCTAAGCTAGAAATAGTATGACTCCCCCAAGCTTGTATTGGTTGTTTTGTGATGAAACCATGGTGCTTGAATAAAGACCATGGGAAATATGTTTGGAAGATCGAAAGATTGAGAACATAACTATAACCAATGCTACCCATATCATTTATTAAGAATCGCATAATTAAGCAAGTATCCTAACTCATGTTTAAGTCCCATCGAAAACATACCCCTAGTCGTCTTCTCTCTTGATATAAACCCCTGTTTACTTTATTATTTTGTTTGAATTGCGATTGTGGCAGATTCCCAATTCCCTGATTTTCCCCCTTTTTACTTTTTATGTTGTTTGAACGATTACTCTATTGGTAATTGATATACGACAATCTTATAGGAGACTCTACCATTCTCTGTGGGATCGATCTCGACTCCCGTCGGGAATATAAATCTTGTTTTGCTCTAATGATCGCTATCACCTCCGTATGGAGAGTGTTACTTGAGCGTTATCAAAATACTATATAATAATTTATACAATATTAATATATTACATATACATTATGTATACATTACATATACAATGTTCGGGAAGTTATATATAAATTTCCCTTGGTGATTAATAAAACTATTAGAGTAGTTAAAAAAATGACCATTTAGCTACTATTTTGGTACCATTTAGCTAAAACGCGAGTATTTTGACTTTTTGACTATTTTTTTGTAAATTAAAACATGGCTATATTTATTGCAAACTAATTACTTTTTTTGTATACATATGAAAATTTTCCAATTTATTCATTCACGAATTAATACCATAATTGAAAGCCTCTATTATTAAATATGTGATTCCTACTATACCAGATTAATTAATAATTTTTTGGGTAAAGAAAAAGAATATTCTAGAAGCAGTAAATTAATTGTTTTTACTAGACTTCTAAAATAATATCTGAATACGTTTTTGAATGGGATAATGCTCCCAAAACATGCAGATCTTTTGGAGAAGATTACCCCTCACGTTTCTCTCTTTTCTGTTGAAAGATATGGATATAAGGAAGAGGTTTTTCACAAACGAACTCATCCCTTTACTGAAGCAAAACTGACTTGCCCATACAAGTCTTTTTCATTGAAAAGTTAATCTGATTTTAATAGAAGATCGTAGACTTGGATAGGTGTATATTGAACGAATTATATTTTGATTTCAAGAGATTAGTGGATTTTAATTCACGTTTTAATTATGTCACTAATTTTTATGTAAGATTTGTGATTATGTATGCTTTTGTTGCATGTATTTTCATCAGTCTTAATTGTACATGTGTCAAAGCTTCTAAGAAGAAGGTTACAAAGAAGATCAGGTGCAACAGAAATACACCCTATGTTTCTAATGTATATAATTTTTCTTTATCTTATGTAAAGAATGGAGTTATGGATGTAAACAATGTAACACTTTCATATCTAAATAAAGAGCATTAAAGAAGTGACCCTCCAAAATCAGTGTAATACTTGGACAGTAAAAGAAATCGGTTCATGGACAAACAAAGTAACAATACAGAGAGAAAAAGATAATAACAAATGAAAAAAAAAATAGCAACCCACATTTTTTTTTATCTAATACTCATCAAATGAATAATGAAATTCACGATGATCAAAAAAAGAGGGTAACTCATTTATTATCAAATAGTCAATAATAGAACTAGTGCATGCAAATTGCACTATCATGATCTCTTCAAAATATGAACCAGAATTTTTAGACAGCGCAATTTCAATATTTGTAGCAAAATTAAAATATTAACTAAAAAAATGACTGAACTCTAATCTTTTTTCACAAATGTTCTCAACAAAAGATCAAATCTCAATTGTAATTGTGAATATTCAGTAGCAAAACAGTTTCAAATTTTCTTGTTTGATATTTTTTGGGTTTTAATATTACAAGTATTAACTAGAGATGTGAATATAATCACTGTATGACAATCAAGAACAACTCATATGTATCTTAATTTTTTGATGCATGACTCAATTCTCTTATTTATCATTCGTTGTAATTCTCTTGCAAAATATACGTAGAAAAAAAAGCAAAAAGAGTGAAAACAAGTTGAAAAATTTAATATGTTATATTTTACAAAAGTATTAATAAGGTATTAAAAGACACATAACTAAAATTAATTGAATAAATAGTCATTCATAATTTAATTTACATTATTGTTCTTAAAGTTTGACAGAGAAATCTTAAAAAGTCTGATTCTATCACTGAATTTTTGTTTTAGTAATTAATATTTTTTGACATAATTAAGAAAAAATATCATTCAACTAATAATGGTTGAAGAAAGGGAGAAGCTAAAGAAGAAGAAGTTGAAGGAAGAATTATACTTACTAATGATCGATGATGATAGACCGTTGAATTCTATTTTCATTTGAGACATATAATGGAGGACTGTCATTTATGACAATGATAAGAATATCTTACGAAAAATAAAAAGACGCTAGTAAGTTAAAAAGATAATGAAAAATGAGTATATATATGCGGTAAAATATGATACAAATTTATGTTTAAAAATATCAAATTCAGATCCAATGATTTGATAATTGTAATTGTCAAATGATGTAATAGTTAATCGTGTTATCGGCAACAATAAATGCTCAAAGAGTGTAATCATTTTTATTGGTTCAATAATTGTGCTTCTATCAATTGTTCAAGTGAAATTATGAAAAAAAAATCATATATGTGATTGAATTCTCTGACATTTGTCATTGACATTAAATATGTTTAAAAAAAATAAACATGTCTTCATAATGTGTGATATTTGTACTGAAAATAATAACTTTTATTTTATTTTTTTATAAGATAAGTGATAAAGTTAGATATTTTAATTATGAATAATGTATTTGTAATAAGATTAGCATTTGTTTAATAATAAATTAATCATCAAATTATATAATTAATAGTTAAATGATTATAATTATTAATTATGATATTGACAAAATAATTTTGAGCTAGTAATGAATAAAGTATAAAAGCACTGAATCTTTTTATCCTTAAACAGTAAAATAAATGATTGATGAAGTCTAAATATTTTTTATCACTTAGATACAAATATTGATACACTATGCTAAACTTATTCTTTTAATAGTATTGTAAGAATAGACGATAAAATAATATGGTATTCTCATCATAATTTTATAACCTAGATCAAAGATCGGACATATTCTTTACTAATATGTATTTACATATGATATCTCATAGTGTCATTAAGTGAAGAAGAAGAAGAAAAAAAGAAACTTTAACTTCATTGCACAATTGTATAAAAATGTATCACCAACGCAATTGCAGCTATTTTTAATTATACAATCTTTTTCTCTCTTAACAAGTGATCTTAAATTAAAGGGACAAAAATTTATTATCGCAAACTCAAATGCATATATTTGAAGACATGCAATATTAGTTCAAGTGAATATATCAAAAGCATATGTTAATGACAAAGCAACAAATAAGATTAGTTTACTTTATTGTTTGAGGTAATTGAAACAAGCTTTTTAGCATATTAATAAAATACATCGATTAATACTGTCAAACAAGCACATTAGCCTGCACATACTTTCTATGATAAAAGAGAATTTACTGTCGTACCAATTCAAAGAATGTTGTAAAATTTAAAAAACCTATTCATTATAAAAGTAATGACTTTTTTACTCTATTTTTCATATACTTACAATTTAAGAAATTGAATGTTTTTAATAAATTGCTAATTTATTTATTTTTTATATTTTTCATGAAAGTATTTAATTTATCAATGATAATTATTGAGTAGAGAGAGGGTGAAAATTTGATGATTGTTAATTATTATTTATAGAGAAAATATTAATTAAAAATATATTTATTATTATATCAAAAAAATATTAATTACTACTAAAAGAACTAATTGATTAATAAAACATAAGCACTTTATCACTAAAATACTTTGAGTTGTCTAGAAATTTTTTAATAATTTTACACCATAAATCCTTCGCAAATCAATTATAAGGCAACTTCATATTGATCAACAAGTCATTATAATATATGATCAAATACACATTAATTATGTTAATGACAAAATAAATTTGAGCAAAACATGAAATAAAAAATGATACAAAATAATAAAATATACAAAACAGTGAGATAGATAACAAATATTCTTTTAGAAAAATAAATAAATAAATAATGAATAAAATAAAAATATATTTATGTCAATATCAATATCAAAAAGCTATTTTTAAACCTCACAAATGAATTATCAATCAACAAAAAAATACACAAATAAATTAAACTATAACAAATACATCTTTGTTCTATAGTGTTACGAGCTGCTATTTTTTATTTTTATTATTTCACGAGTATTTTTATTTATTACCTGAATTTTACATATTCATTCTTCTGTGTTTGAAGTGATTCTGTTGATATTGAGCTTTTTTGTCATTTTCAGTTAATCTGATGTTGAAATATAAACACAAAAATATAAATCAACATTATGAATAAAATAAAATGGTATAAAGGGAAAAAATATGAGATTAGATAAATTTGAATATCTAATTTACTCGCCAAAAGTGTAACATAACTTCAATTAAATTTTTTTAATAAGTTTATCATAAACAACATTGAATGTAGATTGATAATCATCGTCATAATTAATAATTTAATGCAGTTAAAATTTTTGACTCTTAACAAAACAACATACAATTAACTATGAGAGAAAATAAATTCATGTAAATAAATATCAACAAAATTTAAGATCTGGCTTTAAGTTTTATTTATTATCATTATAAAATACAATCGTATTAAAAATTATATTGTTTTAAAAAAAATATTTTTTTATCATGTGATATTAATAGTGATACTCATAAAATGAATACATACGTATTTTTAAAATTATCGTTAAATATTGTGGCGTTGATAACATATGATCTGAAATCATTGCATATTAAATGTATTTATTGCATAAATTTTTATAAGAATGATAATATAATTGAATAATTTATTTTCAAGAATAATTTATAAGGAGATAAACCAACAAAATTTAAAGTATATACTCACTTTGATCTTTTGAATTCACGATCTCATCAGTTGTTAGATATATTTTTTCAATTATTAAAAATTGAGTGATTAACATGTCATTTATTTTATCAATAAAATTATTTTTTGTTATTAAAATAGCACGAGAAATAAAAAAAAAATCTAAGTGAGAGGTGTGCAAATCAGGATAAGTAACTTTAGCAAAAGATTTAATGAATCTCTTTCATTGATGAATGAAATGATCAAAAAATGAGAAATTTTAATTTATCTCTATTGATTTTTCTTTCTATTTCATTACCAACACATTAAGTATTTACAAAAAATTGAAATCTGTTTTTGCACTTGTTTTTCAAAAGCTATAATTTTTTAAGGTAATTCTAAATTTCAGAACATAGTATATTTTTACGAATAATTTTTTTCCGCTATAAACAACAAAAAAAGTGTGTCTAAAATCACCACTAAAAATAATTACTTTATCTTTAAATAGTATATTTATTTCCATAAAATTTTTTAAAAGTAGACCAAAAGCTTCAACTATTTTTTTTATCATTAAAATTTTATCGTATACTATACGTTTTGCATCATGAATTAAAAATATCACAAAACTTTATTTACTAATGTTACAAGAATATAAAAACTCTAGGGAGTTTTAGAAAAGTCAAAAAATTCTTCATAATGAAGAATCTCAAAAAATAACTAAAAAAATAAAGAATTTTTTATTTAGAATCTTAGTTAATTATTTTACTTTTTAATTTAAAATTTAGATATTTGTTACAATTAATTATTTGTTGAACTCATTAGTTTAATTGACTAAAAAATAAATTATTCCTTTGCTTTTGAAAGTTGTCATCAATATTAATAGAAAATTTAAAACGAAAATAAGCAGTTCGATCATCGGAGAGGAGTAAAGTTGCGACACTTGAATTTACAGTTTTTAAAACTATAAATTCTCTATATCTCGTAACTATTAATAAAACATGATATAAAACTCTTTTATCAATTTCTTCAAAATCGCCGATAAAAAATGCACCTAATTTATTTGAAAATATTCTATATGATAATGTTGTAAGTTCTTCTTTGTGTAATACTTAATTTATTTTATAGTAGCAGATCATTTACATTGATAGTAAAAAAAAAAAAAAAATTAAGTAAATATTATTAATTTTTTTTGCTAATATGAACGGTTTAATTGTTTCTAAAATTAGTTCAAATTTATTAATATCGTGATCAACTAAATGAAAAATATCATTAAAATAATTTAATATCTTTATAACAAATTTTTTGTATTCATGTTTGATATTTTTGTAAAGATATCTGATAATGATATCTTAAGTTTTTTCATAATTCTCTTGGGTTATTTAAGTTACAATAAATCAATAAAATAGTGATTAAATATCTAAAATTTGATGACATTTGATATTTTACTGTCTCAAATAATATTCTATTAAATTATTATTCAAAAGTAGCAATTCTCTTTTTTCAGTCGATTCTCTAAATATTTACATGATATGTCATTTACAGTTAGTAAATTTTTCTATGATTTTTGACCTCTTATATTCATTAATAACAATGTAAAATAATATCTTTCTCTTTCGATTGAATGACAAGTCACAACGTATTCAATAGCATGCCTTCGTATATAATGCGTTCACATTTTATCTGTTCTGGATCATATAAAATATTATTAAAAAATTATATAATAAATTTATATTTTTAACGGTGTCGTTTACTTTATTCATTACGAAAAATTTTGTTAACATTATTTTATAAATATTTGAATTATTTATAATTTTATTAATATTTATAGTACTTTTGAATGAAATAAATTATTATCCATCAAAATATAGTTGAAGATAATATATATTTGAAGACATTTCATTGATAAAAAAGAAAATATACGATATGTAATTTTGAATGTGAAGATCCATCTAGCAAATTAATGTTCTTCTATCTTATCAATTTTTTATATTTGTATCATTAGTATGAATTAAAGAAATTTTATTATATATTTTGCATATATAATTATAAATATACTTAATTATTTTGATATTTAAGTAAATGTTTATGTTTATATGACAATTAAATTTAGACAATAAAAAAAATTATAAAGCATAATTCATGATTTGTCAAGAAGATGTTCTTTTGTTGTTTCGCTAACAATAAAAAATTTCTTTTGTTGTTTCGCTAATAAAGTCTAAATTGTCCAAGAAGTGAGAAAAGGCAAAAATAAATGATAGAGAAAGCCGGAAAAGCCTCTGAAGGTGGGAGCTCATCAAAGCTTCGAATCTGCAAAGTCCACACGAATCAAGGTCCACGTTATCCACTCATGCTAGGATATGCATCAGAGGAATACAGAAAAGTAGGGGTGAGTACGATCCACTTGTACTCAGTGGGCATTATAGGCCGACTGAGCTTAAGAAAATACTATACCGAATAAAGAATACTAAAATAACCCTGCACGCAGAAAAGTCCCAACAGTTCAACAACAATAATAATGCAGTATAACTCAATCAAAGTAACAACTGAAATGATAATGCAATGCAATGTGATGGGATGATATGCAATGATCAATGTCTACCAATATACACCTTTCAAGCATATATTGCTCCAGGACAGGACTCATGAGGGACTCGCGAGGTCCATATACAATCACTCGAAATCACTTGATAGAATCATACCTCACCATCTGGTAAATGCATCAAATCACTCATAAAATATCAGTTTTCTCACCATCCGGCAAATGCATCGGATTGCTCATAAAATATTAGTTTCCTCACTATTCGACAAATGCATCGCATCGCTCATAAAAATATCAGTTTCCTCACCATAGTATTCTCCAATGATTCATGAGATGAATGAATATGCATGCTCAAAATAATAATTCAAGGTTAACTAAGATATACATATATGAGTCTTTAGGATATCAATCAACTCATGAACACTGGCTACAAGCCTCAATATCAAGTGAGTAATCTAATTCACCATTCACTATCAAAGTACAAGCCCCCAATGGAACATCACATGGTAATTTTCTCGCATCTAGTACTCAATCCATAATTTCATCTAACCCTAAAAGAGAGATTTCAAATATGACAGATTTATTCACTCTATCAATAATCGAGTCGAATCTGGTGTATCATAAGGAATTTGCCTAGAAGATTTATTAAAACTATTGAATTCGAAATATGGTAAAGTAGCTCCTGAGTGGGGAACTACTCATTTGATGGGTGTCACAATGGCCTTATTTTGTATCCAACTGTATAAAGGAGGGCACAGATTTATAAATAGACGACATTGTACTAGTATTTACAGACCCTAAATTATCAACAGGCTCTTCGAGCCATAATTTCATAAAAAGATATCATGATTCCTTGTAGAAAAAATAATTTGCTGAGGCAAAAAACAAAGATATCAAATTTTGCATGCTTTATACGATATGTTTCCGCCCAAGCAAAGTTTACAGAAAGTTAAGCCATAACCTACCTCGAAGCCGAACAACAAAATTCTACGCGATAACACTTGAGATTTTCCTTTATGAAGATCCTCCGCACATAATCACTCTATCAAAAATAAGTTCTACACATAAACACGAGTACAACGATACCCATATAGCTAAAGTTCTAAACCGGGCTCACAAAGTCAACCCAAAAGTCAACCCGAGCCCAAAAGGGCAAAATCAGAAATTTATTAAAAATTCAGTTTATCCAAAGTATAAGAAATTCAAATATATAATTTTATCAAAAATGGGATAAAAATTGAGATTAAAATCATTAAAATATCAAATTTTCACTTTACCGGAGAAAAAACAAAAATTTCAAGTTAAAAAATAAAGATTTGAAGGTGAAATTATAAACTTATCATCGAGGAATGCATAAAAAAAGTTTAAGAACGTACCCATTTGAAGAAATCTCGAAATTCCACTTTGAAATCGCCAAAAATTGAGTTCTAGAGCTCTAAAAATGAGTTTGGGAAGCAACTTTACGAAAAAGAAATCAGATTTTAAAAAAGACTCTCAAGCACCGCAAAACTGGTCAATGTCCGCAAAAGCAGTTTATGTTTGCAAAAGTGGCATATGTCTGCAAAAGCAGACACCGCAAAAGCAACATTTGTTCACAAAAGCGGCTAATGTCCGCAAAAGCGGACACCAGATACCATCAACAACCAACACTTTGAAAAACTTGGATTCGATCCTCGGAACTCATTCAGAACCACCCGAACACAAATCAACTATGCTACTAGACCAAATTTGACATTTCGGACTCAATGGAATCATCGGATTCACCAACAAAATTGTTATCACCGAATATTGACCAAAGTCAACTGTATGTCAAATTTCTAACTTTTCAACCAATGACTCAAAATGCATTCTAAAGCCTCGGGACCCAAACCAACAGTTCTACTAGCCTAAAAATGGCATTCCGGAGCTAATGAAACTAATGGAATTCCCATATGATACTCCGAACTCCAAATATTGACCAAAGTCAACCATATCAACTTTAAGACCTCCCAAATAAAAAACTCATCTAGAACCCAACCAAACACCTCGAGAACCATACCACTCTCTCCCACAAAATACAAATAGCATAATACAACTATGCGGAGAGGCAAAACAGTCAAAAAGAAAGAAAAACCAAAAATCACCACAAGGTTTGTTACATTATCCACCACTAAAACACACATTCGTCTTCGAATGTAAGAGTAAGGAAGGTACATGAACTGCCAAAAAACTGGGGATATCTGCTTCGCATATCCGACTCTATCTCCCAAGTGGCCTCCTCGACTGGATGATGTTTCCACTGAACCATCACTGATGCTATCTTCTTGGATCTCAACTTCCTAGTCTGCCTATCCAAGAGAGTTGTAGGCTCCTCCTCAAAAGTCAGATTCACATCCAAATCCACCGAATCCCAACTAATCACATGAGAACCATCAGAATGGTACTTCTTCAAAATCAAAACATGAAAAATAGGGTGAACAACTGAAAGACTCGGAGGCAAAGCTAACTCATAGGCCACCTCTCCAATGCCCCTAAGAATCTCAAAAGGGACAATAAACCTTGGGCTGAGCTTGCCCTTCTTCCCAAACCTCACCGACCATAAACTCAAGGTCGCGAACCCTCCTATAAGAATAACTCTTATGCCTACTCTGGGCTGCCAAGAGTCTATCCTGAATCAACTTCACCTTGCTCATAGAGTCCTGCAACAAATTTGGGCCCCAAGTCCTAACCTCAAAAGAATCAAATCAACCCACTGGAGATCGACACTTCCTTCCATACAAAGCCTCAAATGGTGCCATTTGAATGTTAGAATGATAGTTGTTATTGTAGGAAAACTCCACCAAAGGAAAGAACTAGTCCGAATGACCACCAAAGTCGATCACACAAGCTCAAAGCATATCCTCTAAAACTTGAATAGTTTGCTCGGACTGACTATATGTTTGGGGGTGAAAAGTTATACTCATCTCCAACTGAGTACCCAACTCACGCTGCATAGAACTCCAAAAGTGAGATATGAACTGAGTACCCCTATCTGAAATGATGGAAATGGGTACATGTCATGTCTTGAGGATACCCCCTAGACGTAACACGGGACCCAAAACCACAAGTGGTCCTAAGTTAACCCTTGGCACTTGCATAACTTAGACAAATATAGATAAACTTAGCGGAAGAAATACGCTAAAGATATAAGCAAGCTGAACCATCAATAGATCAAGGTCTAAACATAACAGAATCTGAAACCTCAATTACAAAATCTCCAACTATGTCTAAAAAGCCTCTAAACTAGATAACGAGTTGCTGGGACAAGACCCCAGCTAACTCCAAATACTAAGAAGAAAATCATAAAAATAGCTAAACTGATACTAGTACTCGAAGGATGAGGACTCACCACTCAAAGTTGGGAAACCTGCTAACCTCTAGCCACGAGTCTGAGATCGGGAGCCTGAATCTGCATCATGATAGGATGCAGCACAAAATATGCTTCAGTACTATATATAGGATGTACTGAGTGTGCGAGATATGCAAAATCTGGATTGAAACATTCTAAAGGTACTTGAAATTAAAATCATGCTATATTAGTAAAATCCGAAATATAAAGACTCAATGCAATATCATAAGCTAAAACATATCTGAAAACCATAAGTGATAGTAGAAATTCTGAAATCTGAAGACAAAGAGTCGATGCATTTAAACTTGAAACTATTTATGTGGGAGATTCTCATAACCGACATAGACCATGTGAGCTACATGGAATTCGATGTATACGTCCCATAGAGAGGACCCAATATACCTTGCCAGGGTATAAAGGCATGACTGGCGTGATCATAATTTCTGGTGCCCAACTGAGGGGATAAATAAACCTACTGGGGCACATAGTTTTGGGACTTAGGGTACTCTCACCCCGTCCAACTCGATGTTAAATACTACTCCCAAAACATACTTTAGCTC
The DNA here is from genome assembly GCA_003996215.1 of Jaltomata sinuosa. Classification (NCBI taxonomy): domain Eukaryota; kingdom Viridiplantae; phylum Streptophyta; class Magnoliopsida; order Solanales; family Solanaceae; genus Jaltomata; species Jaltomata sinuosa. The sequence continues at coordinate 100,949 of QJPP01003427.1, forward strand.
ATATATAAACTGGGGCATATGTAATACCAAACTATTGAAAAGCATACGGACATATCTAATGTCATGCCATTCTCAAATCATAAGTCTTGAAGCTTAGCATAACCATTATTCAAATATTCTTCTTTCTAGAATTCATAGCTTGAAGAATTAGGCATGCAATTTCGTAAATACTTGAAGTCATGTTACCTAAATATGCCAATTTTGCTTAAAATCATGCAATTGGGTGAAATCATGCTAGAAATCATTCTCAATGCATAGGTTTTTGAAAATACTTGAGGAAACATGTATTGGCCATGGGTATAATGTTAGAAACCATTAATTGATGCCAATAAATTGAATTCAAAATAATTTGATAAATTGGGTAAGAACCCTAATTTCATAGTTTCATAAATCCAAAGTAAAATCATGGGTTTGGGGCATAAGGGTGAAAGAAATCCCTTATTGAATACCCACATACCAAAATTGAAACTTTCTTAATCAAGGATGAGAGGGATGGAGACTTGGAGCTTGAAGCTTGAGAGACCCTTTCCATTTTTAGAAGATGAATGAGAGTTTGGGAGGGGACTTAGGTTAATTAGGGATGAAACCCTACCAAAAGAGTCCAAACCGACCTCACTTAAGAGTTAAAAGGGTGGAAAATTTCCAAAATAACCTAGGGATTTAATTTACAAAAAAACCTTAAAACTACGGCTTCAGGTTCCACGAGTGCACTCCATGAGTCGTAGACTCAACCAAGACTCGTGGTTTCCTCTCGTGGTTCCTGGACAAAATGTTCAACTGCGAATCAAGATTCACGAGATAACAGTACGGTCCGTAGAACCATCTACGATTCGTAGAACCCACTCGTGGTTCACTGGGGAAAAGATAACTCTCAGGTCTATTTCTACGAGTTAGTTTTATGACCCGTACAATTGTCCATGACTCGTGGACCCAACTCGGGATTCTCAGACTTGAGGATGGTCTCCAGGACTAGTTTAAAGAGTCTTTTCCACGACTCATGGTCCCGTTCATGGCTCGTGGGCATGACTCGTGATTCTTGGAAGTTCAAAATTTTGCAGAGTTTCTAGGTTTTAAAAGTTGGTTCGAATTTTGAGGTGTTACAATATCTCCCCCTTGGGATCATTCGTCCTCGAATGAAGATTAATCAAGGAAAACTGGAGAGAAAATAGCCCAACCAACAAACAAAACATGAAAACTGAAGAATGAGTATGAAAACTAAGCTTTAACTTAAAAACATGATTGAACTAATTCCGGAAAACATGAGTGCATCCTAGGATCATGAGAAAAACTGATGGAATAGAATCAGAGGGACATATTAAGGAGAAAACCATTACCTCAAGCTGAAACTGGATCGGAAGGAAATAGATGAGGGTACTTGGCTTTCATGGCTGCTACTGCTTCCCAAGTAGCTCCCTCAACTAGCTGGTTCCTCCAAAGGACTTTACCGAAGCGACTTCTTTATTCCTCAACCTCCGAATCTGACGATCAAGGATCTCAATGGAGACTTCTTCATAAGAAAGGCTATCCTTTACACTCACATATTCCAAGGGTACAATCAAGGTCGGATCACCAACACACTTCTTCAATAAGGAAACATGGAAAACTGGATGAACCGCTTCAAGATCTGTTGGCAACTCTAACTCATAAGCAACACTACCAACTCTCTTCGAAATCCTGTAGGGACCTACATAGAAGGGACTAAGTCTCCCTTTCTTACCAAAGCTCATCACACCCTGCATGGGTGACACCTTCAGAAACACCCAATCATCCACCTTGAACTCCAATCTCTCCTCCTTACATCTGCATATGATTTATGTCGACTCTGAGCGGTCTTCAACCTCTCCCTAATAATTTGAACTTTCTCCATAGTCTCATGAACTGAATCTGGAACAATCAAAGTTGCTTCACCTACCTTAAACCAACCAATAGGAGATCTACACCTCTGCCCATAAAGTGCCTCATAAGGAGCCATCTGGATGCTAGAATGAAAGTTGTTGTTATAGGCAAACTCAATAAGAGATAAGTGATCATCCCAATTACCTTTGAAATCAATCACACAAGCTCTCGATATGTCTTCTAAGGTCTGAATAGTACGCTCGGCCTGGCCATCCGTCTGTCGGTGAAAAGTTGTGCTAAGTCTCACCTGAGTACCAAGGCCCTTCTGAAATGATCTCCAAAACTGGGATGTGAACTGAGTACCCCTATCTGAAATGATAGATAATGGAACCCCATGCAATCTGAATATCTCACGGATGTAAAGTCTAGCATAATCATCTGTTGAATCAGTAGTTTTGACAGCCAAGAAGTGGGATGACTTAGTCATCACGTCGACAATAACCCAAATAGAATCATGTTGCCTGCGAGTATGAGGTAAGCCTGTAATAAAGTCCATATTGATTGCTTCCCACTTCCAAGTAGGAAGATCAATATCCTGAGTCATGCCACCCGATCACTGATGTTCCACCTTCACTTGTTGACAATTGGGACACTTAGCCACAAAATATGCTATGTCTTATTTCATGCCATTCCATCAATAGACATTCGGTAGGTCACGATACATCTTTGTGGCACTGGGGTCATTAGAATACCTGGAGCTATGAGCCTCTGTCAAAATCTGTTGTCACAACCCATCCACGTCTGGCATACATATTCGACCCTGATATCGAAGCACACTATCTCCCCCTTGGGAGAAAACCTTTACCCTCTACTGATGGACTGCACCCTTCAACTGATGCAAAATAGGATCACTATGTTGCTTCTGCTTTACCTCAACTACCAAAGATTATTTGGACCCATTCTGAAAAATAACACCACCATCCGCTGAATCTGTAAGGTGAACTCCCAATTGGGCAAGTCTATGAGCATCCTTGGCTAACTCCTTCTTTCCGTCTTCCACCAGAGACACTCTACCCATAGACAATCTACTAAGTGTATCATCCACTACATTGGCCTTACCTGGATGGTAAAGCACACTCATATCATAGTCCTTAAGAAGCTCAAACCATTTTCTTTGATGAAGATTCAATTCCTTCTAGGTGAACACATACTGAAGACTTTTATGGTCGGTAAATATATCCACATGGACACCATACAAGTAATGCCTCCAAATTTCAAAGAAAAAACCACCGCCGCTAACTCAAGATCATGAGTCGGGTAATTCTACTCATGAATCTTTAGCTGTCTAGAAGCCTAAGCAATCACCTTACCAGGCTGCATCAAAACACAACCCAAACCAATCCTAGAAGCATCACAATACACAACAAAGCCCTCTAAGCCCTTGGGTAGAGACAAAACTGGGGTTATGGTTAACCTAGTCTTCAATTCTTGAAAGTTCTTCTCACACAGGTCAGACTACTGAAACTTAACCTTTTTCTGAGTTAATTTGGTCAATGGGGCAACTATGGAAGAAAATCCTTCCACAAATCTGTTGTAGTAACCAGCCAAACCCAAAAGGCTCCTAATATCTGACGGGGAAGTGGGTCTAGGCCAATTCTTCATTGCCTCTATTTTCTGTGAATCAACTCGAATACCATCTCTAGTCACAATATGACCTAGAAAAGCAAAAACTGCATCCAGAATTCACACTTGCTAAACTTAGCAAATAACTGACAATCTTTGAGAGTTTGCAACATAACTCTCAAATAGTCCACATGCTCGTTCTTACTCTGAGAGTAGATAAGTATATCATCAATGAAAACAATCACAAACATATCCAAATATTATTTGAACACAAGGTTCATCAAGTCTTTAAAGGCTGCAGGAGCATTAGTTAGTCTATAAGACATAACCACCAATTCATAATGACCATACAAAGTTTTGAAGACTTTCTTTGAAATGTCACACTCTCGAACACGGAGCTGATGATAACCGGATCTAAGATCGATCTTGGAGAAATAACTGGCACTCTGAAACTGATCGAACAAGTCACCAATCCTAAGAATGGGATACTTATTCTTGATAGTGACCTTATTCAACTGATGGTAGTTGATATACATTCTGAGAGAACCATCCTTCTTATGCACGAATAGGACTGGAGCATCCCATGGAGAGATATTGGGTCGAATAAAACCCTTATCGAGGAGGTCTTTCAACTGATCTTTCAATTCCTTAAGCTCCATCGGAGCCATTCTTTAAGGAGGAATAGAGATAGGCTGCATATTTGGGAGGAGGTCTATCCCAAAGTTAATCTCCCGCTCGGGAGGGACTCCAGGCAAATCCTCGGGAAACACTTCAGGAAACTCATTTACAATAGGAACTGACTGGAGAGATAGGGTTTCAGACTCCATGTCCATAACCCAAACTATATGATAGATATAACCCATAGAAATCATGTTCCTAGCTTTGAGGTAAGATATAAAATAACCCTTTGAGGATGGAGGACTACCTTGCCACTCTAAGATAGGTTGATTTGGAAACTTGAAACTGACTACTCAGGTATGACAATCAACTGAGGCATAACATGCATGCAACCAATCCATACCAAGAATAACATCAAAATTGGTCATCTTTAACTCTACTAGATTGGCTGAAGTGACTCTATAAAGGATGGAGATAGGACAATTTCTGTAAATTCTCCTGGCTAGGACTGACTCACCAATAGGAGTAGAAACACAAAAGAGTTCTAGAAGTTGTTCAGAACTGACTCCGAATTCGCAAGCAACATTAGGGGTCACAAAAGATAGAGGCTTCGGGGTCCAACAAAGCATAAACATCGAAAGAGAAGACTTGCAACATACTAGTAATAACATTTGGGGAACACTCCTGATCCTGGTGAGGTGACATAGCATAGAGACAGTTCTGGTGCTGACCACCACCCGAACCAGAAGCGGTACCCTGCTAAACCTGATGACCTGTGGGGCTACTGTAGTAGACTAAGTCCTGCCACCTCCATGTCCCTCCTTGGCTGAAGGGAAATCCCTGATCGTATGACCAATCTGTCCGCACCCAAAGCATCCCTATGTGATAGCAAGGCACTAACCAGGGTGACTCTTACCACACTTGTTACAAATAGGGTGGGAAGGCACTTTCGCAACACTCCCCTGAGACTACGAACCTGATCCTCTACCTAACTGATCATGTCTAGGCCTGGGGGTCTAAGTAGGAGCACTAGCTAATAAAGGTATGGTTCTTGATGACCTCTTCTGGAATGAAGAACGGTGTCTGCCTCTAGACCTCTGATGGATAAACCTTGAACCCTCTGATCTAGACCTCTTGTTTTCCCTTTCCATTTCCTTCAACTTATCGCCCTCAATCTGATGGGCATAAGTCATAAGCCTAGAGATATCTATGTCCCCCAAAAGCATAGCGGACCTGCACTTCTATTTCACCAAGTCTAATACCCAATAAATGAACTTACTCATTTGATCCCTCGAATCAACCACCATAGAAGGAGCATATCAAGAAAGTTGGGTGAACCTCAATCTATACTCCTGAGCTGACATCGATCCTTGCCTCAAATTCATGAAATCTTCAGCCTTAGCCTCACTCAACTCTCTAGGGAAGAACTGATCAAGAAATGCTCTCTCAAAGCACTCCTAAGTCATAGGAACCGCATCCCTAGCCTTAGCATCCTTCCACTGAGTATACCAAATGTAAGCCATATCCTTGAGCTAATAGAAAGCTAGCTCAACACCATCCACACCGATAACTTGCATCACCTCCAAAATCTTCTTCACCTCATCCATGAAATTTTGCAGATCTTCACCAACCTTAGAACCCAAGAACTCAGGTGGGTTCATACGAATGAAGTCTCGAACGCTGGCCACAACTTCCCCACTATGAGTGTTAGCAGGAACAGGTGCTGGGGGATTGGACTGGTTGGCCATTGCATGAGCCATCTGGATGTCATTCCTGAACTCCTCATTTGTAACCTCATGGTCTGGAACTGGAGGATTCGCATTTCGGGCATTGCCCCGGTGAGGCATGGCACGGCGAAGAGGCATAATATGAAATATATAAAGATTGGATTAGAGGAGTTAAACTCTATCACAAGATACGATCATGAAAGAAGTGAAGTTTTTCCTGAGACACCTTATAGCTTTCCCATCATAAGTGTGGCGCGCTTCACACCCATGAAAGAAACTCTACTTAGTGTGGCTTTCATACACCCTAGGACTCTTGAACCTGATGCTCTCATACCAAGTTTGTCATGCCCCGAGGCTACCCCCTAGATGTAATATGGGACCCAGAACCACATGTGGTTCTAAGTTAACCCTTGGCACTTGCATAACTTAGACAAACATAGATAAACTTAGCGTAAGCAATAAGCTAGAGAGATAAGCAAGTTGACCCATCAATAGATCAAGGTCTAAACATAACAGAATCTGAAACCTCAATTACAAAATCTCCAACTATGTCTGAAAAGCCTCTAAACTAGATAACGAGTTGCTGGGACAAGACCCCAGCTAACTCCAAATACTAAGAAGAAAATCATAAAAATAGCTAAATTGATACTAGTCCTCGAAGGATGAGGACTCACCACTTGAAGCTGGGAAACCTGCTAACCTCTAGCCACAAGTCTGAGATCAGGAGCCTGAATCTGCATTATGATAGGATGCAACACAAAATATGTGTCAGTACTATATATAGGATGTACTGAGAATGAGAGATATGTAAAATCTGGATTGAAACATGCTAAAGGTACTTGAAACTGAAATCATGCTATATTGGTAAACTCTTAAATGTAAAGACTCAATGCAATATCAAAAGCTAAAACATATCTAAAAACCATAAGTGATAGTAGAAATTTTGAAATCTGAAGACAAAGAGTCAATGCATTTAAAATTGAAACTATTTCTGTGGGAGATTCTCATAACCGACATAGACCATGTGAGCTACATGGAATTCGATGTATACGGCCCATCGAGAGGACCCAATATACCTTGCCAGGGTATAAAGGCATGACTAGCATGATCATAATTTCTGGTGCCCAACTAAGGGGATAAATGAACCTACGGGGGCACGTAGTTCTAGGACTTAGGGTACTCTTATCCTGTCCAACTCGATGCTAAATACTACTCCCAAAACATACTTTAGCTCATATATAAACTGGGGCATATCTAATGTCAAACTGTTGAAAAGCATAAGGACATATCTAATGTCATGCCATTCTCAAATCATAAGTCTTTAAGCTTAGCATAACCATAATTCAAATATTCTTCTTTCTAGAATTCATAGCTTGAAGAATTAGGCATGCAATTTCGTAAATACTTGAAGTCATGTTATCTAAATATGCCAATTTTGCTTAAAATCACTCAATTTGGTGAAATCATGCTAGAAATCATTCTCAATGCATAGGCTTTTGAAAATACTTGAGGAAACATGTATTGGCCATGGGTATAAGGTTAGAAACCATTAATTGATGCCAATAAACTGAATTCAAAACAATTTGTTAAATTGGGTAAGAACCCTAATTTCATAGTTTCATAAATCCAAAGTAAAATCACGGGTTTTGGGCATAAGGGTGAAATGAATCCTTTATTGAATACCCACATACCAGAATTGAAACTTTCTTAATCAAGGATGAGAGGGATAGAGACTTGGAGCTTGAAGCTTGAGAGACCCTTTCCACTTTTAGAAGATGAATGAGAGTTTGGGAGGGGACTTAGGCTAATTAGGGATGAAATCCTACCAAAAGAGTCCAAAATGAACTTACTTAAGAGTTAAAAGGGTGGGAAATTTCCAAAATAACCGAGGGATTTAATTTAGGAAAAACAACTTAAACTGTGGCTTCAGGTTCCACGAGTGCACTCCACGAGTCGTAGACTCAACCACGACTCGTGGTTTCCTCCTGTGGTTCCTGGACAAAATGTTCAACTGCGGATCATGATTCACGAGTTAACAGTACGGTCCATAGAAACATCTACGGTCCATAGATCCCACTCATGGTTCACTGGGGAAAAGAAAATGCTCAAGTCTAATTCCACGAGTTGGTTCTACGACCCGTAGAACTGTCCATGACTCGTGGACCCAACTCGGGGTTCTTAGACCTGAGGATGGTCTACAAGACTGGTTTCACGAGTCCTTTCCATGACTCATGGTTCCATCCATGACTCGTGGACTTGACTCGTGATTCCTGGAAGTTCAGAATTTTGCAGAGTTTTTGGGTTTTAAAAGCTGGTTTGAATTCTGGGGTGTCATAGTACACCATGCAACCAAACTATCTCTTAAATGCAGATCTTCACAAACTTCTCTGCATTGTAGGTCACCTTTACTGGAACAAAATAGGCTTATTTGGTCAATCTATCCACAATCACCTAAATGGAGTCAAACTTACCCAAGGTTTGAGGCAACCCAACCACAAAGTCCATAGTGAGACACTCCCACTTTCTTTCAGGTATAGGCATCCTCTGAGTCATACTACCCGATCTCTGATGCTCATATTTCACTTGTTGATAATTCAAACACTTAGCCATGAACTCCACAATGTCCCTTGTCATTCTACACCACTAATAGTGCTTCTTTAGGTCATGATACATTTTAGTTTCCCCCAGATGAATAGAATACCTCAAACTGTGAGCCTCTTCCATGATTAATCTAGTCAAGTCACCCACTCTAGGAACACAAATCCTACCCTTGATCCTCAAAATACTCTATGGATCAAGAATCACTTCCTTAGCTTCACCACTCAACACCTTGTCCCGAATCATGCACAACTTCTTATCCTCGAAATGCTTACCCTTAATTTGATCCCATAATAAGGACCGTGTCTCAACACAAGCAAACACCCTACCAGGCTCAGAAATATCAAGTCTAACAAAGCTATTATCCAAAAGATAAACATCCATCGCCAAAAGTCGCTCCTTGGCCACCAACATAGCAACACTACCCATACTAATCGCCTTCCTACTCAAGGCATCCTCCACTACATTGGCCTTGCCCGGGTGATAGAGAATAGTCACATCATAGTCTTTCAACAACTCCAACCACCTGCGTTGTCTCAAATTCAAATCCTTTTGGTTGAAGGTATACTGAAGGCTACGATGATCGGTGTACACCTCACAATGAACTCCATACAAATAATGCCGCCACAATTTCAAAACAAATACTACCTCCGCCAACTCCAAGTTATGAGTGGGGTAGTTCTTCTCATGGGTATTCAATTGCCTTGAAGCATAAGCTATTACCTTTCCTTTTTGCATCAACACATCACCAAGGCTAACCCCCGAAGTACCACAATACATGGTGAAACCCTCACCTTCCACGGGTAAGGTCAAGATAGGTGCTGAAGTCAACAAAGTCTTGAGCTTTTGAAAGCTCTCCTCACACTCATCGGACCACTGAAAAACAACATTCTCCTAGGTCAACTTGGTCAAAGAAGTTGCAATAAAAGAGAAGCCCTGCACAAACCGCCTGTAGTAACTAGCCAACCCAACAAAACTCCTAATCTCAGTAGGTGAAGTAGGCCTAGTCCAATATCAAATAGCCTCAATCTTGGCTGGATCAACTATAATACCATCCTTATACATAACATGCCCCAAAAACACCACAGAACTAAGCCAAAACTCACACTTCAAAAACTTAGCATACAACTTCTCATCCCTCAATCTCTGGAGTATAATCCTCAAATGCTTCACATGATCCGCCTCATTCTTGGAATATACCAAGATGTCATCAATAAACACAATCACAAAAGAATCAAGATATGGTCATAACACCTCATTCATCAACTCCATAAACTCTATCGAGGCATTAGTCAAACCAAAGAACATCACCAAAAACTCGAGATGTCCATACCAGATGTAATGTCCATACCGGATCCTAAAAGCTGTCTTAGGGATAACCGAAGCCCTAATCCTCAACTGGTGGTACCCAGACCTTAAGTCAATCTTTGAAAATATTGAAGCACCTTGAAGCTGATCAAACAAATCATCAATACGCTAAAGAGGATACTTATTCTTGATGGTTACCTTGTTCAACTATCGATATTCAATACACATACGCATAGACCCATCTTTTTTCTTCACAAAAAACATCGGGGCCTCCCATGGAGAAACACTAGGTCTTATAAAACCTTTACTAATTAAATCCTGAAGCTGATCCTTCAATTATGTCGGACCATCTTATAAGTAGGGATAGAAATAGGCCTAGTGCATGGCTCTAAATCAATAACAAAATCAATGTGCCTATCTGGAGGGACGCCTGGAAGGTTGTAGGGAACATATTCTAAAACTCTCTCACCACCATCACTGACTCCAAAGAAGGTAAGTCAGCACTAGTATCACGCACATAAGCCAAATAAGAAAAGCACCTCTTCTCAACCATCTGTTGAGCCCGAAGAAAAGAAATTACACTTTTAGGATATGAACCCTGAGTACCCTTCCACTACAACCTTGGTACCCCTGGAATAACTAATTTAATAGTATTGGCTTGACAATCCATGATAGCATGATGTGGAGAGAGCCAATCCATATCCAAAATAACATCAAAATCAACCATGTCAAGAATAATCAAGTCTACTTAGGTATCATACCCTAAAAGAGTCCCAACACAGGATCGGTACACCCGATTCACCATTAAAGAATCACCTACAGGGGTAGAGATTTTAATAGGCATATCAAGGGACTCACACATCATGTTGAAACCCAAAGCAAAATATGCTGACACGAGTAAGTAAAATCAGGATCAAATAATACTTGAAGCAGGCCGATAGCAAATAAGGACGGTACCTGTAATGACTGCATTTCAGAGACCTCTGCCTCTAGTCTACCTGGGAATGCATAACACTAACCACGTCTACCTCCAGACTGAGCAACTCCATGACCACCTCCACGAGCCACCGGAGCCCCACCCCTGACACCTCGAGATCCACTCTTACCCTCTAGGTACCTCCTTTAAATTGTGGTGCTAGGGCCTAAAACATTCGCATCTGAGAACCCGGTTGGGGATGACCCTGCCCGCACCTGGGGAAATCTCTTACAAGATGACCTAACTCTCCACAATCAAAAAATCCCCTACCTTGGGAATAACGTGGTGGTTGACCAAAAGAACTAGAGTGGCTACCATGACCTGAGAACCCCGTATGAACACCCCTAGATATCTGTCCCAAACTCTGGCCACCTAGAGTACCTGAACCCGATTAACCACTGTCAGAACCCTGTAATGCTACCTGAATCAGTCTACCCTATTGATTACGCTGGCCTCTACCAAAAAAGTCTCTACCTTGAGATAAAGATCCACTGAAATCACCCTATCAACAAAACCTCTTACCACTACCCTCATGTACCCCATGATGAATACCCTCAATCCTCCTGGCATGATCAACTATCTGCATGGAAGTACCCCCAGTAGTCACTAATTGTGATGTAGCCAGCTGAAGGGAAATAGTCAACCCCTTCACAAACTTCCTAATCTTCTCTCCCTCTATCAAAATACTCATCAAGGCATGCCTAAACAGGGTATAGAAATGAGACTCATACTCGATGATAGACGTAGAACCCTGTTCCAATACATCAAACTCATCTCTCAACCTCTCTCTCAAACTATGAGGCATGTACTTCTCAAGAAAAGTCTCAGAACACTATGTCCAAGTCAAGGGAAATGATCCCGCTAGCCTACAATGATTTGACCTCCACCACTGCTTCACTGCCCAACCAACTGAAAAGTAGTGTAATCCACTCCATGAGACTCAACCAACCTGAGGTTATGCAACCTCTCCTGACAGCTAACCAGAAACTCATAAGAATCCTTCTCTGGTACACCACTGAACTTGGGAGGACCCAATCTCATGACCTATCAAACATCTTCTGCTCATCCACTGTCATAATTGGTCTAGGCAGAACTGGTAGAGCAACAAGTTTGATCGACAAAGAATCAATACGAGGAGCCATAGAAGCAGCAGGTTGTGCCCTTGGAGTTTGAAAACCCTAAACATGTACCCCCTCTGGAGGCTTAACATCATTTCTAGTCTACGATCCATCAGGTGTGACAAGTAAAGCTCCTGTTTGAGACATACCCTCCAAATAACTTAAAAGTCAAATCATGGTATTCTGTATCACGGGAGTAGCAATAAAACCTTGTGTAACCTAGGCTTTCCCCTCATCCTCTTGCTGATAAGATGCATTTTCAAACCTGACCTCCAGCTCAGGAGATGCCGCCCTAGCACTCCCCCTAACCGGAGCTAACCCATGAGCTCTACCTCTGCCCCTACCACGGCTGCGACCCCTGCCTTGACCCCTAGATGGAGCCTCAACAGCGGGTGCTGGATCATCACTCTCGGTAGCACCAGATAGCGTCCTCACCATCGCTCAAAAAGTGAAAACACAAATTTAGTACTCAAGTAATGAACAAGTCACATGATAAGGAGTCAAAGATTAGAATTTTCCTAAGAATGTCTCATAGCCTCCTGAAGTTAGATATGGACGTCAATCATACTGATTCGCGAGACTCTACTAGATACTTTCTCTTGTACTCATGAGACTGGTGAGCCTAGCTCTCTGATACCAACTTGTCATGTCCCATAACTAAAGGGTTGTGATGACACATATCCCATCCAACTGTGGTGGGTAAGCCAAGCCCAATAACGAAATAAATATAATAATAAAAAGAGAAAAAATAATGCAATCGATAAATATAAACTCTCAACTATGATAAATAGATCCAAACGACATACAATCCATCCCAGAAATTCAAAAGTCATAAGTACATGAATGATGCTAAAATGGAATCCAAAATATAAAGTCGAAATTGTCCAAGAAGTGAGAAAAGACAGAAATAAATGATACAAGAAGCTGGGAAAGTCTTCGAAGGCAGGAGCTCAGCGAAGCTTTGAATCTGCAAAGTCTGCACGAATCAAGGTCCACGTTGTCCACTCGTACTAGGATCTGCATCAGAGGGATGTAAAAAAGTAGGGGTGAGTACGGTCCACTTGTATTCAGTAGGCATCATAGGCCGACTGAGCTTAAGCGATGCAGAAAATTCGGGGTGAGTTCGGTCCACTTGTACTCAGTAGGCCTCATAGGGCGACTGAGCTTAAGCAAGTACTATACCGAATAAAGAACACTAAAATAACCCTGTACGCAGAAAAGTTCCAACAGTTCAACAATAATAATAATGCAGTGTAACTCAATCAAAGTAACAACCAAAATGATAATGTAATGCAATATGATGGGATGATATGCAATGGCCAATGCCTACCAGTATACACCTTCCGAGCATATATCGCTCCAAGATAAAACTCATAGGAGACTCGCGAGGTCCATATACAATCACTAAAAATCACTCGATAGAATCATACCTCACCATCCGGAAAACACATCGGATCATTCATAAAATATCAGTTTCCTCACCATCCAGCAAATGCATCACATCGCTCATAAAAATCCTCACCATAGCATTCTCCAATGATTCATGAGATGAATGAATATGCATGCTCAAAATAATAATTCAAAGTTAAATATGATATACATATACGAGTCTTTAGGATATCAATCAACTCATGAACAATGGCTACAAGCCTCAATATCAAGTGAGTAATCTGATTCACCATTCACTATCACAGTACAAGCCCCCAAATGGAACATCACATGGTAATTTTCTCACATCTAGTACTCAATCCATAATTTCACCTAACCTATAACATGCTTTACATGATAAGTTCCTGCCCAAACAAAGTCTACAAAAAGTTAAGTCATAAACTACCTCGAAGCCGAACAACAAGATTCTACGCGATCACACTTGAGCTTTTTCTTTACGAAGAGCTACAAACGCAACCATTCTATCAAAAATAAGTTCTACGCATAAACATGAGTACAATGATACTCATATAGCTAAGGTTCTAAACCGGGCCCACCAAGTCAACTCAAAAGTCAACCCCAAGCTTAAAATAGCAAAACTGAAAATTTATTAGAAATTCAGTTTACCCAAAGTATAAGGAATTTAAATTTACAATTTTATTGGAAACAGGGTAAAAATTGAGATTGAAATCATCAAAATTTCAAGTTGAAAAACAAAGATTTGAAGGTGAAATTATGAACTAATCATTGGAGAATGCATAAAAATAGTTTAAGAACGTACCCAAATGAAAAAATCTCAAAATTCCACTTTAATACGCCAAAAATTGAGTTGTGGAGCTCCAAAAATGAGTTTGGGAAGTGACTTTACGAAGAAGATATAAGATTTTAAAAAAGACTCTCAGGCACCGCAAAAGTGGCCAATATTCGCAAAAGCGGACACCGTAAAAGCGATCCATATTTACAAAAGTGGACACCGCAAAAGTGGCATATGTCCGCAAAAGCACACACCGCAACAACGACATATGTTCACAAAAACGGACACCACTAAAACGGAAACCACTAAAGCGGACACCAGATACCACCAACAACCAACACTTTGAAAAACTTGGATTCGACCCTCGAAACTCATTCGGAACCTCCCATACACAAACCAACTATGCTACTAGACGAAATTCGACATTCTGGGATCAATGGAATTATCGGATTCACCAACAGAGATCGTTATCACTGAATGTTGACCAAAGTCAATTATATGCCAAATTTTTAACTTTCCAACCAATGACTCAAAACGCATCCAAAAGCCTCGATATCCGAACTAGCAGTGCTACTAGCCTAAAAATGGTATTCCGAAGCTAATGAAACTGACGAAATTCTCATACAACGCTCCAAACTATAAATATTGACCAAAGTCAACTATATCAACCTTAAGGTCTCCCAAAATGAAAAAATCACCTAAAACCCAACTGAACACCTCGGGAACCATACCACCCACTCCCGCAGAACACAAATAGCATAATACAACTACGAAGAGGGACAAAACAGTTAAAAAGCAAGAAAAATCAAAAATCACCACGAGGGTTATTACAATACATATTGAAAAAGATAGTGACAATCTGAGAAAGCAAAACATCAAACTCCAAGAAAATCAATAACAGTTGAAGAATGAAATTAACTCGGGAGTACTATTGACAGGATCCATTTCTGAGTAAAGTTTTTTTTTTACATATAATGAAGTTTAATTTTTTTTTACTGAAAATAAACAAGAGATGGAGTAAACGAAAGAAGATCTGCACAGCAAGAGCAAGAAAAAAGGTTAAAAATAAATAACTGTATATGGAGTAAAGCTTTTCTATATATTAGAAAAAAGAAAAATATTTTATTCCGTCTTATTACACCTAAAATGTATATGCACAGAGAAAGTTTAAAAAAATCTGCAAGAAAGAAAAATAATGCACAATGAAAGACAAAAAATATAAAATAACAAGTCAAAATTGAAACTTCAAAAATTCAGATCAGTAGAAAAAATCTATAAAATTATTATTACATTTCAACGAAAGAAAAATTGGAGATCAAAAATACAAAATAACTAAATCAAAATTAAAGCTGCAGAGGTTCAGAT
This sequence comes from Jaltomata sinuosa, assembly GCA_003996215.1. Lineage (NCBI taxonomy): Eukaryota > Viridiplantae > Streptophyta > Magnoliopsida > Solanales > Solanaceae > Jaltomata > Jaltomata sinuosa. Next base: position 116,300 of record QJPP01003427.1, read on the forward strand.
TCATAAAGAAAATCCAAAGCAAAAGTGAAATTTAACATAAAGTTTTCACCATTAAATTTGAGATAAACCAAAAGCAAAAAAATTCAAGAAGACGAATGAAGAAGAAGTAAAAAGACTTGTAATTGTAGAACGATTTTGCAAAGAGAAGAAGACGGAGCGGCAAAGCAAAGGTCTGAGTATAAGATGAAAAAAATAGTTGGAGTTATTTACATTTAGAATTTTTGTTTTTAAGTTTCACTAGTTATTATTATGTTTATGTTTAGAAAAAAATAACTGAAGTTCTTTCTTGGTGACACGTAAAAATCATCTCAGATAAATAAATGACATATTTTGTAACGCAATCAGCTAAAGCACAAAGACAAAAATGTCTTTAAATTAATTTTCATAGACCCTAAGCAAACATGTCAAAATTAACCCCTCTCTAATATAGTAGAATCTTATTACACCTAAAACTCATATGCACAGAGAAAGCTCAAAACTATTCTTTGAGAAAGAAAAATAAAACAAAATGAAAGACTAAAAATACAAAATAATAAGTCAAAATTAAAACAGCAAAGGTTCAGATCAGTAGAAAAATTTTATAGAATTATTACTGCATGTCAACGGAAGAAAAATTAGAGACCAAAAATACAAAATAACTACATCAAAATTAAAGTTGCAGAGATTCAAATCCTTAGAGATTGATATTCAAAGTAAAAATAAAATTTAACATAAAGTTTTCACTATTAGATTTGAGATAAATCAAAAGCAGAAAAATGAAAAAAAATGAAAAAAAAAGGCAAAAAAATCTCTCATTGAAGAACGACTTTGTAAAAAGAAGAAGATAAAGTGGCAAAGCAGAGGTCTGGATATAAGATGGAAAAATAGCTGATGTTATTTACATTAGAATTTTAATTTTTATGTTTCACTAGTTATTATTATGTTTATGTTTAGAAGGAAATAACTGGAGTTCTGTTTTGGTGACACGTAAAAGCCATCTCAGATAAACAAATGATAGATTTTGTAACACGCAATCAGTTAAAGCAGAAAGATGAAAATGCCCTTAGATTGATTTTTATAAACCCTAAGCAAGCATGTCGAGATTAGCGTCTTTCTAATATAGTAGAATCTTATCACACCTAAAATTCAGATGAACAGAATAAGTTCAAAAAAGTTATGCGAGAAAGAAAGATAAAGCAAAATAAAAATTGAAAATACAAAATAATAAGTCAATTGAAACTGTAAAGATTCAAATCAGTTAAAAAAAATTATAGAATTATTACTAAATGTCAACGCAAAAAAAATTGGAGACCAAAAATATAAAATAACTAAATCAATTTGAAGATGCAGATATTCAGATCCGCAGAGAAAACCCAAAGCAAAAGTAAAATTTAACATAATTTTACACCATCATATTTGAGATAAACCAAAAGCAAAAAATTTCAGGAAGATGAAAGAAAAAGATGCAAACAAATTTATAATGAAGAACGATTTTGCAAAAGAAGACGAAGCGGCAAAGCAGAGGTCTAGATATAAGATAGAAAAAATAGTTAAAGTTATTTATATTTAGAATTTTAATTTTTATGTTTCAGTAGTTATTATAATGTTTATGTTTAGAAGGAAATAATTGGAGTCTATTTTTTAGTAACACGTAAAAGTTATTTTAAATAAATAAATAACATGTTTTACAACACACAATCAGGTAAAGTAGAAAAAAGAAAAAGTTCTTAGATTGATTTTTATAAACCGCAAGCAGATTTGCCAAAATTAGCGCCTTTGTAATATTCCCTTATATATGAAGCTGCAGTTTTGTTGTTTCAGTTGCATGTGTCATGGTATATATTTTGTCTATTTGTGTTATAACCTGCTTGCTGGCTTGGTGGTTAAAGGTTCAAGTTTTATGTGGGATGCCTGTTAGGATATACTATTAACCATGCATTTTGAAATAGTATTATTTATTGAATGATTATTTATTCATTTATTTAATTCAATAAAATGTTACATTAAATAGATCATTTTGTCATATATGTGTCCTCAACTTATATAGTAGATGATTTGGTGTATAGAGTTTAAGCTTATGCACAGAAGATTAAATCATTGGTTCTTATAAGTTAAAGTTATAGTTCACAATCGTAGATGAGAATTTGGACAAACCATTAGAATGATTGTAGCACGAGATTAAAAGTAATTTATCTTGATTACGAGAATGGTATAGTTCTAACTTTTCATGCTAGTGCATTTTTTATGTATTGAACATGACCGAGTAGAGATAGATGTTTTAGACTGAATGATAAAAACATATTCTCTAAACTATTAAATGTACTTATATTCTTAATCTTGATATAACTATTATGAGCTGTATATATTAATTGTCGTTTTGATTATTAAAAGGCAAGATCTTGAGATGGGTCAATATACCTGATAGATTGGATGATAATAATATATATTGATGAAATAATATGTTAGTTGATAGAATTTATGTCTTGGCATAGAGATTGATGATACGCCTTTTATGATAAGCTTATAAGTTTTCATGTGTAAACCAGGCCAGTGGATTTATGAATCTGACATATGAAATAAGTTAAGTATTGCTCTAAAGAAAATTAATTATTGAATTAAATTCGTCAGTAATTTAATTTATTGATTAGTATCTGTAATCTTAACATGGGGAATTACATAAGTGTTTAATGTGGAATTTCGAAATATAAAATAGAGGAGTGCAATTACGAATTTCTAGTGGAATAATTTATAATTTATTATGGTAAAAATAATTTAAATTAATATTTTGAATTATTTCCATAATAGGAAGCCTCAGTAATTAATTATGTGGTCCCTGCAGTACTCATATTTAACTAGAACTCAGAATCCTATTTTCTAAGGAAAAAGGAGAAAGTGGCGTTTTTCTTGTTCAAAGAAAAATCAAGCGTGTCTTTTTCTCTCTCTTTTGGACGGGGAAAGCTCCTCTATAAATAGGGGTTCTTCCAACCTAGAAAAAAGAATCAGTTTTCTACACAATACTTGTCCACCCAAGTACTGAGAGAGTTCGGCTGTGAATTTGAGATCACTGGAGAAGATCATAGAACTGGAGTCGGACTTGCTTCAAGATATCTACTCACTCTTCAAGAGGTAATTCTTGATTAATTTTTTAGCATGCTTTATGTGTACTACGTGTGGTATTTGTTATCTATTATTCATGTAAGCAGTATGTTCTGGGAATGCTTTCGCTGCGTGTACTATTTTTCAATAATTGGCATCACGAGCCTTGCTTACATCTTTACAGATAATCCAGATATCACGTATATGTGTGCGTAAAGGAATACTGTTTCATGATTTTTTATTGAAAAATCGTGTGAAATTTAATTATATGCTAATTGACGTCGGTTGTGACAAACAACACGATATTGTTGAAATCTTGAAACCTAATCCAATTCTTAAATTTTTATTTAATATACTGGACAAAAGACGTTGAATTTGGTGTTCCATGTGTTCAGCGTCAGAATAGTAATGTTTAAAGATGCATAATTGAAAACTACGGCTTCTTGTAATATTTTAATGCCTTGGCTCATAATAAAATCCTAGTAGATTTCTTCATTAGGATTAATTGTTAGGGCATTAATTATTTGTTTTAGTGGGTAGAGTTTTTATTTCACGTGGGGTGGCGGCAACCTTGTGCAAAAGTGAAAAAGTTTCCAATTTTTTTCTGTGTTTCATCTTGAAACTTTAAAAAAAAGGTTTAAAACTTTACGGAGCTTTTAAAAATGGCGGTTGTTGTATAAACCCATGTATTGTATAAGGAATTGAAAACCTTTTAATAAAAGAAAAGTCAAAGGTTGGGTACTGTTCCTTATTTCACGTGAGTGGATGGCCATGAGAACTTTCCAATGTAATTTTTTTTATAAAAGGAATTCCTTAATTTTTTATATTATTAAAATAATGGTCCTTGTTTCTGGAATCATGTGAAATTATTTCATTATATGGTTATTTTCTTATGTGAATATATGTGAGATGGTAGTGTGAATGAATTGGAGGTCGTGTACCTAATTTTTTTTGTTTTCTGGAATTTTTTTTAAAAAAAAAATTAAAAAATTTTAATTTGGTGACACAAGTTCATTCTCGTGATTATCAAGATTAAACAGTAATGAAGTATTAAGTTTATGTGCTGGCTTAGACCTTCCTCCGTATCGAATAAATTTAATATAAGTCACTATGTATTTGATTGCTAGTTTGATGATCTGTATTTACTCTCCTAAACTGAGTAATATATGATTGGATCAATGTAACTAGGGTTTTTATTTTCACTTGACTTAAACTAACAATATACTCTCCATCTGAGTTAGGTCTGTAAAAGTTTATGGAGTGAATAAACGGTCACAATATATGTGTATTGCATGAGTAGTTCTCCAATCCCATCGATTGATTATTTGAGATGCATGAATGTACATATATGTGATGAATTTGAATTTAATTATTCAATGTTTATATGATTGTTGTATTGATCTATTATAACGTTTTTCAATCTCAGATTTAATATGTCTCCTTTTACCTCCCTTAGCACTATTATGAGTCAAAATAAATTTGAGGGTCATAACTTTATTGAGAAAGGTTCTACTTCTAAACCGAAAGGTGAAAAGAAGAAGAAAAAGACTCACAATGCTAAGAAAACTGTAGCTCTAACTGGAAGCGTGAAAAATCCTAACGATAAGTGTTTTCATTGCAAGATGTTAGGCCATTGGAGGACACATTGTCCAATTTTCTTAGCCAAGCAGAAAAACAAGCTAGATAACTCACTTTCACTTGTCGTTGAAACGTGTTTAGCGGCTGTTTCTACTACATCATGGTGTGTAGATTCAAGAGCCATTGATCACATCTGCACTACTTTGCATAGTTTTCAAGAAACACACAAGTTGATTAGAGGTGAAGTTAGTATTTTTCAAGCGGATGGCTCAGCAGCTCCAGCTTTAGCATTAGGAAATATTAGTATTTCATTTGGTAGTTGTAGAGTTTTAATTTTAAAAGACGCATTATATGCACCTACTGTTAGAAGAAATTTGATTTCAGTTTCTAGAGCTTTAAGAGATGGTTATAATGTTAATTTTTCTGATAGCGATTGTGTTATTAGATATAATAAATATTTTATCTATGTTGGTACATTGATTAATGGTCTTTTTATTATTAATGTCTCTCCTGAACTGCAACAAACTATTGAACTGAATAATATTAACCTTTCTAGTAAAAGAAAACATTCTTCTGAATTTATTGAGACCTATTTATGGCATTTGTGTCTATGTCATATAAATCTAGATAGGATTTCAAGGTTGGTTCGAGATGGACCTTTAGGTTCATTAAAAGTGGAGGCACTACCAACATGTGAATCCTGTTTAGAAGGAAAAATGACTAAGAGATCTTTCCCCTCAAAAGGAAATAGAGCCAATGATAAATTCGAGTTAATTCATTCTGATTTGTGTGGCCCGATGAGCGTTCAAGCGAGAGGTGGTTATGAGTATTTCGTGACTTTCATTGATGACTATTCAAAATATGGATATATTTATTTGTTGCACCTTAAGCCTGAATGCTTTAAGAAATTCAAAGAGTTTAAGACAGAAATTGAGAAACGACATGGAAAATATATGAAGTCACTGCGATCTAATCATGGTGGCGAATATCTCTCCACAGAGTTCATTAGTTACTTATCAGAATAAGGAATTACGTCTCAAATGTCTTCACCTAAAATGTCATAATAGAATGGTGTAGCAGAAATAAGAAATTGGACTCTTTTATAAATGGTTAGATCTATGATGAGTTACTCTGATTTGCCTTTTTCGTTTTGAGGATATGCACTAAAAACTGTAAACTATATTTTGAACTTAGTTCCTTCTAAGTTTGTCCCTGTGACACCCATAGAACTGTGGACTGGGCACAAACCTAGTCTGAAATATGTTCGGATTTGAGGATGTCCAGCACATGTGCTGAAAGGGAAGGCAGAAAAATTAAAACCAAGAACAGAAGTTTATGTTTTTATTGGGTACCCTAAAGGAATGAAAAGTGGTCTGTTTTATAATCCTAAAGAAAAGAAGGTCATTGTAAGTACAAATGCCAAGTTTTTAAAAAGGGATTTTTTTAACAAACTACGTTTCTAGAAGTAAACTAGTTTTACTAGAATTAAGCAAAGAGATAACGAATCAAAATCAATCTACTGACAATAATGAAAATCAAATTCAAACCCAAATGTAAAAATTAACATACCATTGCATTTTAGTAGTGGGAGATGTTAATAAACATACAGTTCCATGAGTACAAGTTTCAGAAAATTCATTGCATCAAAGTAGTGGGAGTAGTATTGAAGAAATTATACTAGAGGAAGAAGTTGTTGATATTCCCACACCGCAATATGCTGAGGATAATATAGAGACTCAAGATCCTATAAATGATGTGGTTCAACCACAAGATCATACTAGTTCATCCTTATCAGTATCTGCCCCTCCACTTGTCTGTAGTGCCTCGTCGTAGTGGGAGAGATAAAAAAATCACTTCGATATGCACTCTTGGGAGAGTCTTTTGACAGAATCCATGAAGAGTTGAATACCGAACTCATGAATTACGATGAAGCACTACAGGATAAAGATGCAGAAAATGAATTGTTGCTATGAAATCAGAAATGGAGTCCATGTATTCCAATAAAGTCTGGAATTTTGTAGAACCACCTGTAGATGGAGTCAAACCCATTGGATGCATGTGGATCTATAAGAAAAATAGAGGAGTAGATGAAAAAGTGCAAACTTATAAAGTCAGGCTTGTTGCAAAAGGGTTTACTCAGAAAGAAGGGATCAATTATGAGGAAATTTTTTCGCCAGTAGCCATGCTTAAGTCTATTAGAATTTTCTTATCCATTGCTGCTCATTATGATTATGAGATTTGGCAAATAAATGTCAAGACAGCTTTCCTTAATGGAAGTCTTGATGAAAGCATTTTTATGCGACAACCAGACGGTTTCATTCAAAAAGGTCAAGAACACATATTTTGCAAACTTAAAAGATTCATTTATGGATTAAAGAAAGCTTCTAGGGAATGAAACACTTATTTTGATAATGCGGTTAAAACTTTTGGTTTTGAGCAATGTCTTGATGAGTCTTGTGTGTATAAAAAGTGGAGTAGGGATAAAGTGATTTTTCTGATATTGTATGTAGATGATATCTTGCTCATAGAAAATAATGTGGGCTTGTTGAATTCAGTTAAGGAATGGTTATCCAGTAATTTTGATATGAAGGATTTGGGAGAAGATGCTCACATCCTTGGGATCAAGGTTCTACGTGATCGCAAGAAAATGATGTTAGGCTTATCTCAAGCTCTTTATATTGATACTATTCTTACCAGGTTCAACATGCATGATTCTAAGAAACGATTTCTTCTTTTCAGACATGAAATTTCTCTATCTAAGGATCAATGTCCTAAGACAGATGAAGAGACAAAAAACATGAAGGCAGTTCCTTATGCATCAGCTGTAGGAAGCTTCATGTATGCGATGTTGTATACTAGACCTGATATCTGTTTTGTTGTAGGCATGGTTAGCAGATTTCAGTCTAACCCTGAACGAGAACATTGGAAGGCAGCTAAGCATATAATCAAGTACATGAAAAGGACTAGGGATTACATGTTACTCTACCATTCAGATGAGTTGGTGCCAATAGGGTATACATACTCAGATTTCTAGTCTAACAAGGACTCCAGAAAGTTGACCACTGAAAATGTGTTCACTTTGGAAGGTGCAGCCGTTGTTTGGAGGAGAATCAAGCAAATTTGTGTTGCTGATTCCACCATGTAAGTCGAGTATGTAGCAGCCTCTAAGACAGCTAAGGACGCAGTATGGCTCAGAAACTTTCTAAAAGACTTGTCGGTAGTCCCTGCGATAGAAGCCCCACTTACTATTTATTATGATAATAGTGGTGCGGTTGCAAATTCGAAGAAACCACGAAGTCATAAGAAGGCAAAACACATTGAGCGTAAGTACCATTTGATTCGAGACATAGTGCAGAGATGAGATGTGATGGTTGCTAAGATTGCATCAGAAAACAACCTGACAGACCTTTTCACAAAAGCTTTGCCCCAAAAACCTTTTGATAGGCATGTAGAATGAATGGTGTTAGAGTTGTAGGTGTATGGTTATGAGTCTAAGTGGGAAATTGTTAGAATATACTATTAACCATGCATTTTGGTATAGTATTATTTATTGAATGATTATTTATTCATTTATTTAATTCAATAAAGTGTTACATCAAATAGATCATTTTGTCATATATGTTTCTTCAACTTATATAGTAGATGATTTGGTGTATAGAGTTTAAGCTTATACACAAAAGATTAAATCATCGGTTCTTATAAGTTAAAGTTATAGTTCACAATCGTAGATGTGAATTTGGACAAACCATCATTATGATTGTAGCACGAGATTAAAAGTAATTTATCTTGATTACGAGAATGGTATAGTTCTAACTTCTCGTGCTAGTGCATTTTGTATGTATTGAACAGGACCGAGTAGAGATAGATGTTTTAGACTGACTGATAAAAACATATTCTCTAAACTATTAAATGTACTTATATTCTTAATCTTGATATAACTATTACGAGCTGTAGATATTAATTATCGTTTTGATTTATTAAAAGATGAGATCTTGAGATGGGTCAATATGCCTGATAGATTGGATGATAATTAGGGGTGTACATGGAGCGGGTTGGTTCGGGTTTTTTAAAAATGAAACCAAATCATTAGTGCCGGGTTATTAAATTTATAAACCAAATCAAACCAATAAAAGTCGGGGTTTTCAACCTCGGGTTTTTTCGGGGGGTTTTCGGTTTTCTCTGGTTTTTCGAGTTATTTCGGTTTTTTCCCCGGTAAAGTCTTCATATAAATATATGGTAAAGTCTTCATATAAATATATAATGAACTTGTGCTTTAAATATTTCTTTAGTCTTAGCAAGATACAACTATCTAAGGTATTTCTTACAAAAAATTAACACAATATATAAATGAGTGATGACATTAATAAAATATTCAACCAAAAAAATATTAAAATTGCATAGAACAAATATTGCATATTAATAATCCATTATAAAAATAATTATAATTTAAAAGTATCAAGTCATACTAAAATTAGTCTAATAAGTATTAACTACATGACTAAATATTAAGCAAAAAAATAAAATTAGTTTATGTATTTATGAAAAATTAAAGAATAGATATCTAACATGATTGTTATTCCTAGTGTTGAATTGAATAACTTTTTTGTTAGCATTAGTATTGATTTGAGCTTTATTTGAGTCACTAATATCTATGGGTTATAAAAACTTATTGGACCATTTAAAATTCTAACTTTAAACTTGAAATAATATATTGAATGATAAAAACTATGAAAAATTTAAGAAATATTTATAAATTACATCACAATAAATATTTTTATGTATAAAATAGTATATATATGTAATATCGGGTTGGTTCGGGTCGATTTGACTTATTTTACTTAAAACTAAACCAAACCAATTATAGTCAGGTTTTTTTCAACACCAAACCAAGTCAAACCAAACCACTAGTCGGATTTTTTTTGCGGTTCGGTTTGGTTTACGGTTTGATTCGGTTTGCGGTTCGGTTTTGTTCACCCCTAATGATAATAATATATATTGGTGAAATAATATGTTAGTTGATAGAATCCATGTATAGAGATTGATCATACGCCTTTTATGAGAAGCTTATAAGTTTTCATGTGTAAACCCGATCGGTGGATTTATGAATCCGACATATGAAATAAGTTAAGTATTGCTCTAAAGAAAAATTAATTATTGAATTAAATTCGTCAGTAATTTAATTTGTTGATTAGTATCTGTAATCTTAACATGGATAATTACATAAGTGTTTATTGTGAAATTTCAAAATATAAATAGAGGAGTGCAATTACGAATTTCTAGTGAAATAATTTGTAATTTATTATGGTAAGAATAATTCAAATTTTTTGAATTATTTCCATAAAAGGAAGCCTCAGTAATTAATTTTGTGGTCCCTGCAGTGCCCATATTTAACTAGAACTTAGAATCCTATTTTCTAGGAAAAAAGAGAAAGTGGCATTTTTTCTTGTTCAAAGAAAAACAAGCATGTCTTTTTCTCTCCTTTTTGGACTGGGAAAGCTCCTCTATAAATAGGGGTTCTTCCAACCTAGAAAAAAGAATCAGTTTTCTACACAATACTTGCCCACCCAAGTATTGAGAGAGTTCGGCTGTGAATTTGGGATCACTAGAGAAGATCATAGAACTAGAGTCGGACTTGCTTCAAGATATCTACTCACGCTTCAAGAGGTAATTCTTGATTAATTTTTCAGCACGCTTTATGTTGCTTCAAGATATCTACTAACGCTTCAAGAGGTAATTCTTGATTAATTTTTCAGCACGCTTTATGTGTACTGTGTGTGGTATTGTTATCTATTATTCATATAAGCAGTATGTTCCTGAAATGCTTTCACTGCGTGTACTATTTTCCAACAATGTCATGGGTTCTACACTTTATAGCAACCTTGAATTTTTGTTTTAGGTTTGCGTGCACAACTGTGTGCTTTATGGTATTGTCCACGTGGAGGAACATCAATAGTTGGGGAAAATGCCATATAAGTAATATTTTTAAATCTTTGGCATCCAAGGGTATTTTGGTCATTTTAATTAATTTCTTTGTTTTAATTTGTTTGTCTTTTTTTAACCTATTATATATTTAAAAATTACGCAAAAAATAAATCACAATAAGTAATAATTTAAAATATTTGAAAGCCATAAAAATTTAGTTGACTATAAATTGGAATAGAGAAAGTAATATATATTATTTGAAAATGACGTCAAAAGTACTATAAATCACAATAGTTAAAGAGCTTAATAAGCTTAAAGGTTATCCCCGAAAGAATAGAAGCTATGCTACTAAACCAACGATGAATACATTCTACTATCCTCGTCCTACTCCTCAAGATGTCTTGATAGAAGAACAAGATTGGAATCAGACAAACACATCTTACAGCGGTTCCGAGATTTATGAATGGAACCTCGATGGTTTAACGGATAGGCAGTTGACCATCCTTGTTCACCGAATGCTTATGTATGCAACTATTTGCAAAAGCATTAAAAATAATGATAGAACTATCTGCAAGATGATTATTGCAGGATTTACAGGTCAGCTCAGAGGCTGGTGGGATAACTACTTAAATGTAGAGGAGAAAGCCTCTATTATTAACGCAACTGCGGATAATGAAGGTGTTGATAACATAGGCATGGCTCTTCTTAAAAACAGAGAAGATGCGGTGTACACTCTTATTCTTACCATATTAGAACATTTTAATGGTAGATTTACCTCTCAGCATGAAACGATTCATACCTTACTCAATGGTCTTAGGTGCCCTACGTTGACCAATTGGAGGTGGTACAAAGATACGTTTCTTAGTCGGGTTATGGAGTTACCCGAAAATAAATATGATTATTGTAAAGCCAAGTTTATAGACGGCCTTCCTTCGCTATTTGCAGAAAGGGTTAGGAAAACCCTAAGAGGAAATCACCTAGAAATCCCTTATAAAGAGTATACTTATGGGAAGCTAATAGGAGTTTGCACTCAAGAAGGATTAAACTTGTGCAGCGAACTTCTCATGCAAAGACAACTTAAGATGAATAAGCACAAAGAAAGATCTCAGCTTGGAGACTTTTGCACCCAGTTCGGTATACCTGAACCAGCAGCCTATGGCAGCAAAAAGGAGTATTATCAGTCCCCTAGAACTGAAGGTTCTAATAGGACACGAAGATCCAGAAGAAGATCTAAAGAAGAAAGAGAAGCTAGAGAAAGCTCTCGTAAGTCTAATAGATTTATCAAAGATCGGTCAGGAAGAGACCTTTCAAAAATTAAATGTTACAAGTGTGGGAAGCGAGGGCATATTGCCCCAAATTGCAGGTAGAATAAACTCAAAACCTTGGAACTCGATGCAGTTCTGCATGAGAAGGTTTATAGCCTTATATACACCTCTGGTTCCGATAATGATTATGAATCATATTCAGAAACAGGTTCAGAGATTGATCTTATTATTTTATCTGACAATGAACAGGCTGATAGCTCGTGTGCCACTTGCAAAGGTAATACATGCAACAGTGAAGAAGATGAAGTGTATAAATTGCAATCACAATTTCAAGATTTCAATCTTAAAACTTTCACTTCTGATAATATTATTGAACTGTTAAAGAAAGTTACTGATAACAAACTTCGAGAAAAGATTATTAATCTTGCCACTGCTAATGATAATAATTCTAGCACTTCAAAACCCCTTGTATAACAAGAAAAATGATTTTGAATATTATGCTCCTTATTCATTAAAGGAAGTTGATAATCATTTAATGATAAAAAATAAGAACGTTTTTGTTGAAAGGGATGCTTCTTTCGACGATCTAAAGGAAGAGGTTGAAAACCTCAAGAGAGAAATAAAAGCTCTCAGACATAATCAGGCTATTTGCGACCAAAGAATTTCTCAGATTGAGAACAACGTTCATATCAGTCCAAATCAAGACAGTACTTCAAAAGGTAAAGAGGTTTACCATGATGAGCCTCCCACGATTGACCCTGAAAATAACATGTTTTTAGGAATAATGCAGGTTGTCACTGCCCATAAATGGTATGTTAAATGCACCATTTTAATTGACAATAGTTTCTGTATTACTAACGTTGCTATGATCGACAGCGGGGCAGATGTTAGCTGCATTCAAGAAGGTCCTGTCCCCTCGAAATATTTTCAAGAAACTATGCATATGGTCAAATCCGCATCAGGACATGCTTTAGATATAAAGTATAAGCTTTCTAATACAAAAATCTTCCAAAATAAGGTTTGCATTCCTCATTTCTTCTTTCTGGTAAAGAATCAGTTGCATCCTCCAATTATACTTGGAACGCCTTTCATAAATGCAATCTATCCTTTTGCCCATATTGATTCAAAAGGATTTTCAGCTTCGTACAAAGAAGATAAAATAAGTTATACTTTTGTCACTGAGCCAATAACTCGTGAGATTAATGCTTTAATTAATATAAAACAAAAGCATGTCGATTCATTACAATATGAGCTTTTTAGCATGAATATATTTGAGTCTCTCAAATCCGCTAAAATACAGGAAAAAATTAAAAATAAATCTGAACAGATCGCCATTGATATTTGCGCAGATCACCCCAGTGCCTTTTGAAATCGCAAAAAGCACATTCTAACTCTTCCATATGAGGAGGATTTATCTGAGGATAATATCCCAACCAAGTCTCGTCCCTGCCAAATGAATTTTGAATTAGTAGAATTCTGCAAAAGGGAAATTGATAGTCTGCTACAAAAGGGTTTGATAAAACCATCCAAATCTCCTTGGTCGTGCACAACATTTTATATCAATAATGCCGAAGAAAAAGAGCGCGGAGCTCCCAGGTTAGTAATAAATTACAAGACTTTAAACAAATATTTAAAATGGGTAAGGTATCTTATTCCCAATAAAAGAGACTTACTTTCAAGATTATACGACGCCAATATATTTTCAAAATTTGATTTAGAATCAGGTTATTGGCAGATTCAAATATTTAAGGAGCATACTTATAGGACTGCCTTTAATGTTCCTTTTGGGCAATACGAGTGGAATGTCATGCCATTCGATTTAAAAAATGACCCATCAGAATTTCAAAAAATTATGAATGACATCTTTAATCCATATATGGATTTTATTATTGTTTACATTGACGATATTCTGGTATTTTCTAAAACCCTTGAAATGCATGTTAAGCACCTTGATATCTTCAAGAAAATTGTTATACAAAACGGTTTAGTGATATCTAAACAAAAAATGAGTTTGTTCCAAACTGAAGTTCACTTTCTAGGACATCTAATCTGTCAGGGAAATGTCACTCCTATACAAAGGGCTATTGACTTTGCATCTAAGTTTCCTGACATTATCACTGATAGAACACAGCTGCAAAGGTTCTTGGGAAGTTTAAACTACATTTCCCCATTTTATAAAAACCTTTCTCGCGATTTAGCCCCATTATATGACAGGTTAAAGAAATATTATAAATCGCCACGGACTAATAGTCACACTACCTTGGTAAAGTATATCAAACTTCGTGTTCAATCTTTACCTTGTTTAACTTTGGCTAACCCTGCTTGGCAAAAATTATTGAGACAGATGCGTCCAATATTGGTTATGGTGGGATATTGAAACAAATTAATCCCAACAAATTAAGATTTCATTCAGGAAAATGGACAGAGGACCAGAAAAAATATGCTACTATGGCCCATGAAATGCTTACTATTGTTAACTGTGTTCTTAAATTCCAGGATGATTTATATAATCAAAGTTTTTAATAAAAACTGATGCTCAATCGGTCAAATATATGTTTGACAAAGATTTTAAGCATGATGCCTCTAAGCTTATATTTGCAAGATGGCAGGCTAAACTAGCCCCATTTGATTTTGATATTCATTATAAGAAGGGAATTGATAATTCTTTACCAGACTTCTTATCCAGGGAATATATTCAATAAAATGTTTTACGAATCTTTCTTTGAAGAAAAAACCTTGATTTCCATTTTAAAGGTGATTGTATTACCTAAAGATCTAAAAGAACTCATTGTTAAAATCATCATGGATGATTTAATAAGAGAAGATTTCTCTATTCATGACTACTCAAAAGTTAGTCCAAGAAGATTTAACGAACTATTATTCAGAATGATCAATATTCAGCACTTTTCTCCTGCAGGCTATGGCCCTGAAGAGAATGTTTATAACTTCTCAAAAATTATTATCAAGCAGATTATATCTGCTGAAGAATGGGGGATGTCGACCATGAAAGAGAGGCAGATAAGCCTCAAGACTGTTGTTATGAACTTTACTTATTGAGATTATATCCAAGCCTTTAGTAAAGTACTTTTTATAATAATGAAAAACAAAAGCATACATGGTTTATAAAAATCTGTGCAAAAATGTTTGCAGAACCAATCCCAAATTGGTTCATTGATTGGTGGTCATACCACGGTCCGATGGTTCAAATTTTACCAGAACAATTCTCTCAGTTATACAAAGAATGGACAAAGGTATCTCCTTGTCTCAATGAGTTATACCATGCAGATCATATCTGCTGGCTAGAGAAGATTGATCAGATATATTTCTTCATAGAGTTCTCGATACCCTGGATCAATAAATGGACTCCTGAGGTAGGATTCACAGAGGAAAATATTCCCTGCCTTTACCGAGTATATTATAATAACTTCTGGAAAAAAATTGTTAAGAAAAGATTCCAGGTCCAAGCAATTAAATGGACAAGAACTTATTGATATGATTATTGACACCATTAATATTTATAAAGAGCTTCCCAAAAAAGGAATTAGTGTTGATAGTCCCTCAGTCAGGCATATTGCCCGAAAAATCTCCACTCAAGATGGAGATAAGGAAGCTATGATCAATGAGTATCTCGAAGAAGTGAAAAAGAATTTACTTCAGAACATCACTCAGATTGATAAATCTGATACTTCAATGCGGAGCGAAACCAGTAACAAGGAAGCACAACGCACTGAAGAAGACATTATGTTGTCTACAGAAGACCTAAAGGAAGCAGAAGCATTGCTGCAATCATTAAAAGCCAAGGAGAAAGCTCAGCTAATATCTGCACAAAAAGGTGCAGAAGTGTAGTATGAGCACCAAAACCACGGGTACTCAGTAGGTATCATAGGCCGACTGAGAGCATATAAGATATAAAAGCAGTAAGTAACAGATAACAAGAAAGCAGTCACTGAAGCAATAAGCAAGGCACAAAGAGCTAGCACAGATCATCCATAACCAAGAGCTTCAAGTAACACATGCTAGCACAGAGATACAATTACATAGAATCATAGGTGAAGGAAAGGAGAACACACCTGGAGTCCTTGCACAATACTATAAGTAAGTAGAGAGAAAGTTGAGAAAATAGCGGTACACCGGTAACCTCAAGTGGAAGGAAAAGACAGAGAGCAGTCTAACATACTCAAAATGGAATCAACCAGTATAAGGAAATCATAACACCAATCCAATCATATGATAGCATAACCAGGGAATCACCTCACAAGTACAACCCTAGGATGAAATAACTAGGCCACAATAACTAAGAGATACCACTCAACTTCCCACAAGAATAGAACCACAGTCTCACACTCTGCTCAGAAAGCCACACAAAAGTGCCTCAATAAGATAGGACTCCAAAGCCCTCTCAATAATCAAAAATCCCATAACCAAAGCCTCAACAGGCTAGCCATCACTAATCTTTCAAGAACCGGGTGCCAAGACAAGCTCTAAGTAAAAACAGGAGTAAATATAGTCTACCTACAGTCCCAACGGCCACCCATACAACCGAGGAACACAATCAAGTGAAATCAAACCCTCTGACATCCCATACTACCAGAGCGTACACTGAACACACAACAAACAAGGGTGGAATCCAATGCATGATATGATATGATATGAAATAGAACCTCTGTATGTACCTCATCCGGTGTCAATCGGGCCCAGCAGGCAGGTTCTATGGAAGGACTCAGCCTGTATACCTCTACTCCACCGTATACCCTTTCCTCTGGCTCACGCAGCCCGAAGCCCCAGGCCCGGAGCGGAAAGGTCCATGGAGGTCCCCGACCCCATACTAAAACTCAATATCAAGACATGTCATCCGGAAGTAAGTCCGGGATCAAGATAGAGACTCAGTCTCAAATATGCATGCCCAGACCCTGTCCAGGACTAAAGTAGTATAAAATGCCTCAAAAACCCCTCCAAGGGTGCCTGGGTGTAACCGGGTCTAAAACTGTAGTAAATCAAGTCTAGTGCTCCGCCTTGCAAAGACTAGTATCAGTAATAAAATCAAGTCTGGTGCTCTGCCCCGCAGAGGCTAGTATCAGTAATAAAATCAAGTCTGGTGCTCTGCCCCGCAGAGACTAGTATCAGTAATAAAATCAAGTCTGGTGCTCTGCCCCGCAGAGACTAGTATCAGTAATAAAATCAAGTCTGGTGCTCTGCCCCGTAGAGGCTAGTATCAGTAATAAAATCAAGTCTGGTGCTCTGCCCCGCAGAGACTAGTACCAGTAATACAATCAGTGCAAAAACATCCAAAAATCCCCTTTTCTATCAACAACAGTACCAAAAATAGGCCCCCAAGGCCATGCAAATTTAGGAAAACTGTCAGTAGTGGCTCACAACCAAAACTGTAGTAAAACATGCAGGGGAAAACCTTCTTCATGGATGATATGCTCACATACAAATATAAAAGTAGCCCAACGGCTCACAACAATTCCTATCAGCCCTGCACAGACCCAATAGCTACTCAGAAGACATAACCAGCCTAAAAGGATAATCTCTATGTCTGGGACTCGCGGACATTCCCAAATAGCCCACCATCTATGTTCCAGAGTCAATACAAGGCCACACAGGACCACAAAGGTAATATACATTACTACGCGAATACTACAAACAACGTATGAAATAGACGGACGAAAGGCGGACAAGGTCTGGGGTACCAACCTATAACAACCGATCCAAGGATGCTAATTAATGCAGTTATAGCCTATATACGCAGAGTCTAGATAGGGGAAAACCATAACCTACCTGTCATCCGATGACTAGCTGCGGGAACGGCGTCGTCCAGGCTCGAACTGCTCCAGGAAGCTCTGAATCACACAAAACAAATACTTTCAACTGAAGCCCCAAAGGCATCTCTATGAAGCCTGACCAACCAAGGTAATGGAACAATTGCTAGAATCGACAAGGCTGCAAGAACGAGCCATAGCCAATTGATAAGGTGTTAATGTCACACTCGCGACTAGCCAACTCCAAAGCATAAAAATGAGTCCAATAACAATAACAAATGGCATTTAAATCCAACAACGATACGTTAACCACATCTCCAAGGAGCGACGAGCTCCCGAGGCACTATTTCAAGGCATACTTCACGTTTGTCCAATCCAATCACTATCGTATGTGATCCCAAAAAGAATCGCACAAATTCCCAATCCCTCCAGCACCTTACCACAACCATAACACCACAACAATAACCAAACATAACAAGATAAAGGGGCTGTCCAAAGCCACAAATCCCAAAATACCATTTCGGGGCTCAGAAATCCATAAAATAATACTAGAACATATAATAATGAAGGAGGGTCATAGGAGGAAGGTTACCTCGACAAAAAGCTTTGAAATACCAAGCTAAACAAGCTGTTATAAGTACCTACCATGAGCTGTAACAATATACGGCAAGAAAACACGACAAACATGCCGATAACGATAAGTTCTCCTCGGAATTGATTCTAAAGCTCAAGTTAAGAATGAGTCGAGGATTTAGAACCCTTACCTTCCGATAATCAAATGATAATACCATAAAAATATCAGTCCCACGAGCTGCCTCCTTGCAGTAGCAACAAACGGAGCCAAAACGACGAGAAAACTATACCACGACGATGAGCTCGCGACGTAGAGCAACTTCCGTTAAACTTCTGAATTGAAAGGATCAAGGTCCATGGATTATTTCTAAGGTTTATATCTGAT